>JAEIGP010000017.1:0-34721 GCA_018904095.1 Zaprionus ghesquierei | reverse complement strand
AATATGACATCCAAATTGCGCATGTAATCAATGTTTTTTTCGATTTACAGGGACGGAAGGAGCGTGGCCAAAATCCAAAATAAACTTGATCAGCGTGCAATAATAACACATTTTGTCACCAAATTTGGTAGTTCTAGCTTTTATAATAGCTGAGATCGAGATTTGCACACAGACAGACAGACGGACATGGCTGTATCTCTAACTGGCAACCCAAATATAGTGAACTAGTTCCAAAGTAGGTATCGATAAATACAATTGTTATCACTGAAGCGATTAAGCGCGCATTTCTCTCTTCTGTAACTTCACTTTGTAAGCGGTCTTCACCAAATAAAGAACACGCGATAAACTAAGAAAAATCCCAACAAAGGTTATGGGGCCAGGCGGTCGCGAAAGCGTGTTTAAATAAAGATATATAGTAAAAGATTAACGGTGTGTCCAAAAATAAATTGCTGAACAAAATGGCTAGTAGTTTATATTCAATAGATAAACTAAACGAAAAGAACTATGACATTTGGTGTGTCCAAACGCGCGGTGTGCTTATACATTCAGATACGTGGAGTGTAGTTAACGGTACATACGAAACACCAGAGACAAGTGATCAAAAATGGATAAAAACGGACGAAAAGGCCTTGGCATCAATAATTTTGTCTGTGAAACCTACGCAGCTTAATTATATCAAACATTGTAAAACAGCAAAAGAAGCTTGGAACAAGCTAAAAGATGTTTTTGAGCCAAAAGGGCCAGCAAGAAATGTGACATTATATAAAAACCTATTAAGTTGTGCGGGAAGCGTGGACAAACAAAGCGAAGTCAGACAAAAGCAACAACAACAAAACGCGTCGAATTCGAAGGAAAATAAAAATTCCAACGAACGCTATTATTTGTGTGTATCAAAGCATTCAGCTTTATATTCTATTCGGCAGCGCTGCTTACAGCTATGGAAAACGTTAAGCTGAATAACTTCTGTGTTTATTATCCGATTGTTACCAAATTTTCATCTGGCTAGCTATAGTTATCATATAAACAAAATGAACAATATGGCATCAAAATTGCGCTTGTAATCAATTTTTTCGATTTACAGGGGCGGATGGGGGCGTGGCCAAAATGCAAAATAAACTTGATCAGAGTGCAATAATAACACATACTGTCACCAAATTTGGTAGTTCTAGCTCTTATAATAGCTGAGATCCAGATTTTCACACGGACAGACAGACGGACATGGCTATATCGACTCGGCTGTTGATCCTGAGCCAGAACATATATACTTTATGGGGTCGGAGGTGTCTCCTTCTGCCTGTTATATACATTTTCGGTTTGAACAAAGTTATAATACCCTTCTACTCTATGAGTAGCGGGTATAAAAATAAAAAGAACAAGCTTAAGCGGCATGAATCGAACCATGGGCCCGTCGGTTCAGGAGTTTATCGCTTTTCCACTAAGCTACTGACGCTGTTATCCAACAACTGCAAAAATTTGCATTGTAAGGCATTCTTATTATTTCCTGTACAAATAAACAATTTGCGCTTCCGGCAGCGCTGCTTACAGCTACGGTAAACGTTAAGCTGAATAACTTCTGTGTTTATTATCCGATTGTTACCAAATTTTCAGAGATCATCCAAAATAAACTTGATCAGCGTGCAATAATAATACGTTTTGTCACCAAATTTGGTAGTTCTAGCTCTTATAATAGTTGAGATCTAGGTTTTCACACGGACAGAAAGACGGACAGACAGACAGACGGACAGACGGACATGGCTATATCGACTCGGCTGTGGATCCTGAGCCAGAACATATATACTTTATGGGGTCGGAGGTGTCTCCCTCTGCCTGTTACATACATTTTCGGCTTTAACAAAGTTATAATACCCTTCTACTCTATGAGTAGCGGATATAACAAGTAAGAGGGCTACAGTCGAGTGTGCTCGACTGTAAAATACCCGCTACCCAGCTGCTCGTACATCAAAATTAATTTGCGAAACAATAAAGAACGGCTTCAATCATATTTTAACCGTAAAAGGCCATGGAATTACAATCAAAATCTAAAATAAAAAAAAATGTTTGCACCCTTTTTATTTTTTATGCGGGCGGGACTCGAACCCGTAAATTCATAATAGTACTATTCGTTTTGCAGTCCACAACTTAACCCATTTCACCACTGTACACGCACACACTATTCGGCAAAATGCGCCCACGCAAATCGATAATTTACAATTATTAGGAAAAGTATTGAAGTTACAGCTTTCTGCTTTGGTTTGAACATAAATAATTGCAATGTAAATTTATTCCCCAAATAACAATCCAATCGGACGATTAACACAGAAGTTATCCATGTTTCGTTTTCCGTACTTCCACTGCTTGCGCCTGTGCTGCGCGTCGTGACGTCATCGTCACGATGCTTCGTTTCAGCCGTAGCGCGTGTAAGGATATACCGTTTTCACATGTAGATGGCGCTATTCAAAGATAGATCTTATTTAAACAATAGGTGGCGGATAAGCTTGTGCAAAGTGTTTTGATGGAATTAAATGTGTGATCATTTGTTTCAAAACTAGGCGAATGGTATCTTACTGTCAGGCGCACTCGACTGGAGCTTTTCTTACTTGTTATACCATTCAAAAATTGAAAATGGTCAAAAATGGTATAATAAGTTTGTACAAAAGTATGTAACAGGCAGAAGGAGACATGGTAGATCCCATAAAGTATATATATTCTGTCTGAGGATCAAAAGCCGAGTCGATTAAGCCATGTCCGTCTGCCTGTCCGTCTGTCTGTATAAACGTCGAAATCTCAGCTATTACAAAAGCTAGAGACACCATATTTGACATGATAGTTCCTGTATACCATACGCAGATCAAGTTTATTTCAAATTTGGTGTGCCACGCCCACCGCCCACGCAAATCGATAACTTACGAATATTAAGGAAAGTATTACAGTTACAGACACAAATTTTGGCATGATGGTTCCGATAAAACATTTGCAGATGAAATTTATTTCAAATTTGAGGAGCCACGGCCACCGCCCACGCAAATCGATAATTTTTGAATATTAATGAATGTATTACAGTTACGGACACCAAATTTGGTTCCTATAAAATATGCGCAGATTAAATTTATTTCGAATTTGAGGTGCCACGCCCACCGCCCACGTAAATCGATAATTTATGAATATTAAGGAAAGTATTTAGATTACAGATTTCTGCTTTACAACACGATGCTGATAATATGCACCCCTTCCCAAAATTACAATCCGATCGGGCAATAAATACAAAAGTTATTAAAGAAAACGTTTTTCATAGTTCCGTTTCCCGCATCATTACAGCATATCGTCTGCATCGTTTTAACCTTTGTGTGTGTGTATGTAAGTGTGTGTGTGTGTCGAATGGTATCTTACGGTCGGACGCGCTCGACTGTAGCTTTCATTACTTGTTTTTACCTAATGGCGTGAAATGTGCTCAAATTTTTTTTAAGTGCTGGTCACTTATCACTTTTCGACGTGCCCCATTATCGTAAACATTGACAAACCTTTCTTAGTCTTGACGTCACATGACGTCATGCATTACTTTTGATAGGTCTATCTCATCCTTCTTATACTCATATATTTTTATACCATTGCAGATGGTATATTAATTTTGGCCAGAAGCTGGCAACGCACCGTCCGTCCGTCTGTCCGTCTATGCTATGCAAGTTTTATTAAAATCAGACTGATATTTCGTTAAGCTGCCATAGAAACTATTGGCCGATTTAATATGTGAAGTAACTGCAATGGTATACAAGGTGCGTTCCAAAGTAAAGAGGACTTTTAAAAAATAGACCTGTTTTTATTGAGCTCCGCACAAAATGGGTTGATTTGAGTGAAGTGAACTACTTATAATCTATCTATATATATATATAAATGGAGTGGTCACGGTTAGTCTGAAAAAACCTCGAGATCCGTTGAACGGGTTTAGATATTCTTAGTCTTGAAATGTTCGTGGAGGTCTAGGGAAGGTATACAAGGTGAGAAAAAGTCGAATAATATCCGATAAAACCCTAAAAACAGCCTTTAGCTACCTCGCGTACAGAATAAAATTTAAATTTTGTAATAGTAGGCAAAGAGACGTCAATCATCCTTTTGTAAAGTAGTCTTTTTTAAAAAAATGCAGAAGAATTCAAAAGTTGAGTACAGCTATTGGTAACAAACATAAATTTTGAAAAATATTTTTAGGTGAATTGACGGGAAATTTTTTATAATGCCGAAGAGAAATCGACCAGACTTAGGGCGTCGCAGTCAGTCAAATGTTCAAAGAGTTTCCTCTCGTGCAAACCGCATTGATGACCAGAGAGAAACAGATCGAGAAAATAGTCGTATTGCTAAGTCAGAATTGCGTTCTTTAGAGAGACAATGAAGTGGATAGGCTTAGAACACAACGAGTTACTGCGCATCAAACACAACAACAGCAAGCACAACATAATGAAATTAGGCGAATCTGCAGACACAGTGCTCCTCTGATTCTTGACCAAGCTCCGCTCCACTATGATCCGGCAATTGATTATAGTACCGACAAATCGGTAATAATTGGAGCAATGAAAAAAATTTGTAAATATTGTAAGGCGTTAAAATACACTGGTGATGTTGTTCTGGTGGCAAAGTAAAATTGCCACAGCTGGTCCCACCACCAGATCCTTTACGCCCTTTAGCTTCTGGGATTGGAAATGATTTTACGCACTTCTTGGCCAACATTAAAAAATATATCAACTGTTTTCAAATGACATCATTAGGCAAAGTTAGCGATGTCAGCCTAACAGCTTCCCGGAAAAACATCAACAGGGTTAAAACTTTACAAAGGGTTGAGACACCGATCGCCGGGACCGCTAGTATAAAATAAATAAATAATCCGAAAGCAAAAGAGACGCTCTGTGCATGCAAGATCGCTTATGTGATATATATATGTCTATTGTGATTTCTTATCTATTGTAAAAAAAAAAACAAGTAAGAAAGCTACGATCGAGTATGCTCGACTGTAATATACCCGCTACCCAGCTGCTCGTACATCAAAATTATTTGCAGA
Organism: Zaprionus ghesquierei; assembly: GCA_018904095.1. Lineage (NCBI taxonomy): Eukaryota > Metazoa > Arthropoda > Insecta > Diptera > Drosophilidae > Zaprionus > Zaprionus ghesquierei. The sequence continues at coordinate 29,677 of JAEIGP010000017.1, read as the reverse complement.
ACAATAAAGAACGGCTACAATCATATTTTGACCGTAAAAGGCCATGGACTTACAATATTTATCCAAAGTCAAAATCTAAAATAAAAAAAATAATTTTTTGCACACATTTAATTTTTGATGCGGGTGGGACTCGAACCCATAAATGCATAATAGTTCTGTTCGTTTTGCAGTCCACAACTTAACCCATTTCACCACCGTACACGCACACACTATTCGGCACAATGCTGCAAGCAGCGCTGCTGGCAAAAGGAGTAAAAAAGTATTGAAAACGTATAACTTTTATTCAGGTACCAAAAAAGTCCAAGATTTATCACTTAAACTGTAAAAATAATAATTCTACCTGTTGAAGGCTATAAATCGAATACGTGCATGTATAAAACTATATGTGCCCTTTTAATAATTCATTATATACTTGAATGGAAAGTGTTCTAGAGCACTCTAACTTTAAAAACATTTTGTTAAAAAAACGACCGATAGGTTCTATGGCATCTATACGATGTAACGGTCCTTACCGGCTCGTTCCAACTTATTTACAGCGGGCAGTATTAAGAAACATATATACAAAGTTTCATGAAGGTAGCTCAAAAAGGGAGGCAAAAACTTTTATTTGGAAAAAATAAGAAAAGTTCGATCTCCCCCACAAAGATACGCATGCATGCGGAACCGAGCCTTGGACCCATTACCTAAGAGGTGCACCACTTCTCCATTCGGTCATTAAGCCACTACACAGATTTTGACAAAGTTACATTGTGAGACCATTCGGAAATTCTTGCACGACAAAAACAAAGTCTGAATGCATGATGCGTGTTGTTGTTGCTATTTATTCTCATAACTTAAACATACAATTAAATATAAAATAAAAAAATATAAGAAAATGCTGCGCTCTAACAATCGCACATAGCTGAGTTAAGAGACTGTCACTTCTCCACTTAGTAACTAAGTTCATTGTGAGCCATTACAAAAATTTTAAATAAAATGCATGACAACCAATTAATGCATATTCAACAAGTAAGAAAGCTACAGTCGAGTGTGCTCGACTGTAATATACCCGCTACCCAGCTGCTTGTACATAATTTATTTGCGGAAAAAAAAACGGCTACAATCATATTTTGACCGTAAAAGGCTATGGACTTATAATATTTATGCAAAGTCAAAATATAAAATAAAAAAAAAAACATTTTTGCACACATTTAATTTTTGATGCGGGCGAGACTCGAACCCGTAAATGCATAATAGTACTGTTCGTTTTGCAGTCCACAACTTAACCCATTTCACCACCGTACACGCACACACGACTCGGCACAATGCTGCAAGCAGCGCTGCCGCCATGGACTTTCAATATTTATGCAAAGTCAAAATCTAAAATAAAAAAAAATGTTTGCACCCTTTTTATTTTTTATGCGGGCGGGACTCGAACCCGTAAATTCATAATAGTACTATTCGTTTTGTAGTCCACAACTTAACCCATTTCACCACCGTGCACGCACACACTATTCGGCAAAATGCGCCCACGCAAATCGATAATTTACAATTATTAGGAAAAGTATTGAAGTTACAGCTTTCTGCTTTGGTTTGAACATAAATAATTGCAATATAAATCTATTCCCCAAATAACAATCCAATCGGACGATTAACACAGAAGTTATCCATGTTTCCGTTTTCCGTACTTCCACTGCTTGCGCCTGTGCTGCGCGTCGTGACGTCATCGTCACGATGCTTCATTTCAGCCGTAGCGCGTGTAAGGATATACCGTTTTCACATGTAGATGGCGCTATTCAAAGATAGATCTAATTTAAACAATAGGTGGCGGATAAGCTTGTGCAAAGTGTTTTGATGGAATTAAATGTTTGATCATTTGTTTCAAAACTAGGCGAATGGTATCTTACTGTCGGGTGAGCTCGACTGTAGCTTTTCTTACTTGTTATACCATTCAAAAATTGAAAATGGTCAAAAATGGTATACTAAGTTTGTACAAAAGTATGTAACAGGCAGAAGGAGACATGGTAGACCCCATAAAGTATATATATTCTGGCTGAGGATTAAAAGCTGAGTCGATTGAGCCATGTCCGTCTGTCTGTCCGTCTGTCTGTATGAACGTCGAGATCTCAGTTATTACAAAAGCTAGAGACACCATATTTGACATAATAGTTCCTGTATACCATACGCAGATCAAGTTTATTTCAAATTTGGAGTCCCATGCCCACCGCCCACGCAAATCGATAATTTACGAATATTATGGAAAGTATTACAGTTACAGACACCAAATTTGGCATGACGGTTCCTATAAAACATTTGCCGATGAAATTTATTTCAAATTTGAGGAGCCACGGCCACCGCCCACGCAAATCGATAATTTTTGAATATTAATGAATGTATTACGGACACCAAATTTGGTTCCTATAAAATATGCGCAGATTAAATTTATTTCGAATTTGAGGTGCCACGCCCACCGCCCACGTAAATCGATAATTTATGAATATTAAGGAAAGTATTTAGATTACAGATTTCTGCTTTACAACACGAAGCTGATAATATGCATCCATTCCCAAAATTACAATCCGATCGCGCAATAAATACAAAAGTTATTAAAGAAAACGTTTTTCATAGTTCCGTTTCCCGCGTCATTACAGCATATCGTCTGCATCGTTTTAACCTTTGTGTGTGTGTATGTAAGTGTGTGTGTGTGTCGAATGGTATCTTACGGTCGGACGCGCTCGACTGTAGCTTTCATTACTTGTTTTTACCTAATGACGTGAAATGTGCTCAAATTTTTTTTAAGTGCTGGTCACTTATCACTTTTCGACGTGCCCCATTATCGTAAACATTGACAAACCTTTCTTAGTCTTGACGTCACATGACGTCATGCATTACTTTTGATAGGTCTATCTCATCCTTCTTATACTCATATATTTTTATACCTTTTGCAATTTTGTAATAGTAGGCAAAGAGACGTCAATCATCCTGTTGTAAAGTAGTCTTTTTTAAAAAAATGCAGAAGAATTCAAAAGTTGAGTACAGCTATTGGTAACAAAATTTTGAAAAACATTTTTAGGTGAATTGAAGGGAAATTTTTTATAATGCCGAAGAGAAATCGACCAGACTTAGGTCGTCGCAGTCAGTCAAATGTTCAAAGAGTTTCCTCTCGTGCAAACCGCATTGATGACCAGGGAGAAACAGATCGAGAAAGTAGTCGTATTGCTAAGTCAGAATTGCGTTCTTTAGAGAGACAATGAAGTGGATAGGCTTAGAACACAACGAGTTACTGCGCATCAATAACAAAAACAGCAAGCATAACATACTGAAATTAGGCGAATCTGCAGACACAGTGCTCCCCTGATTCTCGACCAAGCTCCGCTCCACTATGATCCGGCAATTGATTATAGTGCCGACTAATCGGTAATAATTGGAGCAATGAAAAAAATTTGTAAATATTATAAGGCGTTAAAATACACTGGTGATGTTGTTCTGGTGGCAAAGTAAAATTGCCACAGCTGGTCCCACCACCAGATCCTTTACGCCCTTTAGCTTCTGCACTTCTTGGCCAACGTTAAAAAATATAACAACTGTTTTCAAATGACATCATTTGGCAAAGTTAGCGATGTCAGCTAAACTGCTTCCCGGAAAAACATCAACAGGGTTAAAACTTTACAAAGGGTTGAGACACCGTTCGCCGGGACCGCTAGTATAAAATAAATAAATAATCCGAAAGCAAAAGAGACGCTCTGTGCATGCAAGATCGCTTATGTGATATATATATGTCTATTGTGATTCCTTATCTATTGTAAAAAAAAAAACAAGTAAGAAAGCTACATTCGAGTGTGCTCGACTGTAATATACCCGCTACCCAGCTGCTCGTACATCAAAATTTTTGCAGAACAATAAAAAACGGCTACACTCATATTTTGACCGTAAAAGGCCATGGACTTACAATATTTATCCAAAGTCAAAAGCTAAAATAAAAAAATTAATTTTTTGCACACATTTAATTTTTGATGCGCGTGGGACTCGAACCCATAAATGCATAATAGTTCTGTTCGTTTTGCAGTCCACAACTTAACCCATTTCACCACCGTACACGCACACACTATTTGGCACAATGCTGCAAGCAGCGCTGCTGGCAAAAGGAGTAAAAAAGTATTGAAAACGTATGACTTTTATTCAAGTACCAAAAATGTCCAAGATTTATCACTTAAACAGTAAAAATAATAATTCTACCTGTTGGAGACTATAAATCGAATACGTGCATGTAAAAAACTATATGTGCCCTTTTAATAATTCTTTATGTACTTGAATGGAAAGTGTTCTAGAGCACTCTAACTTTTAATAAATTTTGTTAAAAAAAAACGACCGATAGGTTCTATGGCATCTATACGATGTATCGGTGCGTACCGGCTCGTTCTGACTTATTTACAGCGGGCAGCAATAAGAAACATGTATACAAAGTTTCATGAAGGTAGCTCAAAAAGGGAGGCAAAAACTTTTATTTGGAAAAAATAAGAAAAGTTCGATCTCCCCCACCAAGACACGCATGCATGCGGAATCGAACCTTGGACCCATTACCTAAGAGGTGCATAACTTCTCCCTTCGGTCATTAAGCCATTACGCAAATTTTGACAAAGTTACATTACGGGACCATTCGGAAGTTCTTGCACGACAAAAACAAAGTCTGAATGCATGATGCGTGTTGTTGTTGCTATTTATTCTCATAACTTAAACATGCAATTAAAAAAAAAATAATGATAAACAAGTAAGAAAGCTACATTCGAGTGTGCTCGACTGTAATATACCCGCTACCCAGCTGCTCGTACTTCATTTATTTGCGGAACAAAAAAAAACGGCTACAATCATATTTTGACCGTAAAAGGCTATGGACTAACAATATTTATGCAAAGTCAAAATCTAAAATAAAAAAAAACATTTTTGCACACATTTAATTTTTGATATGGGCGGGACTCGAACCCGTAAATGCATCTCCTGTACAAATAAAGAATTTGCGCTGCCGTCAGCGCTGCTTACAGCTATGGAAAACGTTAAGCTGAATAACTTCTGTGTATATTATCCGATTGTTACCAAATCAAGATCATCTGGCTAGCTATAGTTATCATATAAACCGAAAATTAATAATATGGCATCAAAATTGCGCTTGTAATAAATTTTTATCGATTTACAGGGGCGGAAGGGGGCGTGGCCAAAATCCAAAATAAACTTGATCAGCGTGCAATAATAACACATATTGTCACCAAATTTGGTAGTTCTAGCTCTTATAATAGCTGAGATCTGGGTTTTCACACGGACAGACAGACGGACAGGCAGACGGACAGACAGACGGACAGACAGACGGACAGACAGACGGACATGGCTATATCGACTCGGCTGTGGATCCTGAGCCAGAATATATATACTTTATGGGGTCGGAGGTGTCTCCCTCTGCCTGTTACATACATTTTCGGCTTTAACAAAGTTATAATACCCTTCTACTCTATGAGTAGCGGATATAACAAGTAAGCGGGCTACAGTCGAGTGTGCTCGACTTTAAAATACCCGCTACCCAGCTGCTCGTACATAAAAATTAATTTGCGAAACAATAAAGAACGGCTACAATCATATTTTAACCGTAAAAGGCCATGGACTTACAATATTTATGCAAAGTCAAAATCTAAAATAAAAAAAATGTTTGCACCCTTTTTATTTTTTATGCGGGCGGGACTCGAACCCGTAAATTCATAATAGTACTATTCGTTTTGTAGTCCACAACTTAACCCATTTCACCACCGTGCACGCACACACTATTCGGCAAAATGCGCCCACGCAAATCGATAATTTACAATTATTAGGAAAAGTATTGAAGTTACAGCTTTCTGCTTTGGTTTGAACATAAATAATTGCAGTATAAATCTATTCCCCAAATAACAATCCAATCGGACGATTAACACAGAAGTTATCCATGTTTCCGTTTTCCGTACTTCCACTGCTTGCGCCTGTGCTGCGCGTCGTGACGTCATCGTCACGATGCTTCGTTTCAGCCGTAGCGCGTGTAAGGATATACCGTTTTCACATGTAGATGGCGCTATTCAAAGATAGATCTAATTTAAACAATAGGTGGCGGATAAGCTTGTGCAAAGTGTTTTGATGGAATTAAATGTGTGATCATTTGTTTCAAAACTAGGCGAATGGTATCTTACTGTCAGGCGCACTCGACTGGAGCTTTTCTTACTTGTTATACCATTCAAAAATTGAAAATGGTCAAAAATGGTATACTAAGTTTGTACAAAAGTATGTAACAGGCAGAAGGAGACATGGTAGATCCCATAAAGTATATATATTCTGTCTGAGGATCAAAAGCCGAGTCGATTAAGCCATGTCCGTCTGCCTGTCCGTCTGTCTGTATAAACGTCGAAATCTCAGCTATTACAAAAGCTAGAGACACCATATTTGACATGATAGTTCCTGTATACCATACGCAGATCAAGTTTATTTCAAATTTGGTGTGCCACGCCCACCGCCCACGCAAATCGATAACTTACGAATATTAAGGAAAGTATTACAGTTACAGACACAAAATTTGGCATGATGGTTCCGATAAAACATTTACAGATGAAATTTATTTCAAATTTGAGGAGCCACGGCCACCGCCCACGCAAATCGATAATTTTTGAATATTAATGAATGTATTACAGTTACGGACACCAAATTTGGTTCCTATAAAATATGCGCAGATTAAATTTATTTCGAATTTGAGGTGCCACGCCCACCGCCCACGTAAATCGATAATTTATGAATATTAAGGAAAGTATTTAGATTACAGATTTCTGCTTTACAACACGATGCTGATAATATGCACCCATTCCCAAAATTACAATCCGATCGGGCAATAAATACAAAAGTTATTAAAGAAAACGTTTTTCATAGTTCCGTTTCCCGCATCATTACAGCATATCGTCTCCATCGTTTTAACCTTTGTGTGTGTGTATGTAAGTGTGTGTGTGTGTCGAATGGTATCTTACGGTCGGACGCGCTCGACTGTAGCTTTCATTACTTGTTTTTACCTAATGGCGTGAAATGTGCTCAAATTTTTTTTAAGTGCTGGTCACTTATCACTTTTCGACGTGCCCCATTATCGTAAACATTGACAAACCTTTCTTAGTCTTGACGTCACATGACGTCATGCATTACTTTTGATAGGTCTATCTCATCCTTCTTATACTCATATATTTTTATACCATTGCAGATGGTATATTAATTTTGGCCAGAAGCTGGCAACGCACCGTCCGTCCGTCTGTCCGTCTATGCTATGCAAGTTTTATTAAAATCAGACTGATATTTCGTTAAGCTGCCATAGAAACTATTGGCCGATTTAATATGTGAAGTAAGTGCAATGGTATACAAGGTGCGTTCCAAAGTAAAAAGGGATTTTTAAAAAATAGACGTGTTTTTATTGAGCTCCGCACAAAATGGGTTGATTTGAGTGAAGTGAACGACTTATAATCTATCTATATATATATAAATGGAGTGGTCACGGTTAGTCTGAAAAAACCTCGAGATCCGTTGAACGGGTTTATATATTCTTAGTCTTGAAATGTTCGTGGAGGTCTAGGGAAGGTATACAAGGTGAGAAAAAGTCGAATAATATCCGGGAAAACCCTAAAAACAGCCTTTAGCTATCTCGCGTACAGAATAAAATTTAAATTTTATAATAGTAGGCAAAGAGACGTCAATCATCCTTTTGTAAAGTTGTCTTTTTTAAAAAAATGCAGAAGAATTCAAAAGTTGAGTACAGCTATTGGTAACAAACATAAATTTTGAAAAACATTTTTAGGTGAATTGAAGGGAAATTTTTTATAATGCCGAAGAGAAATCGACCAGACTTAGGTCGTCGCAGTCAGTCAAAGAGTTTCCTCTCGTGCAAACCGCATTGATGACCAGAGAGAAACAGATCGAGAAAATAGTCGTATTGCTAAGTCAGAATTGCGTTCTTTAGAGAGACAATGAAGTGGATAGGCTTAGAACACAACGAGTTACTGCGCATCAAACACAACAACAGCAAGCATAACAAACTGAAATTAGGCGAATCTGAAGACACAGTGCTCCCCTAATTCTTGACCAAGCTCCGCTCCACTATGATCCGGCAATTGATTATAGTACCGACAAATCGGTAATAATTGGAGCAATGAAAAAAATTTGTAAATATTGTAAGGCGTTAAAATACAATGGGGATGTTGTTCTGGTGGCAAAGTAAAATTGCCACAGCTGGTCCCACCACCAGATCCTTTACGCCCTTTAGCTTCTGGGATTGGAAATGATTTTACGCACTTCTTGGCCAACATTAAAAAATATAATAATAAATAAATAATCCGAAAGCAAAAGAGACGCTCTGTGCATGCAAGATCGCTTATGTGATATGTATATGTCTATTGTGATTCCTTATCTATTGTAAAAAAAAAACAAGTAAGAAAGCTACATTCGAGTGTGCTCGACTGTAATATACCCGCTACCTAGCTGCTCGTACATCAAAATTATTTGCAGAACAATAAAGAACGGCTACAATCATATTTTGACCGTATAAGGCCATGGACTTACAATATTTATCCAAAGTCAAAAGCTAAAATAAAAAAATTAATTTTTTGCACACATTTAATTTTTGATGCGCGTGGGACTCGAACCCATAAATGCATAATAGTTCTGTTCGTTTTGCAGTCCACAACTTAACCCATTTCACCACCGTACACGCACACACTATTCGGCACAATGCTGCAAGCAGCGCTGATGGCAAAAGGAGTAAAAAAGTATTGAAAACGTATGACTTTTATTCAAGTACCAAAAAAGTCCAAGATTTATCACTTAAACAGTAAAAATAATAATTCTACCTGTTGGAGAGTATAAATCGAATACGTGCATGTAAAAAACTATATGTGCCCTTTTAATAATTCTTTATGTACTTGAATGGAAAGTGTTCTAGAGCACTCTAACTTTTAATAAATTTTGTTAAAAAAACGACAGATAGGTTCTATGGCATCTATACGATGTAACGGTCCTTACCGGCTCGTTCCGACTTATTTACAGCGGGCAGCAATAAGAAACATGTATACAAAGTTTCATGAAGGTAGCTCAAAAAGGGAGGCAAAAACTTTTTTTTGGAAAAAATAAGAAAAGTTCGATCTCCCCCACCAAGACACGCATGCATCCGGAATCGAACCTTGGACCCATTACCTAAGAGGTGCATCACTTCTTCATTCGGTCATTAAGCCATTACGCAAATTTTGATAAAGTTACATTACGAGACCATTCGGAAGTTCTTGCACGACAAAAACAAATTCTGAATGCATGATGCGTGTTGTTGTTGCTATTTATTCTCATAACTTAATCATGCAATTAAATAAAAAATAATGATAAACAAGTAAGAAAGCTATATTCGAGTGTGCTCGACTTTAATATACCCGCTACCCAGCTGCTCGTACTTTATTTATTTGCGGAACAAAAAAAAAACGGCTACAATCATATTTTGACCGTAAAAGGCTATGGACTTACAATATTTATGCAAAGTCAAAATCTAAAATAAAAAAAAACATTTTTGCACACATTTAATTTTTGATATGGGCGGGACTCGAACCCGTAAATGCATCTCCTGTACAAATAAAGAATTTGCGCTGCCGTCAGCGCTGCTTACAGCTATGGAAAACGTTAAGCTGAATAACTTCTGTGTATATTATCCGATTGTTACCAAATCAAGATCATCTGGCTAGCTATAGTTATCATATAAACCGAAAATTAATAATATGGCATCAAAATTGCGCTTGTAATAAATTTTTATCGATTTACAGGGGCGGAAGGGGGCGTGGCCAAAATCCAAAATAAACTTGATCAGCGTGCAATAATAACACATATTGTCACCAAATTTGGTAGTTCTAGCTCTTATAATAGCTGAGATCTGGGTTTTCACACGGACAGACAGACGGACAGACAGACGGACATAGCTATATCGACTCGGCTGTGGATCCTGAGCCAGAATATATAAACTTTATGGGGTCGGAGGTGTCTCCCTCTGCCTGTTACATACATTTTCGGCTTTAACAAAGTTATAATACCCTTCTACTCTATGAGTAGCGGATATAACAAGTAAGAGGGCTACAGTCGAGTGTGCTCGACTGTAAAATACCCGCTACCCAGCTGCTCGTACATCAAAATTAATTTGCGAAACAATAAAGAACGGCTACAATCATATTTTAACCGTAAAAGGCCATGGACTTACAATATTTATGCAAAGTCAAAATCTAAAATAAAAAAAATGTTTGCACCCTTTTTATTTTTTATGCGGGCGGGACTCGAACCCGTAAATTCATAATAGTACTATTCGTTTTGCAGTCCACAACTTAACCCATTTCACCACCGTACACGCACACACTATTCGGCAAAATGCGCCCACGCAAATCGATAATTTACAATTATTATGAAAAGTATTGAAGTTACAGCTTTCTGCTTTGGTGTGAACATAAATAATTGCAATATTAATCTATTCCCCAAATAACAATCCAATCGGACGATTAACACAGAAGTTATCCATGTTTCCGTTTTCCGTACTTCCACTGCTTGCGCCTGTGCTGCGCGTCGTGACGTCATCGATATACCGTTTTCACATGTAGATGGCGCTATTCAAAGATAGATCTAATTTAAACAATAGGTGGCGGATAAGCTTGTGCAAAGTGTTTTGATGGAATTAAATGTGTGATCATTTGTTTAAAACTAGGCGAATGGTATCTTACTGTCAGGCGCACTCGACTGGAGCTTTTCTTACTTGTTATACCATTCAAAAATTGAAAATGGTCAAAAATGGTATACTAAGTTTGTACAAAAGTATGTAACAGGCAGAAGGAGACATGGTAGATCCCATAAAGTATATATATTCTGTCTGAGGATCAAAAGCCGAGTCGATTAAGCCATGTCCGTCTGCCTGTCCGTCTGTCTGTATGAACGTCGAAATCTCAGCTATTACAAAAGCTAGAGACACCATATTTGACATGATAGTTCCTGTATACCATACGCAGATCAAGTTTATTTCAAATTTGGAGTCCCACGCCCACCGCCCACGCAAATCGATAACTTACGAATATTAAGGAAAATATTACAGTTACAGACACCAAATTTGGCATGATGGTTCCTATAAAACATTTGCAGATGAAATTTATTTCAAATTTAAGGAGCCACGGCCACCGCCCACGCAAATCGATAATTTTTGAATATTAATGAATGTATTACAGTTACGGACACCAAATTTGGTTCCTATAAAATATGCGCAGATTAAATTTATTTCGAATTTGAGGTGCCACGCCCACCGCCCACGTAAATCGATAATTTATGAATATTAAGGAAAGTATTTAGGTTACAGATTTCTGCTTTACAACACGATGCTGATAATATGCACACATTCCCAAAATTTCAATCCGATCGGGCAATAAATACAAAAGTTATTAAAGAAAACGTTTTTCATAGTTCCGTTTCCCGCGTCATTACAGCATATCGTCTGCATCGTTTTAACCTTTGTGTGTGTGTATGTAAGTGTGTGTGTGTGTCGAATGGTATATATATATATATATATATATATATATATATATATATATATTTTTATACCATTGCAGATGGTATATTAATTTTGGCCAGAAGCTGGCAACGCACCGTCCGTCCGTCTGTCCGTCTATGCTATGCAAGTTTTATTAAAATCAGACTGATATTTCGTTAAGCTGCCATAGAAACTATTGGCCGATTTAATATGTGAAGTAAGTGCAATGGTATACAAGGTGCGTTCAAAGTAAAGAGGACTTTTAAAAAATAGACCTGTTTTTATTGAGCTCCGCACAAAATGGGTTGATTTGAGTGAAGTGAACGACTTATAATCTATCTATATATATATAAATGCAGTGGTCACGGTTAGTCTGAAAAAACCTCGAGATCCGTTGAACGGGTTTATATATTCTTAGTCTTGAAATGTTCGTGGAGGTCTAGGGAAGGTATACAAGGTGAGAAAAAGTCGAATAATATCCGGGAAAACCCTAAAAACAGCCTTTAGCTATCTCGCGTACAGAATAAAATTTAAATTTTGTAATAGTAGGCAAAGAGACGTCAATCATCCTGTTGTAAAGAAGTCTTTTTTAAAAAAATGCAGAAGAATTCAAAAGTTGAGTACAGCTATTGGTAACAAACATAAATTTTGAAAAACATTTTTAGGTGAATTGAAGGGAAATTTTTTATAATGCCGAAGAGAATTCGACCAGACTTAGGTCGTCGCAGTCAGTCAAAGAGTTTCCTCTCGTGCAAACCGCATTGATGACCAGAGAGAAACAGATCGAGAAAATAGTCGTATTGCTAAGTCAGAATTGCGTTCTTTAGAGAGACAATGAAGTGGATAGGCTTAGAACACAACGAGTTACTGCCCATCAAACACAACAACAGCAAGCATAACATACTGAAATTAGGCGAATCTGCAGACACAGTGCTCCCCTGATTCTTGACCAAGCTCCGCTCCACTATGACCACAGCTGGTCCCACCACCAGATCCTTTACGCCCTTTAGGTTCTGGGATTGGAAATGATTTTATGCACTTCTTGGCCAACATTAAAAAATATAACAACTGTTTTCAAATGACATCATTTGGCAAAGTTAGCGATGTCAGCTAAACTGCTTCCCGGAAAAACATCAACAGGGTTAAAACTTTACAAAGGGTTGAGACACCGTTCGCCGGGACCGCTAGTATAAAATAAATAAATAATCCGAAAGCAAAAGAGACGCTCTGTGCATGCAAGATCGCTTATGTGATATATATATGTCTATTGTGATTTCTTATCTATTGTAAAAAAAAAAACAAGTAAGAAAGCTACGATCGAGTATGCTCGACTGTAATATACCCGCTACCCAGCTGCTCGTACATCAAAATTATTTGCAGAACAATAAAGAACGGCTACAATCATATTTTGACCGTAAAAGGCCATGGACTTACAATATTTATCCAAAGTCAAAATCTAAAATAAAAAAATAATTTTTTGCACACATTTAATTTTTGATGCGGGTGGGACTCGAACCCATAAATGCATAATAGTTCTGTTCGTTTTGCAGTCCACAACTTAACCCATTTCACCACCGTACACGCACACACTATTCGGCACAATGCTGCAAGCAGCGCTGCTGGCAAAAGGAGTAAAAAAGTATTGAAAACGTATGACTTTTATTCAAGTACCAAAAAAGTCCAAGATTTATCACATAAACAGTAAAAATAATAATTCTACCTGTTGGAGACTATAAATCGAATACGTGCATGTAAAAAACTATATGTGCCCTTTTAATAATTCTTTATGTACTTGAATGGAAAGTGTTCTAGAGCACTCTAACTTTTAATAAATTTTGTTAAAAGAACGACCGATAGGTTCTATGGCATCTATTCGATGTATCGGTGCGTACCGGCTCGTTCCGACTTATTTACAGCGGGCAGCAATAAGAAACATGTATACAAAGTTTCATGAAGGTAGCTCAAAAAGGGAGGCAAAAACTTTTATTTGGAAAAAATAAGAAAAGTTCGATCTCCCCCACCAAGACACGCATGCATGCGGAATCGAACCTTAAACCCATTACCTAAGAGGTGCATCACTTCTCCATTCGGTCATTAAGCCATTACGCAAATTTTGACAAAGATACATTACGAGACCATTCGGAAGTTCTTGCACGACAAAAACAAAGTCTGAATGCATGATGCGTGTTGTTGTTGCTATTTATTCTCATAACTTAAACATGCAATTAAATAAAAAATAATGATAAACAAGTAAGAAAGCTACAATCGAGTGTGCTCGACTGTAATATACCCGCTACCCAGCTGCTCGTACTTCATTTATTTGCGGAACAAAAAAAAAACGGCTACAATCATATTTTGACCGTAAAAGGCTATGGACTTACAATATTTATGCAAAGTCAAAATCTAAAATAAAAAAAAACATTTTTGCACACATTTAATTTTTGATATGGGCGGGACTCGAACCCGTAAATGCATAATAGTACTGTTCGTTTTGCAGTCCACAACTTAACCCATTTCACCACCGTACACGCACACACGATTCGCGACAATGCTGCAAGCAGCGCTGCTTACAGCTATGGAAAACGTTAAGCTGAATAACTTATGTGTTTATTATACGATTGTTACCGAATTTTCAGAGATCATTTGGCTACCTATAGTTATCATGTAAACCGAAAATGAACAATATGGCATCAAATTGGACGTGGCCAAAATCCAAAATAAACTTGATAAGCGTACAATAATAACACATATTGTCACCAAATTTGGTAGTCCTAGCTCTTATAATAGCTGAGATCTAGATTTTCACACGCACAGACAGACGGACAGACGGACACGGCTATATCGACTCGGCTTGATCCTGAGCCAGAATATATATACTTTATGGGGTCGGAGGTGTCTCCTTCTGCCTGTTACATACATTTTCGGTTTGAACAAAGTTATAATACCCTTCTACTCTATGAGTAGCGGGTATAAAAAGAAAAAGCTTAAGCGGCATGAACTGGGAATCGAACCACGGGCCTGTCGGTTCAGGAGCTCATCGCTTTTTCACTAAGCTACTGACGCTGTTATCCAACAACTGCAAAAATTTGCATTGTAAGGCATTCTTATTATTTCCTGTACAAATAAAGAATTTGCGCTTCGATTTACGGAGGCGGAAGGGGGCGTGGCCAAAATCCAAAATAAACTTGATCAGCGTGCAATAATAACACATACTGTCACCAAATTTGGTAGTTCTAGCTCTTATAATAGCTGAGATCTAGATTTTCACACGGACAGATAGACGCACAGACAGACAGATGGACAGACGGACATGGCTATATCGACTCGGCTGTTGATCCTGAGCCAGAACATATATACTTTATGGGGTCGGAGGTGTCTCCTTCTGCCTGTAACACACATTGTCGGTTTGAACAAAGTTATAATACCCTTCTACTCTACGAGTAGCGGGTATAAAAAAGAAAAAGCTTAAGCGGCATGAACTGGGAATCGAACCACGGGCCTGTCGGTTCAGGAGCTCATCGCTTTTCCACTAAGCTACTGACGCTGTTATCCAACAACTGCAAAAATTTGCATTGTAAGGCATTCTTATTATTTCCTGTACAAATAAAGAATTTGCGCTTCGATTTACGGAGGCGGAAGGGGGCGTGGCCAAAATCCAAAATAAACTTGATCAGCGTGCAATAATAATACATTTTGTCACCAAATTTGGTAGTTCTAGCTCATATAATAGCTGAGATCTGGGTTTTCACACGGACTGACAGACGGACAGACAGACGGACATAGCTATATCGACTCGGCTGTGGATCCTGAGCCAAAATATATATACTTTATGGGGTCGGAGGTGTCTCCCTCTGCCTGTTACATACATTTTCGGCTTTAACAAAGTTATAATACCCTTCTACTCTATGAGTAGCGGATATAACAAGTAAGAGGGCTACAGTCGAGTGTGGTCGACTGTAAAATACCCGCTACCCAGCTGCTCGTACATCAAAATTAATTTGCGAAACAATAAAGAACGGCTACAATCATATTTTAACCGTAAAAGGCCATGGACTTACAATATTTATGCAGAGTCAAAATCTAAAATAAAAAAAATGTTTACACCCTTTTTATTTTTTATGCGGGCGGGAATCGAACCCGTAAATTCATAATAGTACTATTCGTTTTGCAGTCCACAACTTAACCCATTTCACCACCGTACACGCACACACTATTCGGCAAAATGCGCCCACGCAAATCGATAATTTACAATTATTATGAAAAGTATTGAAGTTACAGCTTTCTGCTTTGGTGTGAACATAAATAATTGCAATATTAATCTATTCCCCAAATAACAATCCAATCGGACGATTAACACAGAAGTTATCCATGTTTCCGTTTTCCGTACTTCCACTGCTTGCGCCTGTGCTGCGCGTCGTGACGTCATCGTCACGATGCTTCGTTTCAGCCGTAGCGTGTGTACAGTTGATTGCTATGATGTTTTGACATGTAGATGACGCTATTCAAAGATAGATCTTATTTAAACAATAGGTGGCGGATAGGCTTGTGCAAAGTTTTTTGATGGAATTAAATGTGTGATAATTTATTTCAAAACTGGGCGAATGGTGGTTACTGCCGGGCGAGCTCGACTGGAGCTTTTCTTACTTGTTATACCATTCAAAAATTGAAAATGGTCAAAAATGGTATACTAAGTTTGTACAAAAGTATGTAACAGGCAGAAGGAGACATGGTAGATCCCATAAAGTATATATATTCTGTCTGAGGATCAAAAGCCGAGTCGATTAAGCCATGTCCGTCTGCCTGAGATCTAGATTTTCACACGGACAGACAGACGGACATGGCTATATCGACTCGGCTGTTGATCCTGAGCCAGAATATATATACTTTATGGGGTCGGAGGTGTCTCCTTCTGCCTGTTACATACATTTTCGGTTTGAACAAAGTTACGTATAATACCCTTCTACTCTATGAGTAGCGGGTATAAAAATTAGGTCTGCCATGTCTTCTTCTGCCTGTTACATACTTTTGCACAAACTTAGTATACCATTTTTGACCATTTTCAATAGTCGAATGGTATAAAAAGCTGGGTCGTCCTGGCAGAATGGAATGGACCCCTACAATACAATAAAGCGAAAACTTACCCCGAAAAAATCAGATCCAGAAAACAAGCCGAAAAATACACGGAAATACCAACAGATTCGCTTTGGTGGCTGAGTGCGTACCACTGGGATTTGTTAATATCGAACCGAAGAAAACAAAGCCTTCCCCTATTTTTATTCGCGAGAAGAGCACAAGCGGTCTGGTAAATACTTTGATTGGCCTTATTCGAAAAGATAGCTTTACTACAGAAGAGTCACATACTATCTTACCGCACAAAAATCATGCCTCTACACCTACCGGCTTAAAAGCAGCAAGGGCCTACAAGTAGTACTGAAGGGTATTGATGATGTTACGCCCGAAGAGATAACTGAGATGCTAAATGCAAAAATGGGATACAATTTGTGCATATTTTCGATAGCTCATCGGTAGTACTCATATAATATCCATCGTTAGTGAACACTACGTGTTGATAAAGCGGTTTTAAAAGCGGTAACAAAAGTTGAAGTCGAAGTTTCGTCATGAAACATGGACATCAGAAAATTTTTTGCTAATAGGCCACGCTTATCAGAACCATCTGACGTTGCTACCAAGTAAGAAATAACTGCAGAAATCGAAAGCGTGAAATCTGAGGTAATTTTATTTAGTATATACGAGTATATATAATAGCATGAATGGTAAAAGTATTTACAAACTCTTAATGTTCATATATATAGTACAACAAGTTCTTTCTATTTAGGAAAATAATTGTAATAGTGGTTTTGAAAGCGAAAGTTCAGACGAGTCTGCGGCCTTATGGCAGTTAACTTTCAAAATGAATTTAATTATCTAACTCTTCTTTACCTAAAAAGAAAACAAATTTCTTCTCATTTCTTTAATTGTTCTCAAAGTTATCATGAGATGAATTTTCAACTAAAAACTAAATTTAATTATTTTAATATGATATTGGGTTAGCCGTAGATAAGCGCCATTCTTCAAAACAGAAGTTTACATTATCTCGTGCACACAACAACTTCAGATGCATCATTTAAATTTCCATCATATATGAAAGGGAAACAAAGTCGAAAATTTCAGTACCATTGGCTGCAACGTTTTCAATGGCTACCGTACAGTGAGGATAAAAATTGAGCATTTTGCAAATATTGCCTTTTATCTTCACTACGGTGGTTTCCATGAAGTCCAGGTATAAAAGCTATATGCAGTGTGAGACTTGATTACAAAAATACATTGCAGTTGTAAAAAATATTAAAATCATTAAAAATATAATTTCTTGCAGGATTTGAAAACTTTACGCATCATGCCTTTGACAAAATATAAAAAGGCAATTCAAGAAATGGAACGACACAACAATCTTTTATATTATCGTTTCTGCAAGGAAAAAGCGCTCGAGCTTATAAAAAATGTTGAATGCCATTATTCAAACGCCGTTGATATTCTGCTCGATAAAAAGAAACAACAGATTATAGAAAATAATCGCAAACGCTTGGGCCCAATCGTTAAAACCGTGCTTTTTTGTTCACATTGTAACTTGCCACTTCGGGGGCACAGGGATTCCGGTGATATGAATACGGAAAAAAAAGAGAAGATGCCTCTTCTGGCAAAGAAGATATTTTTCGGTCACTGCTAGCATTCCGATTGAGTTCTGGAGACCAAAATTTAAAGGCACCGCGAAACTATACTCTGATTAGCAAACCAGTACAGTATGAAATTATCGATATTATCGGCCAAGTAATTCGCTGCAAGATTGTCGAAAAAGTTAAGAGTGCGAAATATTTTTCCATCATTTGTGATGAAACAACGGACGCAAGTTACATAATTCAAATGACGTTATGTCTGCGCTATGTTGATGTAGTGGATTTTATCGTGCGAGAGGATTTTCTCGGGTTCATCCACTTAAGATCCACTGTTGGAAAAAATATCAAAGTAGCTATCTTAGATGAAATAAGAGCTCTAGGATTGGATATTAACAACTTGCGTGGACTAGGAAAGAGGGTCTAATTTTTCAGGGAAAGAAAATGGAGTTTAAGCGTTTTATACACATTGCTTTAGTCATTCGTTGAATTTATGTGTTTAAAAATCCTGTGAAGTTCTTGAGATTTGCAATATGTTGGGAATAGTTTTATAACTGATAAACTATTTTACGTTGAAATAAAAGCAAACTTGCCTCAATCGGAAAAAAACTCGTTTAAAAACTCTCTGCTTCACTCGTTGGGTTGAAAAATATGAAAGTGCAAGTACAGTTTGTGAGTTCCTGCCATATATCGAGCCAGTTTTAAATGCATTAAAGAGTGATAAAAATATAATTGAAAATTTCGTCGGCTTCCATTCACATTTGAGAAATTATCACTTTATTTAATGAGACAAAAAACAAAGATGAATAATTTTCTGAAATTTTTCAACGTGCTGAAAATGCTAGATGGACATCGAATTAAGGATTCCTGCAGAAAAATCGATCTAATATCCCTGCAACACATTAATCACCTATCGGTATGTATTTATATAAAAAATGTATGTTTGATTTGATTACTTGATTATATGAATAATTTTTATTATAGAGCTACGATTTTTTACCCCTATTTAGACCATATGATATATTCAATAAGTACAAGATTTAAGGGGGAGTTTTTGAAAATTTTGCCTCAAGAGGGACTGATTCCAAAGCTACACACAAAAGTTACCGTTGAGGAAATAGTGAATGCTGCAAGAGTATACAAAGCAGATTTAATAAGCTGCAGTGATAGAAATACAGCTCAAATCAGAAATGAGCCTTTGGCACCAGCATTGCAAGACATCTTCATTTCTACAAGCACAAACAGCGATTGATGCTTTGAAAAGCATAGAGGCAAATATTTACGGATCGTTTTTTTCCGAAAGATGTGACATTGCTTCAATTATTTGCAACAAAACCAGTGACTTACGCAACAGCAGCATTCCCAGCAGTTGGAAAAATACACAGCTTGGAACAAAATGGATCAAATTTTAGTAAAAATTTTTCTGCGTATGATTCACACAAGTGTTGTCACCAAATTTGGTGCCTCTAACTTTTTTAGTTTCTGAGATATAGGCGTTCATACACACGGACAGACGGACTGACAGACATGGCCTAATCGACTCGGCTAGTGATCCTGAGCACAAATATATGTATTTTATGAGGTCGCAGACAAACACAATAGACAATGTATTTTTTTAAAATCCATGGTCTAAAAAGAAAAACATCGAATTATAAAAAACTTCCAAGCGCCCTTCCAAAACAGCTTTATAAGACTATAATAAAAGCCACTAATAAACTTGACCAGGTTTCTCCTGGGAGTCCTACATACTGGTCATCAAACCGTAATAAACTGCCTGCGCTGATCGACTTCGCAGTTACGAAAAATCTACCCCGCATGTCTGCCAGATCTGCCATCTAAACACTAGCCTGTATAAATCGACCTCCGCCGGTACGCACAGAACGTGTAAAAACCATACAGATTGACATCACACAAAACAAACTGGCTTAGGTATAACATGTAAAGAAAGCTACAGTCGAGCGCGCCCGACAGTAAAATACCATTCGCCCAGTTTCGAAACAAATTATCACACATTTAATTCCATCAAAAAACGCTGCTCAAGTTTATCCGCCACCTATTGTTTAAATTAGATCTATTTTTGAATAGCGCCATCTACATGTGAAAAGTGCAAATGCTACGGCTGAAACAAAGCATCGTGACGATGACGTCACGACGCGCAGCACAGGCGCAAGCAGTGGAAGTTCGGAGAACGGAAACATGGATAACTTCTGTGTTTATCATCCAATTGGATTGCAATTTGGAAAATAGATTATATTGCAATTATTTATGTTCATACCAAAACAGAAAGCTGTAACTTCAATACTTCTCCTGATAATCGAAAATGATCGATTTGCGTGGGCGGTGGGCGTGGCATCAAAAATTGAAAATAAACTCGATCCTCGAATCCTCGAACCTATGGTATACAGGAACCTTCAAGTGAAATAGCTTTTGTAATAGCTGAGATCTAGACGTTCAAACGGACAGACGGACATGGCTCAATCGACTCGGCTAGTGATCCTGAGAGAGAATTTACATACTTTGTGGGGTCTGCAACGCCTCCTTCTGCTTGTTACATACATTTCCACAAACATAGTATACCATTTTTGACCACTTCACTTCTTTCGTCAAATCGAGGTATCCAGCCACACTGTAAAGTTCCTACAAAAGGCTTTAACTGAGCTGATTGCACCGACTCCTGTCCTCGCTGTTCCACTTACACGACGTACACAAAATGTCTGTAGATAAGAAAGAAATAAAAAAAACAAAATGAATTTCAATTAAATTAAAAAACACTTAAGTTTACTGAGGCTATTAAAATTTGAATGTTTAGCTTGTTGAAAAAAAATCGTATTGCAAGCGCCTATATCTCAGAAACTAAAAAAGCTGGAGCCACCAAATATGGTGACAACTCTTATGTGAATTATACGCTGTAAAATTTTTATTAAAATTTGGGACACGCCTACTTCCGCCCCCGCAAATCGATAAACCGTATAGCAAGCGCAATAATAAAGCTGGAGTATTCAGTTTCGGTATGAATGATAACTATCACCACCTAAACAATCGCTGAAAATTTTGTACCGATCGGATAATGAACATAAAAGTTATTCAACGTTTCATATAGATTTGCACTGTGCCCACTGCAAGCAAGCAATCAGTGTTTTTTCCAAGCAGTGTTTTTTTCCAACTGCTTGGACTGCTTGACGTCTAACTGAAAATTAATTATTATTTTTCTTTGAAAAACACGTTTACCAATAACAGTTTTCTAAATCTGATTTTTTTTCATAACCTTGAAAAATTCATGGCCTTATACAGTCAACACTTGACTGTAGCCGTTCTTACTTGTTTATTTTGACTTCGTCGATCGCTGACGTGTGAAGACGTGTTTTTGTTGAGCTCCGCACAAAATGGGTTGATTTGAGTGAAGTGAACGACTTATAATCTATCTATACATATATATATATATATATAAATGGAGTTGTCACCGTTAGTCTGAAAAAAACCTCGAGATCCGCTGAACGGGTTTATATATTCTTTGTCTTGAAATGTTCGTGGAGGTCTAGGGAAGGTATACAAGGTGAGAAAAAGTCGAATAACATCCGGGAAAACCCTAAAAACAGCCTTTAGCTATCTCGCGTACAGAATAAAATTTAAATTTTGTAATAGTAGGCAAAGAGACGTCAATCATCCTGTTGTAAAGTAGTCTTTTTTAAAAAAATGCAGAAGAATTCAAAAGTTGAGTACTGCAAATCAGACTTTGAAAAACAAAACGCGCATTTCGAACAGATAAGTAATATCGCGCATGGAACGCGCATCTCGAACAGCTATTGGTAACAAACATAAATTTTAAAAAACATTTTTAGATGAATTGAAGGGAATTTTTTTATAATGCCGAAGAGAAATCGACCAGACTTTGGTCGTCGCAGTCAGTCAAATGTTCAAAGAGTTTCCTCTCGTGCAAACCGCATTGATGACCAAAGAAAGAGGAAGATCGAGAAAATAGTCGTATTGCTATGTCAGAATTGCGTTCTTTAGAGAGACAATGAAGTGGATAGGCTTAGAACACAATGAGTTAATGCGCATCAAACACAACAACAGCAAGCACGACATAATGAAATTAGGCGATTCTGCAGACACAGTGCTCCTCTGATTCTTGACCAACCTCCACTCCACTGTGATCCGGCAATTGATTATAGTACCGACAAATCGGTAATAATTGGAGCAATGAAAAAAATTTGTAAATATTGTAAGGCGTTAAAATACACTGGTGGTGTTGTGCTGGAGGCAAAGTAAAATTGCCACAACTGATCCCACCACCAGATCCTTTACGCCCTTTAGCTTCTGGGATTGGAAATGATTTTATGCACTTCTTGGCCAACATTAAAAAATACAACAACTGTTTTCAAATGACATCATTTGGCAAAGTTAGCGATGTCAGCTAAACTGCTTCCCGGACAAACATCAACAGAGTTTAAAACTTCAAAAAGGGTCGAGACAACGTTCGCCGGGACCGCTAGTAAATAACCGTAAATAAACGTAAATAAATAAATAATCTGAAAGCAAAAGAGACGCTCTGTGCGATGCAAGATCGCTGATGTGATATATATATATATGTCTATTGTGATTCCTTATCTATTGTAAAAAAAGAGGGCTACAGTCGAATGTGCTCGACTGTAAAATACCCGCTACCCACCTCATGCATCAAAATTAATCTGCGGAACAATAAAGATCGGCTACAATCATATTTTGACCGTAAAAGGACCATGGACTTACAATATTTATGCAAAGTCAAAATCTAAAATAAAAAAAATTTTTGCACCCTTTTAATTTTTTATGTGGGCGGGACTCGAACCCGTAAATTCATAATAGTACTATTCGTTTTGCAGTCCATTTCACCACCGTACACGCACACACTATTCGGCAAAAGGCGCCCACGCAAATCGATAATTTACAATTATTATGAAAAGTATTGAAGTTACAACATTCTGCTTTGGTTTGAACATAAATAATTGCAATATAAATCTATTCCCCAAATAACAATCCAATCGCACGATTAACACAGAAGTTATCCATGTTTCCGTTTTTCGTACTTCCACTGCTTGCGCCTGTGCTGCGCGTCGTGACGTCATCGTCACGATGCTTCGTTTCAGCCGTAGCGTGTGTACAGTTGATTGCTATGATGTTTTGACATGTAGATGGCGCTATTCAAAGATAGATCTTATTTAAACAATAGGTGGCGGATAAGCTTGTGCAGAGTTTTTTGATGGAATTAAATGTGTGATAATTTATTTCAAAACTGGGCGAATGGTGGTTACTGCCGGGCGAGCTCGACTGTAGCTTTTCTTACTTGTTATACCATTCAAAAATTGAAAATGGTCAAAAATGGTATACTAAGTTTGTACAAAAGTATGTAACAGGCAGAAGGAGACATGGTAGACCCCATAAAGTATATATATTCTGGCTGAGGATTAAAAGCTGAGTCGATTGAGCCATGTCCGTCTGTCTGTCCGTCTGTCTGTATGAACGTCGAGATCTCAGCTATTACAAAAGCTAGAGATACCATATTTGACATACGCAGATCAAGTTTATTTCAAATTTGGAGTCCCATGCCCACCGCCCACGCAAATCGATAATTTACGAATATTAAGGAAAGTATTACAGTTACAGACACCAAATTTGGCATGATGGTTCCTATAAAACATGTGCACATGAAATTTATTTCAAATTTGAGGTGCCACGGCCACCGCCCACGCAAATCGATAATTATACCTGCTACTCATAGAGTAGAAGGGTATTATAACTTTGTTCAAACCGAAAATGTATGTAACAGGCAGAAGGAGACACCTCCGACCCCATAAAGTATATATATTCTGGCTCAGGATCAACAGCCGAGTCGAAATAGCCATGTCCGTCTGTATGAACGCCTATATTTCAGAAACTAAAAAAGCTAGAGCCACCAAATTTGGTGACAACACTTATGTGAATCATACGCTACAAAATTTTTATTAAAATTTGGGACACGCCTACTTCCGCCCCCGCAAATCGAAAAGCCGTATTGCAAGCGCCTATATCTCAGAAACTAAAAAAGCTGGAGCCACCAAATATGGTGAGAACTCTTATGTGAATCATACGCTGTAAAATTTTTATTAAAATTTGGGACACGCCTACTTCCGCCCCCGCAAATCGATAAACCGTATAGCAAGCGCAAAAATAAAGCTAGAGTATTCAATTTCGGTATGAATGATAACTATCACCACCTAAACAATCGCTGAAAATTTGTTTCCGATCGGATAATGAACATAAAAGTTATTCAACGTTTCATATAGATTTGAACTGTGCCCACTGCAAGTAAGCAATCAGTGTTTTTTCCAAGCAGTGTTTTTTTCCAACTGTTTGGACTGCTTGACGTCTAACTGAAAATTATATGTGTTGTTTATTATTTTTCTTTGAAAAACACGTTTACCAATAACTGTTTTCTAAATCTGATTTTTTTTTTATAACCTTGAAAAATTCATGGTCTTATACAGTCAACACTTGACTGTAGCCGTTCTTATTTGTTTATTTTGACTTCGTCGATCGCTGACGTGTGAAGACGTGTTTTTGTTGAGCTCCGCACAAAATGGGTTGTTTTGAGTGTGGTGAACGACTTATAATCTATCTATATATATATTTTTTATTTTATATATATATATATATAAATGGAGTTGTCACCGTAAGTCTGAAAAAAGCCTCGGGATCCGCTGAACGGGTTTATATATTCTTTGTCTTGAAATGTTCGTGGAGGTCTAGGGAGGGTATACAAGGTGAGAAAAAGTCGAATAATATCCGGGAAAGCCCTAAAAACAGCCTTTAGCTATCTCGCGTACAGAATAAAATTTTAATTTTGTAATAGTAGGCAAAGAGACGTCAATCATCCTTTTGTAAAGTAGTCTTTTTTAAAAAAAATGCTGAAGAATTCAAAAGTTGAGTACTGCAAATCAGACTTTGAAAAACAAAACGCGCATTTCGAACAGATAAGTAATATCGCGCATGGAACGCGCATCTCGAACAGCTATTGGTAACAAACATAAATTTTGAAAAACATTTTTAGGTGAATTGAAGGGAATTTTTTTATAATGCCGAAGAGAAATCGACCAGACTTTGATCGTCGCAGTCAGTCCAATGTTCAAAGAGTTTCCTCTCGTGCAAACCGCATTGATGACCAAAGAGAGAGGAAGATCGAGACAATAGTCGTATTGCTATGTCAGAATTGCGTTCTTTAGAGAGACAATGAAGTGGATAGGCTTAGAACACAACGAGTTAATGAGCATCAAACACAACAACAGCAAGCACGACATAATGAAATTAGGCGAATCTGCAGACACAGTGCTCCTCTGATTCTTGACCAAGCTCCACTCCACTATGATCCGGCAATTGATTATAGTACCGACAAATCGGTAATAATTGGAGCAATGAAAAAAATTTGTAAATATTGTAAGGCGTTAAAATACACTGGTGATGTTGTGCTGGAGGCAAAGTAAAATTGCCACAACTGATCCCACCACCAGATCCTTGACGCCCTTTAACTTCTGGGATTGGAAATGATTTTATGCACTTCTTGGCCAACATTAAAAAATACAACAACTGTTTTCAAATGACATCATTTGGCATAGTTAGCGATGTCAGCTAAACTGCTTCCCGGACAAACATCAACAGAGTTTAAAACTTCAAAAAGGGTCGCGACAACGTTCGTCGGGACCGCTAGTATAAAATAAATAAATAATCCGAAAGCAAAAGAGACGCTCTGTGCGATGCAAGATCGCTGATGTGATATATATATGTCTATTGTGATTCCTTATCTATTGTAAAAAAAAGAGGGCTACAGTCGAATGTGTTCGACTGTAAAATACCCGCTACCCACCTCATGCATCAAAATTAATCTGCGGAACAATAAAGATCGGCTACAATCATATTTTGACCGTAAAAGGACCATGGACTTACAATATTTATGCAAAGTCAAAATCTAAAATAAAAAAAATTTTTGCACCCTTTTAATTTTTTATGTGGGCGGGACTCGAACCCGTAAATTCATAATAGTACTATTCGTTTTGCAGTCCACAACTTAACCCATTTCACCACCGTACACGCACACACTATTCGGCAAAAGGCGCCCACGCAAATCGATAATTTACAATTATTATGAAAAGTATTGAAGTTACAACATTCTGCTTTGGTTTGAACATAAATAATTGCAATATAAATCTATTCCCCAAATAACAATCCAATCGCACGATTAACACAGAAGTTATCCATGTTTCCGTTTTCCGTACTTCGACTGCTTGCGCCTGTGCTGCGCGTCGTGACGTCATCGTCACGATGCTTCGTTTCAGCCGTAGCGTGTGTACAGTTGATTGCTATGATGTTTTGACATGTAGATGACGCTATTCAAAGATAGATCTTATTTAAACAATAGGTGGCGGATAAGCTTGTGCAGAGTTTTTTGATGGAATTAAATGTGTGATAATTTATTTCAAAACTGGGCGAATGGTGGTTACTGTCGGGCGAGCTCGATTGTAGCTTTTCTTACTTGTTATACCATTCAAAAATTGAAAATGGTCAAAAATGGTATACTAAGTTTGTACAAAAGTATGTAACAGGCAGAAGGAGACATGGTAGACCCCATAAAGTATATATATTCTGGCTGAGGATCAAAAGCCGAGTCGATTGAGCCATGTCCGTCTGTCTGTCCGTCTGTCTGTATGAACGTCGAGATCTCAGCTATTACAAAAGCTAGAGACACCATATTTGACATGATATTTCCTGTATACCATACGCAGATCAAGTTTATTTCAAATTTTGAGTCCCATGCCCACCGCCTACGCAAATCGATAACTTACGAATATTAAGGAAAGTATTACAGTTACAGACACCAAATTTGGCATGATGGTTCCTATAAAACATGTTCACATGAAATTTATTTCAAATTTGAGGTGCCACGGCCACCGCCCACGCAAATCGATAATTATACCCGCTACTCATAGAGCAGAAGGGTATTATAACTTTGTTCAAACCGAAAATGTATGTAACAGGCAGAAGGAGACACCTCCGACCCCATAAAGTATATATATTCTGGCTCAGGATCAACAGCCGAGTCGAAATAGCCATGTCCGTCTGTATGAACGCCTATATTTCAGAAACTAAAAAAGCTAGAGCCACCAAATTTGGTGACAACACTTATGTGAATCATACGCTACAAAATTTTTATTACAATTTGGGACACGCCTACTTCCGCCCCCGCAAATCGAAAAACCGTATTGCAAGCGCCTATATCTCAGAAACTAAAAAAGCTGGAGCCACCAAATATGGTGACAACTCTTATGTGAATCATACGCTGTAAAATTTTTATTAAAATTTGGGACACGCCTACTTCCGCCCCCGCAAATCGATAAACCGTATAGCAAGCGCAAAAATAAAGCTAGAGTATTCAGTTTCGGTATGAATGATAACTATCACCACCTAAACAATCGCTGAAAATTTGTTTCCGATCGGATAATGAACATAAACGTTACTCAACGTTTCATATAGATTTGAACTGTGCCCACTGCAAGTAAGCAATCAGTGTTTTTTCCAAGCAGTGTTTTTTTCCAACTGCTTGGACTGCTTGACGTCTAACTGAAATTATGTGTTGTTTATTATTTTTCTTTGAAAAACACGTTTACCAATAACAGTTTTCTAAATCTGATTTTTTTCATAACCTTGACTGTAGCCGTTCTTACTTGTTTATTTTGACTTCGTCGATCGCTGACGTGTGAAGACGTGTTTTTGTTGAGCTCCGCACAAAATGGGTTGATTTGAGTGAAGTGAACTACTTATAATCTATCTATATATATATATATATATCTCGATGTTTTTTTCAGACTAACGGTATATATATATATATATAAATGGAGATGTCACCGTTAGTCTGAAAAAAACCTCGAGATCCGCTGAACGGGTTTATATATTCTTTGTCTTGAAATGTTCGTGGAGGTCTAGGGAAGGTATACAAGGTGAGAAAAAGTCGAATAATATCCGGGAAAACCCTAAAAACAGCCTTTAGCTATCTCGCGTACAGAATAAAATTTTAATTTTGTAATAGTAGGCAAAGAGACGTCAATCATCCTGTTGTAAAGTAGTCTTTTTTAAAAAAATGCAGAAGAATTCAAAAGTTGAGTACTGCAAATCAGTACTGTTTTGACATGTAAATGACGCTATTCAAAGATAGATCTTATTTAAACAATAGGTGGCGGATAAGCTTGTGCAGAGTTTTTTGATGGAATTAAATGTGTGATAATTTATTTCAAAACTGGGCGAATGGTATCTTACTGTCGGGTGAGCTCGACTGTAGCTTTTCTTACTTGTTATACCATTCAAAAATTGAAAATGCTCAAAAATGGTATACTAAGTTTGTACAAAAGTATGTAACAGGCAGAAGGAGACATGGTAGACCCCATAAAGTATATATATTTTGGCTGAGGATCAAAAGCCGAGTCGATTGAGCCATGTCCGTCTGTCTGTATGAACGTCGAGATCTCAGCTATTACAAAAGCTAGAGACACCATATTTGACATGATAGTTCCTGTATACCATACGCAGATCAAGTTTATTTCAAATTTGGAGTCCCATGCCCACCGCCCACGCAAATCGATAATTATACCCTCTACTCATAGAGTAGAAGGGTATTATAACTTTGTTCAAACCGAAAATGTATGTAACATATATATTCTGGCTCAGGATCAACAGCCGAGTCGAAATAGTCCGCCTATATTTCAGAAACTAAAAAAGCTAGAGCCACCAAATTTGGTGAAAACACTTATGTGAATCATACGTTACAAAATTTTTAATAAAATTTGGGACACGCCTACTTCCGCCCCCGCAAATCGAAAAACCGTATTGCAAGCGCCTATATCTCAGAAACTAAAAAAGCTGGAGCCACCAAATATGGTGACAACTCTTATGTGAATCATACGCTGTAAAATTTTTATTTAAATTTGGGACACGCCTACTTCCGCCCCCGCAAATCGATAAACCGTATAGCAAGCGCAAACATAAAGCTAGAGTATTCAGTTTCGGTATGAATGATAACTATCACCACCTAAACAATCGCTGAAATCCGATCGGATAATGAACATAAAAGTTATTCAACGTTTCATATAGATTTGAACTGTGCCCACTGCAAGTAAGCAATCAGTGTTTTTTCCAAGCAGTGTTTTTTTTCCAACTGCTTGGACTGCTTGATGTCTAATTGAAAATTATGTGTTGTTTATTATTTTTCTTTGAAAAACACGTTTACCAATAACTGTTTTCTAAATCTGATTTTTTTCATAACCTTGAAATTTATGGTCTTATACAGTCAACACTTGACTGTAGCCGTTCTTACTTGTTTATTTTGACTTCGTCGATCGCTGACGTGTGAAGACGTGTTTTTGTTGAGCTCCGCACAAAATGGGTTGATTTGAGTGAA
>JAEIGP010000167.1:0-17327 GCA_018904095.1 Zaprionus ghesquierei | reverse complement strand
TATTCTTACTGGAATCAATTCCCACATTAATTCATATTTAAAAATTAAAGTATAAGTTCTTAACAAAAAAAATAAAAAGCTTAAGCGGCATGAACTGGCAATCGAACCACGGGCCTGTCGGTTCAGGAGTTTATCGGTTTTCCACTAAGCTACTGACGCTGTTATCCAACAACTGCAAAAATGTTCATTATAAGGCATTCTAATTATTTCCTGTACAAATAAAGAATTAGCGCTGCCGGCAGCGCTGCTTACAGCTATGGAAAACGTAAAGCTAAATAACTTCTGTGTTTAATATCCGATAGATCATTTGGCTAGCTATAGTTATCATGTAATCCGAAAATGAACAATATGGCATCAAAATTGCGCTTGTAATCAATTTTTTTTCGATTTACGGGGGCGGAAGGGGGCGTGGCCAAAATCCAAAATAAACTTGATCAGCGTGCAATAGTAACACATTTTGTCACCAAAGCTCTTATAATAGCTGAGATCTAGATTTCACACGGACGCACAGGCGGACAGACGGACATGGCTATATCGACTCAGCTGTTTATTCTGAGCCAGAATATATATACTTTATGGGGTCGGAGATGTCATCTTCCGCCTGTCACATACATTTTCGGTTTGAACAAAGTTTTAATACCCTTCTACTTTATGAGTAGCGGGTATAATAAAAACAGACTAGAATTATTTGTAAATTTAGGTTAATCTTAGAAACAATTAAATTTTCAAAAAATACTTTAATTTAACGTATAAATAAATACACAATATTATAAAAATGTTTAAAGCTACGGAATCATAAATTTTTTCCAAGATCTTTTTATCTGCCAGCCCAACCTTAGTTATAACTTGCATTGGGATTAATATATGCTGAAGTTAGTCCGCTATCATTTCTACTTTCCACTCCAATTGGCATGAGCTAATTTCGTGTGCTAATCCGTTGTAGTGCAGAGCCATTCGGAGGGAGCGTGATTTTCATAGAAGTAAGAAAGACAAAAAAACAAAACAAGTAAGCAAAGCTACAGTCGAGCGCACCTGATAGTAGGAAACAAATTATCACACATTTAATTCTGCTCAAGTTCATCCGCCACCTATGGTTTAAATTAGATCTATCTTTAAATAGCGCCATCTACATGTGAAAGCGTGAAAGCAATCAGCTATACACTCGCTACGGCTGAAACGAAGCATTAGGACGATGGGGTCACGTTATGCTGCAACTATGCATAACAAAAGCTAGAGACACCAAATTTTACATAAAGGTTCCTGTATACCAAAGGTAGATCGAGTTTATTTTCAATCTTTGATGCCACGCCCACCGCCCTCGCAAATCACACAAAAGTTATTCATCTAAACGTTTTCCACGTGTTACCTCGATAGACATATAGAATCTAAAAGGACTCACATGAAGCCTAAAGCAGCCAATCTTCACTGGCTTAATGATTGCAACTCTCCCCTTAGTCTGGAATACACAGTATTCCATCACAACACCGTGCTAAAACCCATCTGGACATACGGCTGTGAACTATGGGGAAACGCTTCAGAAACCAATATTGATATCATACAGTAATACAGAAATAAGTCAACGATTTTGCGAACTATCCCTGGGGCACCATGGTACCTACGCAGCGAATGCATCCATAGAGACCTCCACATAAATCTCGTCAACGAGGAAACCCAGATGAGAAAGAGTAAACATTAAGAAAAGCTTGCCGCACACGAAAATCCTCTTGCGAAGTCGCTTACACAAGTCTGCAGTCAGAGCCGACTGAAGCGCAAAGATTCTCCAGCCCAGCAAAGAAATCCTAGGGCCGTCTATAACTATAAAAAAATACTTCAAATTGTAATTAATCTAAGTTATATATTAAGATTTGAATAATTATTGTTAGTCTCACAATAAGGGAAGATCCAATAAATAACGCAATAAGTTTGGAAAAAAAAAACTAGAAAGAAAAGCTACCTTCGGCTCACCGAAGGTTTAATACCATTGCAGACATATATCAGAAATGTTACACAGCGATATCTTGAAGAATTACAATAATCGGCCGATAGGTGACATCTATACGATGTATCGGTCCGTACCGGCTCGTTGTGACTTATTAACAACGGGCAGCAATAAGAAACATGTATACAAAGTTTCATAAAGGTAGCTCAAAAAGGGAGGCAACAACTTTTTTTTGGAAAATATAAGAAAAGTTCGATCTCCCCCACCATGACACGCATGCATGCGGAATCGAATCGTGGACCCATTACCTAAGAGGTCGACCACTTCTCCATTCGGTCATTAAGCCATTACGCAAATTTTGCAAAAATTACATTATAAGACCATTCGGAAATTCTTGCACGACAAAAACAAAGTCTGAATGCATGATGCGTGTTGTTGTTGCTATTTATTCTCATAACTTTAACATACAAATTAATAAAAAATTAAAATAATAAAATATAAGAAAAAGCTGCGCTCTAACAATCGCACACAGCTGATTTAAGAGACTGACACCTCTCTACTTGTTAACTAAGTTCATTGTAACACATTAAAAAAATTTTAAATAAGATGCACGACCAACAATTAATGTATATTCAAAAATTAAAGTAAAAATTCTTAAAAAAAAAAAACAAGTAAGAAAGCTACAGTCGAGTGTGCTCGACTGTAATATACCAGCTACCCAGCTGCTTGTACATAATTTATTTGCGGAACAAAAAAACGGCTACAATCATATTTTGACCGTAAAAGGCTATGGACCTATAGTATTTATGCAAAGTCAAAATATAAAATAAAAAAAAAAACATTTTTGCACACATTTAATTTTTGATGCGGGTGGGACTCGAACCCGTAAAAGCATAATAGTACTGTTCGTTTTGCAGTCCACAACTTAACCCATTTCACAACCGTACAGGCACACACGATTCGGCACAATGCTGCAAGCAGCGCTGCTTACAGCTGTGGAAAACGTTAAGCTGAATAACTTCTGTGTTTATTATCCGATTGTTACCAAATTTTCAGAGATCATTAGATCTAGCTATAGTTATCATGTAAACCGAAAATGAACAATATGGCATCAAAATTGCGCTTGTAATCAATGTTTTTTCGATTTACGGGGGCGGAAGGGGACGTGGCCAAAATCCAAAATAAACTTGATCAGCGTGCAATAATAACACATATTGTCACCAAATTTGGTTGTCCTAGCTCTTATAATAGCTGAGATCTAGATTTTCACGCGGACAGACAGACGGACAGACGGACATGGCTATATCGACTCGGCTGTTGATCCTGAGCCAGAATATATATACTTTATGGGGTCGGAGGTGTCTCCTTCTGCCTGTTACATACATTTTCGGTTTGAATAAAGTTATAATACCCTTCTACTCTATGAGTAGCGGGTATAATAAAAACAGACTAGAATTATTTGTAAATTTAGGTTAATCTTAGAAATAATTAAATTTTCAAAAAATACTTTAATTTAACGTATAAATAAATACACAATATTATAAAAATGTTTAAAGCTACGGAATCATAAATTTTTTCCAAGATCTTTTTATCTGCCAGCCCAACCTTAGTTATAACTTGCATTGGGATTAATATATGCTGAAGTTAGTCCGCTATCATTTCTACTTTCCACTCCAATTGGCATGAGCTAATTTCGTGTGCTAATCCGTTGTAGTGCGGAGCCATTCGGAGGGAGCGTGATTTTCATAGAAGTAAGAAAGACAAAAAAACAAAACAAGTAAGCAAAGCTACAGTCGAGCGCACCTGACAGTAGGAAACAAATTTTCACACATTTAATTTTGCTCAAGTTCATCCGCCACCTATGGTTTAAATTAGATCTATCTTTAAATAGCGCCATCTACATGTGAAAGCGTGAAAGCAATCAGCTATACACTCGCTACGGCTGAAACGAAGCATTAGGACGATGGGGTCATGTTATGCTGCAACTATGCATAACAAAAGCTAGAGACACCAAATTTTACATAAAGGTTCCTGTATACCAAAGGTAGATCGAGTTTATGTTCAATCTTTGATGCCACGCCCACCGCCCTCGCAAATCACACAAAAGTTATTCATCTAAACGTTTTCCATGCGTTCACCATGGAATTTTCCATACGTTCACCATGACACGCATGCATGCGGAATCGAATCGTGGACCCATTACCTAAGAGGTCGACCACTTCTCCATTCGGTCATTAAGCCATTACGCAAATTTTGCAAAAATTACATTATAAGACCATTCGGAAATTCTTGCACGACAAAAACAAAGTCTGAATGCATGATGCGTGTTGTTGTTGCTATTTATTCTCATAACTTTAACATACAAATTAATAAAAAATTAAAATAATAAAATATAAGAAAAAGCTGCGCTCTAACAATCGCACACAGCTGATTTAAGAGACTGACACCTCTCTACTTGTTAACTAAGTTCATTGTGAGACATTAAAAAAATTTTAAATAAGATGCACGACCAACAATTAATGCATATTCAAAAATTAAAGTAAAAATTCTTAAAAAAAAGAACAAGTAAGAAAGCTACAGTCGAGTGTGCTCGACTGTAATATACCCGCTACCCAGCTGCTTGTACATAATTTATTTGCGGAACAAAAAAACGGCTACAATCATATTTTGACCGTAAAAGGCTATGGACCTATAATATTTATGCAAAGTCAAAATATAAAATAAAAAAAAAAAACAGTTTTGCACACATTTAATTTTTGATGCGGGTGGGACTCGAACCCGTAAATGTATAATAGTACTGTTCGTTTTGCAGTCCACAACTTAACCCATTTCACAACCGTACAGGCACACACGATTCGGCACAATGCTGCAAGCAGCGCTGCTTACAGCTGTGAAAAACGTTAAGCTGAATAACTTCTGTGTTTATTATCCGATTGTTACCAAATTTTCAGAGATCATTAGATCTAGCTATAGTTATCATGTAAACCGAAAATGAACAATATGGCATCAAAATTGCGCTTGTAATCAATGTTTTTTCGATTTACGGGGGCGGAAGGGGACGTGGCCAAAATCCAAAATAAACTTGATCAGCGTGCAATAATAACACATATTGTCACCAAATTTGGTTGTCCTAGCTCTTATAATAGCTGAGATCTAGATTTTCACGCGGACAGACAGACGGACAGACGGACATGGCTATATCGACTCGGCTGTTGATCCTGAGCCAGAATATATATACTTTATGGGGTCGGAGGTGTCTCCTTCTGCCTGTTACATACATTTTCGGTTTGAATAAAGTTATAATACCCTTCTACTCTATGAGTAGCGGGTATAAAAAGCTTAAGTGGCATGAACTGGGAATCGAACCACAGGCCTGTCGGTTCATGAGTTCATCGCTTTTCCACTAAGCTACTGACGCTGTTATCCAACAACCGCAAAAATTTGCATTGTAAGGCATTCTTATTATTTCCTTAACAAATAAAGAATTTGCGCTGCCGGCAGCGCTGCTTACAGCTATGGAAAACGTTAAGCTGAATAACTTCTGTGTTTATTATCCGATTGTTACCAAATTTTCAGAGATCATCTGGCTAGCTATAGTTATCATATAAACCGAAAATGATGAAATATGGCATCATATGCGCTTGTAATCAATGTTTTTTGATTAACAGGGGCGGAAGGAGGCGTGGCCCAAATCCAATATAATCTTGATCAGCGTACAATAATAACACACTTTGTCACCAAATTTAGTAGTTCTAGCTCTTATAATAGCTGAGATCTAGATTTTCACACGGACAGACAGACGGACAGACGAGCAGACAGACAGACGGACAGACGGTCATGGCTATATCGACTCGGCTGTTGATCCTGAGCCAGAATATATATACTTTATGGGGTCGGAGGTGTCTTTTTCTGCCTGTCACATACATTTTCGGTTTGAACAAAGTTATAATACCCTTCTACTCTATGAGTAGCGAGTATAATAAAAGCAGACTAGAATTATTTGTAAATTTAAGTTTATCTTAGAAACAATTAAATTTTCAAAAAATACTTTAACTTAACGTATAAATAAATACACAATATTATAAAAATGTTTGAAGCTACGGAATCATAAATTTTTTCCAAGATCTTTTTTCTGCCAGCCCAACCTTAGTTATAACTTGCATTGGGATTAATATATGCTGAAGTTAGTCCGCTATCATTTCTACTTTCTACTCCAATTGGCATGAGCTAATTTCGTGTGCTAATCCGTTGTAGTGCGGAGCCATTCGGAGGGAGCGTGATTTTCATAGAAGTAAGAAAGACAAAAAAAAAACAAGTAAGCAAAGCTACAGTCGAGCGCACCTGACTGTAGGAAACAAATTTTCACACATTTAATTTTGCTCAAGTTCATCCGCCACCTATGGTTTAAGTTAGATCTATCTTTAAATAGCGCCACTACATGTGAAAGCGTGAAAGCAATCAGCTTTACACTCGCTACGGCTGAAACGAAGCATTATTGACGATGGCGTCACGTTATGCTGCAACTATGCATAACAAAAGCTAGAGACACCAAATTTTACATAAAGGTTCCTATATACCAAAGGTGGATCGAGTTTATTTTCAATGTTTGACGCCACGCCCACCGCCCTCGCAAATCACACAAAAGTTATTCATCTAAACGTTTTCCACGTGTTACCTCGATAGACATATAGAATCTAAAAGGACTCACATGAAGCTTAAAGCAGCCAATCTTCACTGGCTTATTAATTGCAACTCTCCCCTTAGTCTGGAATACACAGTATTCCTTTACAATACCGTGCTAAAACCTATCTGGGCATACGGCTGTGAACTATGGGGAAACGCTTCAGAAACCAATATTGAAATCATACAGCGAGCTCAGTCAACGACTATGCGAACTTTCACTGGGGCACTATGGTACCTACGCAGCGAAAGTATCCATAGAGACCTCCACATAAATCTCGTCAACGAGGAAACCCAGATGAGAAAGATTAAACATCAAGCAAAGCTTGCCAATTACTTCAATTTGTAATTAACCTAAGATATATATTAAGATTTGAATAATTATTGTTAGTCTCACAATAAGAGAAGAACCAATAAATAACGCAATAAGTTTGGAAAAAAAAAACTAGAAAGAAAGGCCACCTTCGGCTCACCGAAGGTTTAATACCATTGCAGACATATATCAGAAATGTTACACAGTGATATCTTGAAGAATTACAATAATCAGCCGATAGGTGCAATGGCATCTATACGATGAATCGGTCCGTACCGGCTCGTTCCGACTTATTAACAACGGGCAGCAATAAGAAACATGTATACAACGTTTCATGAAGGTAGCTCAAAAAGGGAGGCAAAAACTTTTTTTTGGAAAATATAAGAAAAGTTCGATCTCCCCCACCATGACACGCATCCATGCGGAATCGAACCTTGGACTCATTATCTGGATATTTTTTAATTTTATTTTTTATTTAATTGTATGTTTAAGTTATGAGAGTAAATAGCAACAACAACACGCATCATGCATTCAGACTTTGATTTTGTCGTGCAAGAATTTTCGAATTTTTCTTCCCTCAACTTAGCCTTCAAAGCAGTGCAACTACGAATATTCGCCTCACTACGCAGAAACAGTTTAGCCGCTCCTGTAAGCATCTGTTTCGAATAGATAAACAGCTGCAAATCACTCCACTGGACAGTAGTTGAACAACTTTCTATCTCATCGATCAATTGTTCTACATCAGGACTTCCTGTTCCAGAGAAACTAGATACGCTGCCTTCTACATCTTTGAGAGTGAACCATAACCTGCCATTGTCTACTCTTTGATCTTCAGCTAAATTTCGCTCTGTAACCACGGATTGAACTTCATCTGAATCGCTTTCCTCTTCATCCTGAATTCCAAAATGTGTAAGCAATCTATTTTGCAACTCTAGTTTCCTTCCACTTGTTGGTAGCGCCAACTCTGCTAACTTTAACCTCAAATCTGCTACGCGAAGTACCAAGATCTCGTCAAGTTGCATTTTGAAATGGTTAGCAAACAATCAAATAAGTAAAAGTATACAACACAATACTACTGTTACTTAACGTAACCTTACACTAGTACTGCCTCTGTCAATGCTCGCAGCAGCTTTGCCTCTGTAGTTTCACGCAACTGCGCTGTCTCTGCCGACAATCGTATCAAGCTCTGCCTCTGTCGACGTTCGCACCAAGTCCTGCCTCTGCCTACTCACAAAGAAATACTGCTTCTGTCGACGCAAACAGCAACTCTGCCTCTGTCGACTGTACGCACCAGTTCTGCCTTGATTTAATGCAGCAGTTCGGACTCTGCTTACGTTCGCTCCAAGCTCTGCCTCTGACGAGGCACACTGGAGCTCTGATTCTATCGCTGCAAACAACAACTCCGTCTCTGTCGACGTACGCTCCAGCTCTGCTTCTACCAACTTAAGCAGCAACTTTGCCTCTATCGACGCACGCTCCAGCTCTGCTTCTACCAACTTAAGCAGCAACTTTGCCTCTGTCGACGCACGCTCCAGCTCTGCTTCTACCAACTTAAGCAGCAACTTTGCCTCTGTCGACGAACGCTCCAGCTCTGCTTCTAGCAACTTAAGCAGCAACTTTGCCTCTGTCGACGCACGCTCCTGCTCTGCTTCTACCAACTTAAGCAGCAACTTTGCCTCTGCCGACGTATGCACCAGTTCTGCTTCTGCCAACTTAAGCAGCAACTTTGCCTCTGCCGACGTATGCACCAGTTCTGCTTCTGCCAACTTAAACATCAACATTGCCTCTGCCGACGTATGCACAAGTTCTGCTTCTGCCAACTTAAGCAGCAACTTTGCCTCTGCCGACTCTCGAAACTTATTCGAGAATTCTGTATTCTGTTGCTCGCGTTTGTTCCAGCGTCGATCATGCAACGGTTCTTTTTTACCGTTCACTGCTTGCTACCAAAACGAACTGCGTTATATGCACAAATTTTGTCTTTACACTTAAGCTCATCCCGGTTGAGCCCCCAATTTGTAGTTCTTTATTTATATGGTTTTTATTAAACGAGTAATAGAGCTTATACGAATTTCACATTTAATTATTAAGACTTATGACGAAATTATGTATCTTTGGGAACAACCGCTCTTGGCAACCTTTTCACTCGACTCCCTTTCTATCGATAGCTTGCTCTTGTCTAGGGTTGCATCTTATTCATGGCTGCAATGTAGAAGTATCGAAAGATCTAATACTTATTACCACTGCGAGTATTCTTACTGGAACCAATTACCACATTAATGCATATTTAAAATTTAAAGTATAAGTTCTTAAACAAAAAAAATAAAAAGCTTAAGCGGCATGAACTGGCAATCGAAACACGGGCCTGTCGGTTCAGGAGTTTATCGGTTTTCCACTAAGCTACTGACGCTGTTATCCAACAACTGCAAAAATGTTCATTATAAGGCATTCTAATTATTTCCTGTACAAATAAAGAATTAGCGCTGCCGGCAGCGCTGCTTACAGCTATGGAAAACGTAAAGCTAAATAACTTCTGTGTTTAATATCCGATAGATCATCTGGCTAGCTATAGTTATTATGTAATCCGAAAATGAACAATATGGCATCAAAATTGCGCTTGTAATCAATTTTTTTCGATTTACGGGGGCGGAAGGGGGCGTGGCCAAAATCCAAAATAAACTTGATCAGCGTGCAATAGTAACACATTTTGTCACCAAAGCTCTTATAATAGCTGAGATCTAGATTTCACACGGACGCACAGGCGGACAGACGGACATGGCTATATCGACTCTGAGCCAGAATATATATACTTTATGGGGTCGGAGGTGTCTCCTTCTGCCTGTTACATATATTTTCGGTTTGAACAAAGTTATAATACCCTTCTACTCTATGAGGAGCGAGTATAATAAAAGCAGACTAGAATTATTCGTAAATTTAAGTTAATCTTAGAAAGAATTAAATTTTCAAAAAATACTTTAATTTAACGTATAAATAAATACACAATATTATAAAAATGTTTAAAGCTACGGAATCATAAATTTTTTCCAAGATCTTTTTACCTGCCAGCCCAACCTTAGTTATAACTTGCATTGGGGTTAATATATGCTGAAGTTAGTCCGCTATCATTTCTACTTTCTACTCCAATTGGCATTAGCTAATTTCGTGTGCTAATCCGTTGTAGTTCGGAGCCATTCGGAAGGAGCGTGATTTTCATAGATGTAAGAAAGACAAAAAAAAACAAGTAAGAAAGCTACAGTCGAGTGTGCTCGACTATAACATACCCGCTACCCAGCTGCTTGTACAAAATTTATTTGCGGAACAAAAAAACGGCTTCAATCATATTTTGCCCGTAAAAGGCTATGGACTTATAATATTTATGCAAAGTCAAAATATAAAATAAAAAAAAAAAAAACATTTTTGCACCCGTAAATGCATAATAGTACTGTTCGTTTTGCAGTCCACAACTTAAGCCATTTCACCACCGTACACGCACACACGATTCGGCACAATGCTGCAAGCAGCGCTGCCGGCAAATTTTCAGAGATCATCTGGCTAGCTATAGTTATCATGTAAACCGAAAATGAACAATATGGCATCAAAATTGCACTTGTTATCAATGTTTTTTCGATTTGCGGGGCGGAAGGGGGCGTGGCCAAAATCCAAAATAAACTTGATCAGCGTGCAATAATAACACATATTGTCACCAAATTTGGTTGTCCTAGCTCTTATAATAGCTGAGATCTAGATTTTCACACGGACAGACAGACGGACAGACGGACAGACGGACATGGCTATATCGACTCGGCTGTTGATCCTGAGCCAGAATATATATACTTTATGGGGTCGGAGGTGTCTCCTTCTGCCTGTTACATACATTTTCGGTTTGAACAAAGTTATAATACCCTTCTACTCTATGAGTACCGGGTATAACAAGTAAGCAAAGCTACAGTCGAGCGCACCTGACAGTAGGAAACAAATTTTCACACATTTAATTCAGCTAAAGTTCATCCTCCACCTATGGTTTAAATTAGATCTATCTTTAAATAGCGCCATCTACATGTGAGAGCGTGAAAGCAATCAGCTTTACACTCGCTACGGCTGAAACGAAGCATTATGACGATGGCGTCACGTTATGCTGCAACTATGCATAACAAAAGCTAGAGACACCAAATTTTACATAAAGGTTCCTATATACCAAAGGTGGATCGAGTTTATTTTCAATGTTTGACACTACGCCCATCGCCCACGCAAATCACACAAACGTTATTCATCTAAACGTTTTCCACGTTTTATCTAGATAGACATATAGAATCTGAAAGGACTCACATGAAGCTTAAAACAGCCAATCTTCACTGGCTTATTAATTGCAACTCTCTTCTTAGTCTGGAATACACAGTATTCCTTTACAATACCGTACTAAAACCCATCTGGACATACGGCTGTGAACTATGGGGAAACGCTTCAGAAACCAATATTGAAATCATACAGCGCGCTCAGTCAACGACTTTGCGAACTTTCACTGGGGCACCATTGTACCTACGCAGCGAAAGCATCCATAGAGACCTCCACATAAATCTCGTCAACGAGGAAACCCAGATGAGAAAGATTAAACATCAAGCAAAGCTTGCCAATTACTTCAAATTGTAATTAATCTAAGTTATATATTAAGATTTGAATAATTATTGTTAGTCTCACAATAAGAGAAGATCCAATAATTAACGCAATAAGTTTGGAAAAAAAAACAAGAAAGCTACAGGCTATGGACTTACAATATTTATGCAAAGTCAAAATCTTTAATAAAACAACTAAGAAAGCTACATTCGAGTGTGCTCGACTGTAATATACCCGCTACCCAGCTGCTCGTACATCAAAATTATTTGCGGAACAATAAAGAACGGCTACAATCATATTTTGACCGTAAAAGGGCATGGACTTACAATATTTATGCAAAGTCAAAATCTAAAATAAAAAAATAATTTTTTGCACACATTTAACTTTTGATGCGGGCGGGACTCGAACCCGTAAATGGATAATAGTACTGTTCGTTTTGCAGTCCACAACTTAACCCATTTCACCACCGTACACGCACACACGATTCGGCACAAGGCTGCAAGCAGCGCTGCCGGCAGCGCTGCTTACAGCTATGGAAAACAATAAGCTAAATAACTTCTGTGTTTATCATCCGATTGTTACCAAACTTTTAGAGATCAT
This sequence comes from Zaprionus ghesquierei, assembly GCA_018904095.1. Classification (NCBI taxonomy): domain Eukaryota; kingdom Metazoa; phylum Arthropoda; class Insecta; order Diptera; family Drosophilidae; genus Zaprionus; species Zaprionus ghesquierei. Next base: position 5,187 of record JAEIGP010000167.1, on the reverse strand, counting down.
CTGGCTAGCTATAGTTATCATATAAACCGAAAATGAATAATATGGCATCAAAATTGCACTTGTAATCAATTTTTCTCGATTTACAGGGGCGAAGGGGGGCGTGGCCAAAATCCAAAATAAACTTGACCAGCGTGCAATAATAACACATATTGTCACCAAATTTGGTTGTTCTAGCTCTTATAGTAGCTGAGATCTAGATTTTCACACGGACAGACAGACGGACAGACAGACAGGCGGACAGACGGACATGGCTAGATCGACTCGGCTGTTAATCCTGAGCCAGAATATATATACTTTATGGGGTCGGAGGTGTCGCCTTCTGCCTGTTACATACATTTTCGGTTTGAACAAAGTTATAATACCCTTCTACTCAATGAGTAGCGGGTATAAAAAACAAGTAAGAAAGCTACAGTCGAGTGTGCTCGACTGTAATATACCCGCTACCCAGCTGCTCGTACATAATTTATTTGCGCAACAAAAAAAAGGCTACAATCATATTTTGACCGTAAAAGGGCATGGACTTACAATATTTATGCAAAGTCAAAATCTAAAATAAAAAAATAATTGTTTGCACACATTTAACTTTTGATGCGGGTGGGACTTGAACCCATAAATGCATAATAGTTTCGTTCGTTATGCAGTCCACAACTTAATCCATTTCACCACCGTACACGCACACACTATTCGGCACAATGCTGCAAGCAGCACTGCCGGCAAAAGGAGTAAAAAGTATTGAAAACGTATAACTTTTATTCAGGTACCACAAAAATCGAAGATTTATCACTTAAACAGTAAAAATAATAATTGTACCTGTTGAAGACTATAAATCGAATACGTGCATGTAAAAAACGATATGTGCCCTTTTAATACCTCTTTATATACTTGAATGGAAAGCGTGCTGGAGCACTCTAACTTTTAATAAATTTTGTTAAAAAATCGACCGATATGTTCTATGGCATCTATACGATGTATCGGTGCGTACCGGCTCGTTCCGACTTACTTACAGCGGGCAGCAATGAGAAACATGTATACAAAGTTTCATGAAGGTAGCTCAAAAAGGGAGGCAAACACTTTTCTTTGCAAAAAATAAGAAAAGCTCGATCTCCCCCACCATGACACGTATGCATGCGGAATCGAACCTTGGACCCATTACCTAAGAGGTTCACCACTTCTCCATTCGGCCATTAAGCCATTACGCAAATTTTGCCAAAGTTACATTATGAGACCATTCGGAAATTCTTGCACGACAAAAACAAAGTCTGAATGCATGATGCGTGTTGCTGTTGCTATTTATTTATAAATAACAATCATAAACATATAATTAAATAAGGAATAAAAATAAAAAAAATTTAAGAAAAAGGTGCGCTCTGACAATCGCACAAAGCTGATTTAAGAGACTGTCACTTCTCCACTTGTTAACTAAGTTCATTGTGAGCCATTAAAAAAATTTTAAATAAAATGCACCACCAATTAATGCATATTAAAAAATTAAAGTATAAGTTCTTAAAAAAAAAAAAGAAAAAGCTTTAGCGGCGAGAATTGGGAATCGAATCACGGGCCTGTCGGTTCAGGAGTTCATCGCTTTTTCACTAAGCTACTAACGCTGTTATCCAACAACAGCAAAATTTTGCATTATATGGCATTCTTATTATTTCCTGTACAAATAAAGAATTTGCGCTGCCGGAAGCGCGGTTTACAGCTAGGGAAAACGTTAAACTAAATAGCTTCTTTGTTTATTATCCGATTGTTACCAAATTTTCAGAGATCATCAGGCTTGCTATAATTATCATATGGAACAATATCAATCAATAATCAATTTTTTTCGATTTACAGGGGCGAAGGGGGGCGTGGCCAAAATCCAAAATAAACTTGACCAGCGTGCAATAATAACACATATTGTCACCAAATTTGGTAGTTCTAGCTCTTATAATAGCTGAGATCTAGATTTTCACACGGACAGATTGACAGACAGACAGACAGACGGACATGGCTATATCGACTCGGCTGTTGATCCTGAGCCAGAATATATATACTTTATGGGGTCGGAGGTGTCTCCTTCTGCCTGTTACATACATTTTCGGTTTGAACAAAGTTATAATATCCTTCTACTCTATGAATAGCGGATATAAAAAAACTAGAAAGAAAGGCTACTTTCAGCTCACCGAAAGTTTAATACCATTGCAGACATATATCAGAAATGTTACACAGCGATATCTTGAAGAATTACAATAATCGGCCGATAGGTGCAATGGCAGTTATACGATATTTCGGTCCGACTTTGATAAAATTTGCATTGAATGAACATACTAAGGCATAGATTGCGAAAGTTTCTTCGACATATCTTAAAAAATGACAAAAATCGGCCGATAGGTTGTATGGCAGCTATACAATACATCGTTCCGATGTGGCTCGTTCCGACTTATTTGCAGCCTGCAGCATGTATACCAAGTTTCATTAAGATAGCTCTAAAACTGAGATACTAGTTTTCGTTGCAACAGACGGACGGACAGACGGACGGACGAACAGACGGACATAGCTAATTTGACTCCCCTATTGATGCTGATTAAAAATATACATATATACTTTATAGGGTCGGAAATGTCTCCTAAGGTGCGTTGCAAACTTCTGGCAAAAATTAATATACCATCTGCAATGGTATAAAAAACGTTTTCCATAGTTATACTACTTGATGTGACGTCATCGTAATTTCTTCGTATCAGCCGTAGCATGTAAAAAGCTATGCCGTTTTCACTTGGAGATGGCGCTATTCAAAGATAGATCTAATTTCAACAATAGGTGGCGTTTTTTGGTGGAATTAAATGTGTGATAATTTGTTTCGAAACTGGGCGAATGGTATCTTACTTTCGGGTGCGCTCGACTGTAGCTTACTTTACTTGTTTTGTATTTGTTGCAGTTTGCTTTAGAAACAAATACAAATAAATGCATATAGTAGATAAATAGACATTTCATTTCATTTCAATTCATTTCATTTTCTTCTCGAAAATCTACTACAAAAAATGCTTCGTTTTTATTGAACCGATTGTGGCAGGTTAGCGCCTCAGAACTACGAGGGTCGTTTGATAAGACCGTGACTTTTTGTATTTGCCGCGCACCTGCTCTAAATACAACACTGCTCCTGTCAGCAGTTATCGATTAACAGCTGACTGTAAAATTTTGAGAAAGCTGCGTTTTTTGGTTTGCGTTTTATAGGCATTGAAAGCAGACGATCTCGTGAATTTTAACGAAAATGGAAAAAAGTGAATTTCGTGTGCTAATTAAGCATTATTTTTTGCGTAAAAAATCCATCACCGAAACCAAGGAAAGACTTGATAAATATTATGGGGACTCTGCACCTTCAATTTCAATGGTTAAGAAATGGTTTACTGAGTTCCGTTGTGGTCGTACCAGTACAAGTGATGCCGAACGTTCAGGTCGCCCAAAAGAGGTCGTCATGCCAGAAATCGTCGACAAAATCCATGGAATGATATTGGATGATCGGAGAATGAAAGTGCGTGAGGTAGCTGAGGCTGTAGGCATCTCAACTGAACGGGTACATCACATTTTACATGAATATTTGGACATGAAAAAGCTTTCCGCGCGATGGGTGCCGCGATTGCTCACACACGACCATAAGCGCAACCGTGTGACCATTTCAAAGGAGTGTTTGGCGATGTTCAACCGCAATCCAAACGAATTTTTGCGCCGTTTCGTTACCGTAGACGAAACATGGATCCACCACACCACACCAGAGACCAAAGAACAATCAAGACAGTGGGTTTCTCCGGGTGAACGTGCACCAAAGAAGGCCAAGGTGGGTCTGTCGGCCAACAAGGTCATGGCCACAGTTTTTTGGGATGCACAAGGTATCATTCACATCGATTACCTTGAAAAGGGTAAAACGATCACCGGCGAATATTATTCAGAGCTTTTGGACAGATTCGATATTGATTTGAAGCAGAAACGACCGCATTTGGCGAAAAAAAAGTGCTGTTCCATCAGGACAATGCACGGGTGCACACGTGTGTAGTCAGCATGGCAAAATTTCATAAATTGGGCTACGAACTGCTACCCCATCCAGCATATTCTCCAGATTTAGCCCCCTGTGACTATTTTTTGTTTCCAAACATGAAGAAATGGCTCGGCGGTAAGAGATTCGGGTCAAATGAAGAGGTCATCACAGAAACAAACGACTATTTTGAGGGCCTTGAGAAAACCTATTATTTGGAAGGAATAAAAAAATTGGAAAAACGCTGGACTAAATGTATAGAGCTAAAAGGAGATTATGTTGAGAAATAAAACGCTTCTTTGACGAAAAAAATATATTTTATTCAAAAAGTCACGGACTTATCAAACGACCCTCGTACAACATATCTATCTATATATATATATAAAGATGGAGTGGTCACCGTCAGTCTGACAAAAACTCGAGAGCCGCTGAACGGATTTATATAATCTTAGTCTTGATACAAAATAAAATTTGAATTTTGAAATAATAGGCAAAGAGACGTCAATCATCCCATTGTGAAATAGTATTTTTAAAAAAAAATTTTGTCGAATTCAAAAGTTGAGCACTGCAAATAAGACTTTGAAAAACAAAACGAGCTCTTGAACAGATAAGTTATATCGCGCATGGAACGCGCATTTCGAACAGCTAATGGTATCAAATATAAATTTTAAAACACATTTTTAGGTGAATTGAAGGGAAATTTTGTACAATGCCTAAGAGAAAATGACCAGACTTAGGCCGTCGCAGTCAGTCAAATGAGCAAAGAACTTCCTCATGTGCTAACCGCACTGATGACGAGAGAGAGAGAGAGAGAGAGAGAGAGACAGATTGAGAAAATAGTCGTATTGCTATGTCAGAATTGCGTTCTTTAGAGAGAGACAATGAAGCGGATAGGCTTAAAGCACAACGAGTTAGTAAACATCAAACACAACAACAGCAAGCACGACATAATGAAATTAGTCGAATCTGCAGACCCCATGCTCCTCTGATTCTTGAACGAGCTGCATTCCACCATGATCTGGCGATTGATTATAGTACCGACAAATCGGTCACCAATGTATTTTAGCGCCTTACAATATTTACAAGTTTTTTTCATTTCTCAAACTGTTACCGATTTGTCGGTACTATAATCAACCGCCAGAGGAATGCTGCTCGTTCAAGAATCAGAGGAGCAGATTGCT
>JAEIGP010000164.1:0-479016 GCA_018904095.1 Zaprionus ghesquierei | reverse complement strand
GGGTTAAGGTGTAGACTGCAAAACAAACAGTACTATTATGCATTTACGGGTTCGAGTCCCGCTCGCATCAAAAATTAAATGTGTGCAAAAATGTTTTTTTTTATTTTAGATTTTGACCTGCGCTGCTGCCATGTATGGGCATCGGCTGCTGTTGGCTGGATGGTCAGTTTCCTTTTCTCCCTTCCTGGTGCGTAGGATACATTTGTATCTGTTTGAACAGCTCATTGCCTTGTGTCCCTTCTCGCCGCATTTGAAGCAAAGACCAGTGCAGTCTTCACCCATGCAGCGGCTGGCAATGTTGCCGAACTCCATGCACTTGAAGCATCTCAGCGGTTGCGTTTTGCGCCGAATACGGCAGATGACCCAACCGACTCGGACCTTGCCCTTCTTGGCGAGTTCCTCTGCTTTATCGGCATGGAGCTTCAAGGTTGCCGTCTGGGTGCCTCCGTATGATTTGCGGATGGAGACAATCGAAGTTTGTGATGCGCCGATTTCGCCGAACTGCGTGGTCAGAGCCTCCAAGAGTTCCTCCGTCGTCGTGACCTCGTCCAGATCTTTGATCTCCAGGGTTGCCATTTCGGTGAGTGAACGCACCTTTGTCTCGGGGCCCAGAAATGCCTGCACCGCTTCTTGGAAGGTCCTCGTGTTGGGATCAAGCTTAGGCTCCGTCTTAACAGAACGCAGGATTTCGGCATACGAGGCGCCCTCCTTGCCCTTGACGATGATGGCGTCTGGTTTTAGCGTCTTCTTTCGACTTTTGGTGTTCTCGACCTTCTTCCATGGCTCTTCATCTTGTCGCGGTGTTTTCTCCTTCGCGATTACTGCAGGCGTTGTCTGCGTTGTTGTGGCGATCGGTCTCACTGCCGTCTTGCCCTTGGACTTCTTAGGGCCGGGGAGAGGTGACAAAAGCTCGCCTCTGTCGTCTCCTTCCCTCGGGGAGCATCTCTGGGTAGGAGGCGTAGTCGTCCTCCTTGTTGATGCAAGACGGCTTTGCTCCTCGTCTGCTGCGACATACAGGCCGAGTATGCTGTCGACCAAGTCCCTCATTGGCTGGTGGATCGTACGTCTGCCTAGTAGCATTTGACTCAGCGCTCTTATTTTCTCCCCAAGTTGCTCAAACGTCGAGCTCTCCTTGCTAGCCACATTGTCCAGTGGCGTTCTTGGATCCGTTGTCGCCGGGAACGGGGCGCATCGTCCTGGAGTTGCTTCTAAACGGGTCTCCGGCGTTGGGGGCGATGCCCCCAGCTGGACTATCCATTAAAGCTCTGATTTACAGCTAAACTTGCTCCTAATGAACTTGGAGCACCTAATTTAAAAGGGTCCCTCGCTGGCTACGGATTTCTCCTAGGCGTTTGACCGTTGGAGAATTTTTTTGCTCCGCCTCTTCTCGGACACCAGAGTCTCTTCTTTGGCACCGCTAGGGTGAGAGGTTGATATTTAGCCTGTCCGCGGCCTTTATGCGTTTTCCCTTAAAAATTAGGTCCACTCCAAATAAAAGAGCAAAGTTGTTGCAGTTTCGCGCTTTGCAGGCGTAATCCACTCCAAAATTTAAACTTTAAATTCAAATTTAAATTTAAATGTCTGTCCTTGTGAAAATCTAGATCTCAGCTATTATAAGAGCTAGAAATACCAAATTTTATGACAGTATGTGTTATTATTGCACGCTGATCAAGTTTATTTTGGATTTTGGCCACGCCCCCTTTCGCCCCTGTAAATTAATAAAACATTAATTACAAGCTCAATTTTTATGCCATATTGTTAATTTTCGGTTTACATGATAACTATATAGCCAGATGATCTCTGAAAATTTGGTAACAATCGGATAATAAACACAGAAGTTATTTAGCTTATCGTTTTCCATAGCTGTAAGCAGCGCTGCCGGCAGCGCTGCTTGCAGCATTGTGCCGAATCGTGTGTGCGTGTACGGTGGTGAAATGGGTTAAGTTGTTGGCTGCAAAACGAACAGTACTATTATGCATTTACGGGTTCGAGTCCCGCCCACATCAAAAATTAAATGTGTGCAAAAATGTTTATACCCGCTACTCATAGAGTAGAAGGGTATTACAACTTTGTTCAAACCGAAAATGTATGTAACAGGCAGAAGGAGACACCTCCGACCCCATAAAGTATATATATTCTGGCTCAGGATCAACAGCCAAGTCGATATAGCCATGTCCGTCTGTCCGTCTGTCTGTCTGTCTGTCCGTGTGAAAATCTAGATGTCAGCTAATTTAAGAGCTAGGACTACCAAATTTGGTGACAATATGTGTTATTGTTGCACGCTGATCAAGTTTATTTTAAATTTTGGCCACGTTCCCTTGGAGAACCTAATTTAAAGGGGTCCCTCGCTGGCTACGGATTTCTCCTAGGCGTTTGACCGTTGGAGGATTTTTTTTGCTCCGCCTCTTCTCCGACACCAGAGCCTCTTCTTTGACACCGCTAGGGTGAGAGGTTGATATTTAGCCTGTCCGCGGCCTTTATGCATTTTCCCTTAAAAATTAGGTCCACTCCAAATAAAAGAGCAAAGTTGTTGCCGTTTTGCGCATTGCAGGCGTAGTCCACTCCAAAATTTAAACTTAAAATTCAAATTTAAATTTAATGTCTGTCCGTGTAAAAATCTAGATCTCAGCTATTGTAAGAGCTAGAAACACCAAATTTTATGACAGTATGTGTTATTATTGCACGCTGATCAAGTTTATTTTGGATTTTGGCCACGCCCCTTTCCGCCCCCCGTAAATCGAAAACACATTGATTACAAGCGCAATTTTGATGCCATATTGTCCATTTTCGGTTTACATGATATCTATAGCTAGCCAGATGATATCTGAAAATTTGGTAACAATCGAATAATAAACACAGAAGTTATTCAGCTTAACGTTTTCCATAGTTGTAAGCAGCGCTGCCGGCAGCGCTGCTTGCAGCATTGTGCCGAATCGTGTGTGCGTGTACGGTGGTGAAATGGGTTAAGGTGTAGACTGCAAAACGAGCAGTACTATTATGCATTTACGGGTTCGAGTCCCGCCCGCATCAAAAATTAAAAGTGTGCAAGTGTGTCCGCGGCCTTTATGCGTTTTCCCTTAAAAATTAGGTCGACTCCAAATAAAAGAGCAAAGTTGTTGCCGTTTTGCGCATTGCAGGCGTAGTCCACTCCAAAATGTAAACTTTAAATTCAAATTTAAATTTAAATGTTTGTCCGTGTGAAAATCTAGATCTCAGCTATTATAAGAGCTAGAAACACCAAATTTTATGACAGTATGTGTTATTATTGCACGCTGATCAAGTTTATTTTGGATTTTGGCCACGCCCCCTTCCGCCCCCCGTAAATCGAAAAAACATTGATTACAAGCGCAATTTTAATGCCATATTGTTCATTTTCGGTTTACATTATATCTATAGCTAGCCAGATGATCTCTGAAAATTTGGTAACAATCAGATAATAAACACAGAAGTTATTCAGCTTAACGTTTTCCATAGGTGTAAGCAGCGCTGCCGGCAGCGTGCCGGTGGTGAAATGGGTTAAGGTGTAGACTGCAAAACGAACAGTACTATTATGCATTTACGGGTTCGAGTCACGCCCGCATCAAAAATTAAAAGTGTGCAAAAATGTTTTTTTTTATTTTAGATTTTGAATTTGCATAAATATTGTAAGTCCATAGCCTTTTACGGTCAAAATATGATTGTAGCCGTTTTTTTTGTTCCGCAAATAAATGATGTACGAGCAGCTGGGTAGCGGGTATATTACAGTCCGGCACACTCGACTGTAGCTTTCTTACTTATTTTATTTTAGATTTTGACTTTGCATAAATATTGTAAGTCCATAGCCTTTTACGGTCAAAAAATGATTGTAGCCGTTTTTTTTGTTCCGCAAATAAATTATGTACGAGCAGCTTGGTAGCGGGTATATTACGGTCGAGCACCCTCGACTGTAGCTTTCTTACTTGTTTTTATGTAATTGTATGTTTAAGTTATGAGAATAAATAGCAACAACAACACGCATCATGCATTCAGACTTTGTTTTTGTCATGCAAGAATTTCCGAATGGTCTCATAATGTAACTTTGGCAAAATTTGCGTAATGACTTAATGGCCGAATGGAGAAGTGGTGGACCTCTTAGGTAATGGGTCCAAGGTTCGATTCCGCATGCATGCGTGTCATGGTGGGGGAGATCAAACTTTTCTTATTTTTTCCAAAAAAAAATTGTTGCCTTCTTTTTTGAGCTACCTTCATGAAACTTTGTATACATGTTTCTTATTGCTGCCCGCTGTCAATAAGTCGGAACGAGCCGGTACGGACCGATACATCGTATAGATGCCATAGAACCAATCGGTCGTTTTTTTAACAACATTTATTAAAAGTTGGAGTGCTCTGGAACACTTTCCATTCAAGTATATAAAGAGGTATTAAAAGGGCACGTATCGTTTTTTACATTCACGTATTCGATTTATAGTCCTTAACAGGTAGAATTATTATTTTTACTGTTTAACTGATAAATCTTGGATTTTTTTGATACCTGAATAAAAGATATACGTTTTCAATAATTTTTACTCCTTTTGCCGGCAGCGCTGCTTGCAGCATTGTGCCGAATAGTGTGTGCGTGTACGGTGGTGAAATGGGTTAAGTTGTGAACTGCATAACAAGCAGAACTATTATGCATTTATGGGTTCGAGTCCCACCCGCATCAAAAATTAAAGGTGTGCAAAAAATTATTTTTTTTATTTTAGATTTTGAATTTGCATAAATATTGTAATATTTTACGGACAAAATATGATTGTGTCCCTTCTTTATTGTTCCGCAAATAATTTTGATGTACGAGCAGCTGGGTAGCGGGTATATTACAGTCGAGCACACTCGAATGTAGCTTTCTTACTTATTTTATTTTAGATTTTGACTTTGCATAAATATTGTAAGTCCATGGCCTTTTACGGTCAAAATATGATTGTAGCCGTTTTTTTTGTTCCGCAAATAAATTATGTACGAGCAGCTTGGTAGCGGGCATGTTACGGTCGAGCATCCTCGACTGTAGCTTTCTTACTTGTTTTTATTTAATTGTATGTTTAAGTTATGAGAATAAATAGCAACAACAACACGCATCATGCATTTAGACTTTGTTTTTGTCATGCAAGAATTTCCGAATGGTCTCATAATGTAACTTTGGCAAAATTTGCGTAATGACTTAATGGCCGAATGGAGAAGTGGTGGACCTCTCAGGTAATGGGTCCAAGGTTCGATTCCGCATGCATGCGTGTCATGGTGGGGGAGATCGAACTTTTCTTATTTTTTCCAAAAAAAAATTGTTGCCTTCCTTTTTGAGCTACCTTCATGAAACTTTGTATACATGTTTCTTATTGCTGCCCGCTGTCAATAAGTCGGAACGAGCCGGTACGGACCGATACATCGTATAGATGCCATAGAACCAATCGGTCGTTTTTTTAACAACATTTATTAAAAGTTGGAGTGCCCTGGAACACTTTCCATTCAAGTATATAAAGAGGTATTTAAAGGGCACGTATCGTTTTTTACATTCACGTATTCGATTTATAGTCCTTAACAGGTAGAATTATTATTTTTACTGTTTAAGTGATAAATCTTGGATTTTTTTGATACCTGAATAAAAGTTATACGTTTTCAATAATTTTTACTCCTTTTGCCGGCAGCGCTGCTTGCAGCATTGTGCCGAATAGTGTGTGCGTGTACGGTGGTAAAATGGGTTAAGTTGTGCACTGCATAACAAGCAGAACTATTATGCATTTATGGGTTCGAGTCCCACCCGCATCAAAAATTAAAGGTGTGCAAAAAATTATTTTTTTTATTTTAGATTTTGAATTTGCATAAATATTGTAATATTTTACGGACAAAATATGATTGTGTCCCTTCTTTATTGTTCCGCAAATAATTTTGATGTACGAGCAGCTGGGTAGCGGGTATATTACAGTCGAGCACACTCGAATGTAGCTTTCTTACTTATTTTATTTTAGATTTTGACTTTGTATAAATATTGTAAGTCCATGGGCTTTTACGGTCAAAATATGATTGTAGCCGTTCTTTTTTGTTCCTCAAATAAATGATGTACGAGCAGCTGGGTAGCGGGTATATAACTGTCGAACACACTCGAGTGTAGCTTTCTTAGTTGTTTATTTTTGATATAAACTATAAGAAGCATTAAATATGATTTATTATGAAATATTAGAATAGATAGATATGTAATGGGACTTTTACAAAAATTCCTCAAAGTCGTGAACACGGGTTCATCGGCGCGATGCAGCTGCAGTCTGTCAGCTTTTATACCATTCGACAATTGAAAATGGCCAAATATGGTATACTAAGTGCAAATGTATGTAACAGGCAGAAGGAGGCGTGGCAGACCCCACAAAGTATATATTCTCTGACTCAGGATCACTAGCTGAGTCGATTGAGCCATGTCCGTCTGTCTGTCCGTCTGTCCGTTTGAACGTCTAGATATCAGCTATTACAAAACCTAGAGACACCATCTTTCACATGAAGGTTCCTGTATGCCATAGGTAGATCGAGTTTATTTTCAATTTTTGATGCCATGCCCACCGCCAACGCAAATCGATAATTTTCGATTATCAGGAGAAGTATTGAAGTTACAGCTGCTTTGGTATGAACATAAATAATTGCAATATAAATCTATTCCCCAAATTACAATCCAATCGGACGATAAACACAGAAGTCATCCATGTTTCCGTTTTCCGTACTTCCACTGCTTGCGCCTGTGCTACGCGTCGTGACGTCATCTTCACGATACTTCGTTTCAGCCGTAGCGTGTGTGAAGCTATGCCGTTTTCACATGTAGATGGCGCTATTCAAAAACAGATCTAATTTAAACAATAGGTGGCGGATAAAGTTGTGCAGCGTTTTTTTGATGGAATTAAATGTGTGATAATTTGTTTCTAAACTGGGCGAATGGTATCTTATTGTCGGGCGCGCTACACTGTAGCTTTCTTTACTTGTTTTATGTTGTTGCTTACAATAAACGTGCATGTCATTTTGTCCTGTGAAAATATTTTGATTGAACTAATCATTTTGTGTATTTTGTGAACGTCTTTTCTATGTTTAGCTAAAGTTTTAGTTATGTTCCCCCCAAAACCTGCCAATGCACAGTGGTCGGCGTTGTATGGAGAGCGCGGCCATAAATATTTCCAGTTGAGGTAGAGGCTTGAAACTTTGCACAAAATTTTCTAATAATAGCTCTAATATCATATATAAAAATTAGTCAGATCGGACCACTCTATCATATAGCTGCCATAGAGCGATCGGTCTGCAATAAAGTGTTTGTATGAAAAATTTCTAATATTTTATAATAAATCATATTTAATGTTTCTTATAGTATATATATGAAAAATACAAAATAATTTTAAAATACAAAATAACATTATTAATAATATTGATAATATAAATAATATATAAATAAAAATATAATAATAAAATAAAGATGTTTTGTTAAACCGACTTCAACCAACAGTGACAAAACTTCTTCAACATTTGCCTGGGATTGTTCTCTTTGTGATCGCACCTCAGAAGACCGCAAAAAAGAAGCAGCAGTCTCATCTAGTTTAGAAATTTCAGCTACCCGTCTCCGCTTTGTCCTCTTTGAGCAATCCTCAAAGTCAACTTTCGGTCGATCGTCCTCGATCACCATTACCTTCTCCAATATCATTTCCATATAACAAAATGAACCTCTGTCTATTGAGCCATTCAGAGTGTACTCCGACGGTCCTCACCTTACTCCTTTCACATTTCGTCTAAAATATGGCTAATTTTTTGCAAATATAATTAGTGCAGTTTGTTTCTCTGCAAACTTCTGTCACTTCCTCCATATCTTCAATAAATTTTTGTACGTGATTTTTCACATTTTGCGCTTTGTGTGCATTGAGACCCTTTTCCATGCACCAAATCTGTAATTGTAATTTTCAATACTTCTCCTGATAATCGAAAATTATCGATTTGCGTGGGCGGTGGGCGTGGCATCAAAAATTGAAAATAAACTCGATCTACCTATGGTATACAGGAACCTTCATGTGAAATATGGTGTCTCTAGCTTTTGTAATAGCTGAGATCCAGACGTTCAAACGTACGGACGGACATGGCCCAATCGACTCAGCTAGTGATCCTGAGTCAGAATATATATACTTTGTGGGGTCTGCATGCCTCCTTCTGCCTGTTACATACATTTGCACAAACTTAGTATACAATTTTTGACCATTTTCAATGGTCGAATGGTATAAAAATTGGTACCAGGGATGAAGATACTGATAAATATATATATTATATAAGTCGATGTCAGTACGAGATTTGGCAAAAAACAGCCGGAACGAGAAGATCTATGGTGAACAGAGTGAAGCAACGGCATAATTTAAAGACATACAAAAAACAAAAAGTAGTAAAAACAAGTAAGAACGGCTACAGTCAAGTGTTGACTGTATAAGACCATGGATTTTATAAGATTATGAAAAAATTCAGATTGAGAAAACTGTTATTAAACGTGTTTTTCAAAGATATATAATAAACAACACATATAATTTTCAGTTAGATGCCAAGCAGTCCAAGCAGTTGAAAAAAACACTGCTTGGAAAAAACACTGCTTGTCTGCTTGGAGTGGGCGCAGTGCAAATCTATATGAAACGTTGAATAACTTTTATGTTCATTATCCGTTCGGAAAAAAATTTTCAGCCATCGTTTAAGTGGTGATAGTTATCATATTCACCAAAACTGAATACTGTAGCTTTATTATTGCGCTTGCTATACGGTTTATCGATTTGCGGGGGCGGAAGTAGGCGTAGCCCAAATTTTAATACAAATTTGACGGCGTATGATGCACATGAGTGTTGTCACCAAATTTGGTGGCTCTATCTTTTTTAGTTTCTGAGATATAGGCGTTCATACAGACGGACAGACGGACAGACGGATATACAGACATGGCTTAATCGACTCAGCTAGTGATTCTGAGCAAGAATATATACACTTTATGGGGTCGCAGATGCGTCCTTCTACCTGTTACGTACATTTCGACAAACACAATAGACCATCTATTTTTTTTAAATCCATGGTCTAACAAGTAAGAAAGCTACAGTCGAGTGTGCTCGACTGTAATATACCCGCTACCCAGCTGCTTGTACATAATTTATTTGCGGAACAAAAAAACGGCTACAATCATATTATGACCGTAAAAGGCTATGGACTTATAATATTTATGCAAAGTCAAAATATAAAATAAAAAAAAAACATTTTTGCACACATTTAATTTTTGATGCGGGCGGGACTCGAACCCGTAAATCCATAATAGTACTGTTCGTTCTGCAGTCCACAACTTAACCCATTTCACCACCGTACTCACACACACGGTTCGGCACAATGCTGCAAGCAGCGCTGCCGGCAGCGCTGCTTACAGCTATGGAAAACGTTAAGCTGAATAACTTCTGTGTTTATTATCCGATTGTTACCAAATTTTCAGAGATCATCTGGCTGGCTATAGATATCATGTAAACCGCAAATGAACAATATGGCATCAAAATTGCACTTGTTATCAATGTTTTTTCGATTTGCGGGGGCGGAAGGGGGCGTGGCCAAAATCCAAAATTAACTTGATCAGCGTGCAATAATAACACATATTGTCACCAAATTTGGTTGTCCTAGCTCTTATAATAGCTGAGATCTAGATTTTCACACGGACAGACGGACATTGCTATATCGACTCGGCTGTTGATCCTGAGCCAGAATATATATACTTTATGGGGTCGGAGGTGTCTCCTTCTGCCTGCTACATACATTTTCGGTTTGAACAATGTTATAATACCCTTCTACTCTATGAGTAGCGGGTATAAAAATAAGATATGCGTCTCTTTCCAGTCGCGTCTCAATTCACATGCCTTTTCCGCTGACTGTTGGGTTCTAAAATCTATTTCTAAGGCTCCACCTGGGCAGTTAATTGCCATATCTAATTGGAAAATAGCCAAGAATGTTAATCTGACAGATCCGGAGTCTTATAGGTTATCTAAAGTGGATATTCTCTTGGGCGCAGAATTGTTCTATGAATTGTTATGCGTTGGACAAATAAAATTACGTTCCGAACTCCCCATTATGCAAAAAACGCTGCTGGGTTGGATAGTATCCGGTAAATATTCTGAACAAGTAAATCGTCATCAGTTCAGTGGGTTTTCAGTAGCTCAAACTAATGATTGTTCTCTCGACTCCTTAGTCAGCCGTTTCTGGGAATTGGATCAATGTCCCTTTGAGTCGAAGGCTGTTCGCCAAACAGCTAAACAACAGCCTTGGGAACTATTTTTCAAGAGGACTGGCAAACAGTTATCTTCCGGTCGATTTGAAGTCAAGCTTTCTTTCAAGACTCATCCAAAGGTTCTCGGTCTGTCCTTTCAAACTGCTGAAAGGCGTTTTCTATAACTTGAGCGGAAATTATCGAAGGATGCAACACTGCCTGGCAGAAGTTCACTATAACATTGCGTGATTTGCATTAGATCCGCATCCCTCGTTATGTTTGTCTCTCATATTATTAGCAAGTTTAAATCCATGGTTTTGCAGACGCTTCCAGTTACGCTTATGGTTGCTGCATATATGTACGAACTGCCAACAACCAAGACGTTTGCATTTCGTTACTTACAGCCTCACAGGTTACCCTAGCGTGATTCTGTCACGTTGGGTACATTTGTAGCAAATAGAATCGCTGAAATCCAGGAGTTGTCAAAAAATGTTGTGTTAAGTCATGTTTCGACAGACGCTAATCCCGCTGATTTCGTATCAAGAGGAACTAATATAAATGAACTTGAGGTTCATTGGGATTTAAAGGGACAAGTTTTTGATGCAAGAAAAAGACCAATGGCCAAAGTGTGATGGTTGGCACACTAGCGGAAGTTTCGCAAAATTGTTTCGTGGTGTTGATACATCATCACTCTAACTTTGCAAGACTAGTTCGAATAGTGGCATACATACTTCTTTTTTCTTTTAAACGGCTCAGAACAGATTATCGTGTGGTATCAGCCTTAGAAAGAAAAATTTCATTCCTTAAATTGATCTCCGTGGTACAGAGCACCACATTTGGAAAATAATTGAAATTAAAGGAAAAATCTGTTTCTTAAAACCAATGCTTCAATCATTAAATCCATTTATTAACAAATTTAAAAAGAACGGCCTAAAATTTGAACGCATTCGGGTAGGAGGTCGTTTGTTACACGGTCTTCGCTCGTATGAGGCTAAATTTCCTTTTTTAATGACAAAGGATTCCGCTTTTACGCAACTCTTTGTCAAACACTTGCACCTTAGGCACTACCACGCTGGTGCAAAGGAGCTAGTTGGGTTGTTGAGGCAGCAAGTTTGGGTGGTGAACGCACGTAGCTTATGTACTGCAGTTGTGAGAACTTGCGTTCACTGTTTTAGGTACAAACCCAAAGTGTTGGTCCAAATAATACAAAAAATAATCTCCGAGAAGGCCGATCCTTCAGAGTGTCTGGTATCGATTTCTGTGGGCCATTTTATGTCAACTGTAGAATCAGGGGGAGACCCCCTGTAAAAACATTTGCTTCCGTTTTTGTTTGTTTCGCCTCAAAAGTAGTTTACTTGAAACTTGTAACGGACCTATCCACTGATGCTTTTTTGAATGTCTTCAAAAGGTCATTGCGAGGCGCGGACCACCCGAAACGATGTTCAGCGACAATGCAACGAACTTCGTGGGACCGAGCAACGTGCTGCAAGAGCTAGGAGCGTGTAACGCAGGAGTCGACGGCAAGGTTCGAGTAGCGGAGATAAAAATATAAGCAAGTGTAATTAGGCGCCCAATTCATAAGCTGCCAGTGCTCTCGAATTGTTAAAGACCGGAGTTCTTCAACGGGGCCGGAATGTTGGAGCAATTACACCAATTAGAGATAATAGAAGTAGTTAAGAGATAACGAGTAGTTAAGCTATTAGTTAAGAGAGCGCATGAAGCGTCATAATTAGTCTCTTAATTTAAGACTGTTTTCTCAATCTGAATTTTTTCATAAACTTAAAAAATCCATGGTCTTATAAAGTCAACACTTGACTGTAGCCGTTCTTACTTGTTTTGTAATTGTTAACTTTCAATATCTCTAAAAAAGCTTGGCGATTTTTCAGTCTTTAGTACAGACCACAGGAAGTGGGACGCGCACCTACCGGAGATAGAGGTCGCAGGAGTTCCGGGACTCCATACACGCAGCCGCCGGACAAACACCATTTTTCACAGTTTTCGGCCAGCACTTGTATTTAAACGGAGCGTGCCAAAAGTTGGCCCGAAAACTGAGGGCCATCCGCGCCTGAAACTGAACACCAACAACAACAAAACACGTATGGAAGGTGTTGAATATTTACCCACGTCAGAGTGCAGCAAAAGTTACCCCGGATTTTAGATCGCGGGACCCGCGTTGGCGCCTGACGGCCGTGGCCAGCACAAGCCGATATGTGAGAAAAAATGCCCCAATTATTTTGTCGCTCTGCAGGATCAGCTACGTCCCTCAAAATAATGGATGCTGTTGCATTTTGTTTAAACAGCTGTTTGTATCAATACGAAATCTATCGGTAAAAACAGCTGCCCTGGCACTGAGACATCTGCCGATAGAGCAAGGAGTGCAAGCCAGTGGTGGTGAGCTTAGCAGCTAGAGTAGGCTGTCAGAGATCCTCTGTTAAGCCTATTCGGTCAACGGCCTCCGCTCACCGTTGGGGAGAACTGCCGTTCGAACTGTCGATCAGATGTCCAAAGGCCCGAGTTTGTGACCGCCGACGTTTTTATACCATTCGACCATTGAAAATGGTCAAAAATGGTATACTAAGTTTGTGCAAATGTATGTAACAGGCAGCAGGAGGCGTGTCAGACCCCAGAAAGTATATATATTCTGACTCAGGGTCACCAGCTAAGTCGATTAAGCCATGTCCGTCTGTCCGTTTGAACGTCTAGATCTCAGCTATTACAAAAGCTAGAGACACCATATTTCACATGACGGTTCCTGTATACCATAGGTAGAGCGAGTTTATTTTCAATTTTTGATGCCACGCCCACCGCCCACGCAAATCGATAATTATTGATTATCAGGAGAAGTATTGAAGTAACAGCTTTCTGCTTTTGTATGAACATATGTAATATAAATATATAAATCTATTCCCCAAATTACAATCGAATCGGATGATAAGCACAGAAGTTATCCATGTTTCCGTTTTCCGTACTTCCACTGCTTCCGCCTGTGCTGCGCGTCGTGACGTCATCGTCATGATGCTTCGTTTCAACCGTAGCGTGTGAAAAGCTATGCCGTTTTCACATGTAGATGGCGCTTTTCAAAAATAGATCTAATTTAAACAATAGGTGGCGGATAAACTTATGCAGCGTTTTTTTGATGGAATTAAATGTGTGATAATTTGTTTCTAAACTGGGCGAATGGTATCTTGCTGTCGGGCGCGCTCGACTGTAGCTTTCTTTAATTGTTTTTGATGGGTCAAAGCGGGATAATTGGGAATTAAGCGAGGTAAGCGGGAATTTATTATCCGATTGTTACCAAATTTTCAGAGATCATCTGGCTAGCTATAGTTACCATATAAACCGAAAA
Organism: Zaprionus ghesquierei; assembly: GCA_018904095.1. Lineage (NCBI taxonomy): Eukaryota > Metazoa > Arthropoda > Insecta > Diptera > Drosophilidae > Zaprionus > Zaprionus ghesquierei. The sequence continues at coordinate 465,436 of JAEIGP010000164.1, read as the reverse complement.
TGAACAATATGGCATAAAAATTGCGGCATTGGAATCAATTTTTTTCGATTTACGGGGGCGGAAGGGGCGTGGCCAAAATTTAAAATAAACTTGATCTGCGTGCAATAATAACACACACTGTCTCCAAATTTGGTAGTTCTAGCTCTTATATTAGCTGAGATCTAGATTTTCACACAGACAGACAGACGGACATGACTATATCGACTCGGCTGTTGACCCTGAGCCAGAATATACGAGGGTCGTTTGATAAGTCCGTACTTTTTGAATAAAATATATTTTTTTCGTCAAAGAAGCGTTTTATTTCTCAACATAATCTCCTTTTAGCTCTATACATTTAGTCCAGCGTTTTTCCAATTTTTTTATTCCTTCCAAATAATAGGTTTTCTCAAGGCCCTCAAAATAGTCGTTTGTTTCTGTGATGACCTCTTCATTTGACCCGAATCTCTTACCGCCGAGCCATTTCTTCATGTTTGGAAACAAAAAATAGTCACAGGGGGCTAAATCTGGAGAATATGCTGGATGGGGTAGCAGTTCGTAGCCCAATTTATGAAATTTTGCCATGCTGACTACACACGTGTGCACCCGTGCATTGTCCTGATGGAACAGCACTTTTTTTTCGCCAAATGCGGTCGTTTCTGCTTCAAATCAATATCGAATCTGTCCAAAAGCTCTGAATAATATTCGCCGGTGATCGTTTTACCCTTTTCAAGGTAATCGATGTGAATGATACCTTGTGCATCCCAAAAAACTGTGGCCATGACCTTGTTGGCCGACAGACCCACCTTGGCCTTCTTTTGGTGCACGTTCACCCGGAGAAACCCACTGTCTTGATTGTTCTTTGGTCTCTGGTGTGGTGTGGTGGATCCATGTTTCGTCTACGGTAACGAAACGGCGCAAAAATTCGTTTGGATTGCGGTTGAACATCGCCAAACACTCCTTTGAAATGGTCACACGGTTGCGCTTATGGTCGTGTGTGAGCAATCGCGGCACCCATCGCGCGGAAAGCTTTTTCATGTCCAAATATTCATGTAAAATGTGATGTACCCGTTCAGTTGAGATGCCTACAGCCTCAGCTACCTCACGCACTTTCATTCTCCGATCATCCAATATCATTCCATGGATTTTGTCGACGATTTCTGGCATGACGACCTCTTTTGGGCGACCTGAACGTTCGGCATCACTTGTACTGGTACGACCACAACGGAACTCAGTAAACCATTTCTTAACCATTGAAATTGATGGTGCAGAGTCCCCATGGTGATGGATTTTTTACGCAAAAAATAATGCTTAATTAGCACACGAAATTCACTTTTTTCCATTTTCGTTAAAATTCACGAGATCGTCTGCTTTCAATGCCTATAAAACGCAAACCAAAAAACGCAGCTTTCTCAAAATTTTACAGTCAGCTGTTAATCGATAACTGCTGACAGGAGCAGTGTTGTATTTAGAGCAGGTGCGCGGCAAATACAAAAAGTCACGGTCTTATCAAACGACCCTCGTATATACTTTATGGGGTCGGAGGTATCTCATTCTGCCTGTTACATACATTTTCGGTTTGAACAAAGTTATAATACCCTTTTACTCTATGAGTAGCGGGTATCATTAGATTTAGAAAACTGTTATTGGTAAACGTGTTTTTCAAATAAAATTAATAAACAACACATATAATATTCAGTTAGAAGCCAAGCAGTCCAAGCAGTTGGAAAAAACACTGCTTGGAAAAAACGCGGCTTGCTTGCTTGCAGTGGGCGCAGTGCAAATCTATATGAAACGTTGAATAACTTCTATGTTCATTATCCGATCGGAACCAAATATTCAGCGAGCGTTTAGGTAGTGATAGTTATCATTCACACCAAAACTGAATACTCTAACTTTATTATTGCGCTTACTAAATGGTTTATCGATTTGCGGGGGCGGAAAAAGACGTGTCCCAAATTTTAATAAAAATTTTACAGCGTTTGATTCACATAAGTGTTGTCAGCAAATTTGGTGGCTCTAGCTTTTTTAGTTTATATTCATGGTTGCTGGCTCGATGTCAACAACAATGAATATAAACAAGAAAGGTCGCCAAAACCCTACACTTTTTACACCCGCTACTCATAGAGTAGAAGGGTATTATAACTTTGTTCAAACCGAAAATGTATGTAACAGGCAGAAGGAGACACCTCCGACCCCATAAAGTATATATATTCTGGCTCAGGATCAACAGCCGAGTCGATATAGCCATGTCCGTCTGTCCGTCTGTCTGTCCGTGTGAAAATCTAGATCTCAGCTATTATAAGAGCTAGGATAACCAAATTTGGTGACAATATGTGTTATTATTGCACGCTGATCAAGTTTATTTTGGATTTTGGCCACGCCCCCTTCCGCCCCCGCAAATCGAAAAAACATTGATAACAAGCGCAATTTTGATGCCATATTGTTCATTGTCGGTTTACATGATAACTATAGCTAGCCAGATGATCTCTGAAAATTTGGTAACAATCGGATAATAAACACAGAAGTTATTCAGCTTAACGTTTTCCACAGCTGTAAGCAGCGCTGCCGGCAGCATTGTGCCGAATCGTGTGTGCGTGTACGGTGGTGAAATGGGTTAAGTTGTGGACTGCAAAACGAACAGTACTATTATGCATTTACGGGTTCGAGTCCCGCCCGCATCAAAAATTAAATGTGTGCAAAAATATTTTTTTTTTTATTTTAGATTTTGACTTTGCATAGATATTATAAGTCCATAGCCTTTTACGGTCAAAATATTATTGTAGCCGTTTTTTTGTTCCGCAAATAAATTATGTACAAGCAGCTGGGTAGCGGGTATATTACAGTCGAGCACACTCGACTGTAGCTTTCTTACTTGTTAGTTTCTAAGATATAGGCGCTTGCAATACGGTTTTTCGATTTGCGGAGGTAGGCGTGGCCCAAATTTTAATAAAAGTTTTATAGCGTATGATCCACATAAGTGTTGTCACCAAATTTGGTGGCTCTAGCTTTTTCAGTTTCTGAGATATAGGCGTTCATACAGACGGACAGACAGACATGGCTTAATCGACTCGGCTAGTGAACCTGAACAAGAATATATTTACTTTATGGGGTCGCAGATGCCTCCTTTTGCCTGTTACGCACATTTCGACAAACACAATAGATCATTAATTTTTTTAAAATCTATGGTCTAAAAATAAAACAAGTAAGAACGGGTACAGTCAAGTGTTGACTGTATAAGACCATGGATTTTTCAAGGTTATGAAAAAAATCAGATTTAGAAAACTGTTATTGGTAAACGTGGTCTTCAAAGAAAAATAATAAACAACACATATAATTTTCACTTAGACGCCAAGCTGTCCATGCAGTTGGAAAAAAACACTGCTTGGAAAAAACTCTGCTTGCTTGCTTGCAGTGGGCGCAGTGCAAATCTATATGAAACGTTGAATAACTTTTAGGTGGTGATAGTTATCATTCACACCAAAACTGATTACTCCAGCATTATTATTTCGCTTGCTATACGGTTTTTAGATTTGCGGGGGCGGAAGTAAGATATAGAGGCTTCCAATACGGTTTTTCGATTTGCGGGGGCGGAAGTAGTCGTGTCCCAAATTTTAATTAAAATTTTACAGCGTTTGATTCACATAAGTGTTGTCGAGCGCGCCCGACAGAGAGATACCATTCGCCCAGTTTCGAAACAAATTATCACACATTTAATTCCATCAAAAAAACGCTGCACAAGTTTATCCGCCACCTATTGTTAAAATTAGATCTATTTTTGAATAGCGACATCTACATGTGAAAACGGCATAGCTTTTCACACGCTACGGTTGAAACGAAGCATCCTGACGATGACGTCAGTGTTGACTGTATAAAACCATGGATTTTTCAAGGTTATGAAAAAAAACAGGTTTAGAAAACAGCTATTGGTAAACGTGATCTTCAAAGAAAAATAATAAACAACACATTTAATTGTCACTTAGACGCCAAGCTGTCCATGCAGTTGGAAAAAACACTGCTTGGAAAAAACTCTGATTGCTTGCTTGCAGTGGGCGCAGTGCAAATCTATATGAAACGTTGAATAACTTTTATGTTCATTATCCGATCGGAACCAAATTTTCAGCGATCGTTTAGGTGGTGATAGTTATCATTCACACCAAAACTAAATACTCCAGCATTATTATTTCGCTTGCTATACAGTTTTTAGATTTGCGGGGGCGGAAGTAGGCGTGGCCCAAATTTTAATAAAAATTTTACAGCGTATGATGAACATAAGTATTGTCACCAAATTTGGTGGCTCTAGCTTTTTTAGTTTCTTAGATATAGACGCTTGCAATACGGGTTTTCGATTTACGGGGGCGGAAGTAGTCGTGTCCCAAATTTTAAATAAAATTTTATAGCGTTTGATTCACATAAGTGTTGTCACCAAATTTGGTGGCTCTAGCTTTTTTAGTTTCTGAGATATAGGCGTTCATACAGACGGACAGACAGACATGGCTTAATCGACTCGGCTAGTGATCCTGAGCAAGAATATATATACTTTATGGGTTGCAGATGCCTCCTTCTACCTGTTACGCAGATTTCGACAAACACAATAGACCATGTAATTTTTTAAAATCCATGGTCTAAAAAACCCAAAAAAAACACGCACTTTATATGATTTAAGCTCAAAATTTATACCCAATTATCCCGCTTTAACCCAACAAAAACAAGTAAGCAAAGCTACAGTCGAGCGCGCCCGACAGTAAGATACCATTCGCCCAGTTTCGAAACAAATTATCACACATTTAATTTCATCAAAAAACTCTGCACAAGATCATCCGCCACCTATTGTTTAAATTAGATCTATCTTTGAATAGCGCCATCTACATGTGAAAACATAGCAATCAGCTGTACACACGCTACGGCTGAAACAAATCATCGTGACGATGACGTCACGATATGCTGCAAAAGCACAAGCAGTGTAACTAAGGAAAGCGTTTAGATGAATATGTTCTGTGTTTATTGTTCGATCGGATTATAATTCTGAGAATTGATTTATATTGTATTTATCTATGTTTATAGCAAAACAGAAAGCTATAACTTCAATACTTTTCCTAATAATCGTAAATTATCGATTTGCGTAGGCGGTGGGCGTGGCATCGAAAATTGAAAATAAACTCGATTTACCTATGGTATACAGGAACCTTCATGTGAAATTAGGTGTCTCTAGCTGAGATCTAGATGTACATTTTTGACCATTTTCAATGGTCGAATGGTATAAAAAGGCCTTCTCTACTTCACATGAAGCTCTCGTAAACAACGAAGTCAAACAATTGCTAAAGAATGGAATTATTAGGCCATCAAGGTCACCCTATAACAGCTTGACGTGGGTTGTTGACAAGGCCATCAAGGTCACTCTATAACATCCCGACGTGGGTTGTTGACAAGGCCATCAAGGTCACCCTATAGCAGCCCGACGTGGGTTGTTGACAAAAAGGGCACTGACGCCTTTGGTAACCCGAACAAGAGGTTGGTCATAGACTTCAGAAAGCTCAATGAGCGGACTATCCCAGACCATTACCCCATGCCTAGCATTCCCATGATTCTAGCGAATCTGGGCAAGGCGAAATTCTTCACTACCCTTGATTACCAAATATACCTTGCGGAGCATGGCATTTTTCAAAGAGCCTTAGACGATGTACTAAGAGAACAAATTGGGAAGATATGTTATGTCTATGTAGATGACGTAATAATTTTCTTAGAGAACGAATTCGACCACGTCCGCCACATCGATACTGTGCTGCCTAATCAATACCAATATGAGAGTAAGCCAGGAAAACACTAGGTTCTTTAAAGAAAGTGTAGAATACCTCGGCTTTATAGTAAGCAAGGATAGAACTAAATCTGATCCGGAAAATGTGAAGGCCATTCAAGAATACCCTGAACCAGACAGCGTCTACAAAGTTAGATCTTTTCTTGGCTTAGCCAGCTACTACAGAGTCTTTATCAAAGACTTTGCCGCCATAGCCCGTCCGATTACAGATATCCTAAAAGGGGAAAATGGTTCGGTGAGAAGACACATGTCCAAAGAGATTCGTGTTGAGTTTAATGAGACTCAACGTAACGCATTTCGAAGGCTGCGTAAAATTCTAGCATCCGAGGATGTTATACTCAAGTACCCCGACTTCAAAAAGCCCTTGGACCTCACCACAGATTCGTCGGCAAGTGGCATCGGCACCATGATATCCCGTACCTTTATACAGCCCGAGCAAACCTATGCCACTAACGAAAGGGAATTGCTGGCGATTGTATGGGTCCTAGGTGAGTTGCAGAACTTCCTGTATGGCTCTAGGGAAATCAATATATTTACCGACCACCAACCTCTTACATTCGCAGTTGCCGATAGGAACACGAATGACAAGATTAAGAGGTGGAAATCTTATATAAACCAGCATAATGGCAAGGTTTTTTTTACAAACCTGGCAAAGAAAATTTCGTGACAAACGCCCTCTTAAGCACAATTTGAATGCCTTACAAAACGAACCCTAATCAGACGCTGCGACAGCGAGCTGCCCCTGACCTTTACTGTCGAAACCACAGATAAACTGTTAAAGTGCTTCTGGAACCAGATAATTTTGGAGGCAGCGCAGTTTCTGCTCAAGCGAAACCTATTGCTGTTCCGAAGCAAATCTCGCCACTTGATCAGTTTCACTGACATTAGTCATTTATTGCAAGCCCTAAAAGAAGTCGTTAATCCTGACGTTGTAAACGCGGTTCATTGCGATTTCCCCACTCTGGCAAGTTTCCAACACGACCTCATTACGCATTTCCCGGCTACCCAATTCCGTCACTGCAAGAATGTCGTATCAGATATAACCGATAGGAACGAGCAGTTAAAAATCCTTACTGCAGAACTGCAGAACTTAGGAAAGTAGTAAACAAGTCCTTCGTGACTATTATTCTCCTAAAATGGGCAGTTTAGCAAAGGAAGTGGTAGCTAATTGCAGGGTCTGCGCCCAAGCAAAGTATGACAGGCGCCCGAAGAAGCAAGAGCACGGGTAAACACCTATCCCTAGTTATACTGGTGAAATGGTGCATATTGACATATTCTCAACCGACAGGAAGCTATTCCTGACTTGCATTGACAAATTTTTTAGATTTGCAATAGTGCAACCAGTGGTGTCCAGAACAATAGTGGACATCACAGCACCCCTACTGGAGATTATTAACTTTTTCCCCAATATCAAAACGGTCTATTGCGACAACGAGCCCGCATTCAACTCAGAAACTGTCACCGCAATGCTCAAGAACAGCTTCGACATTGACATAGTGAATGCGCCCCCACTCCACAGCTCGTCCAATGGCCAAGTTGAACGGTTCCACAGCATATTGGCAGAAATTGCCAGATTGCTGAAGCTAGACAAAAAGACAAATGACACAGTAGAACTAATCCTGAGGGCAACGGTAGAATATAACAAAACCGTGCACTCGGTTACTCGTGAGAGGCCAATTGAGGTTATTCACTCAGAGGCCCACGAGCGTTACCTAAACATCAAGGGCAGATTGGTTAAAGCCCAGTAGGACAGCATCGGAAGATGCAACCATACCAGACAAAACCGTGTGTTTGAGGTAGGAGAACAGGTCTTTGTAAAAAACAACATGAGGTTAGGAAACAAGTTCAACCCATTATGCACGTCACAGATGGTGCAAGCAGACCTGGGAACGTCTATTCTCATTAAGGTGAGGGTGGTCCATAAGGACAACCTCAAGTAGGCGTTCCCTTTACAGATAGTTATTAAGTTATGTTAAGGAAAACCCGAGCACTGAAGTCTCAACTTTTCTTTAATTTCCAGGTTCACCCTCATGATGTTAATGTCCCTGGTGGTAGCGAGTGCTCGGATCACCGACTTCTCGCATGCCAAATACATTCACGTGTTAGATAGGGATGTGATGGTGTTTGAACAGCGTGGCCTCTTGAAACATTCGAGTAACCTTTCCAAATACGCTATTATGATAGACGAAACACAGAAACTGTCCGAGTCCTTCCCCCAATCTCATATGCGTAAGTTGCTAGAGGTTGATACAGATCACCTGAGAACTTTTTTGTCCGTCCTTAATGTACACCACAGGATTGCCAGGAACTTAGATCTCTTAGGTACAGCCTTGAAGGTAGTGGCGGGTACTCCTGATGCCTCCGATTTCCTAAAGATCAAGATAACGGAGGCTCAGCTAGTGGAATCTAACTTTAGACAGATAACCACCAACTCAGAGACTCAAAAACAAATTAATAAATTAACCGACACAATTAATAAGATAATTAATGCCCGAAAAATCGACACCCCACATTTCTTCGAAGCACTATTGGCAAGAAATAGGATGCTTTTTACAGAAATCCAAAATTTGATTCTTACCATTACGCTGGCCAAGCCGAATATAATAAACCCCACAATCCTTGATCATGCCGATTTGAAATCGCTTGTCGAACAAGACACGCCCATAGTAAGCTTAACAGAAGCATCTTAAATCAGAGTCCTTCAGTCCGCAAACATTATTCACATACTAATAGCCTACTCAAAGGTTAAGTTCAGGTGCAAGGAGGTCGCTGTCTACCCGGTGTTCCATCAACACATCCTCTCATGCCTCGACCATGACACACTGGCGAAATGTGAAGATGACACCTTCGCGATCACTGAATGCACTGAGACCACACACTGCACGTTCTGCGAGCGGTCCCCGCGCGAATCATGCGCGCGTTCACTCCATGCGGGAAACTCTGCACAATGCCACACACAACCCAGCCACATGCGAGCAATAACGCCCGCAGATGACGGTGTTGTGATAATCAACGAGGGAACAGCCCGCGTTAGCACAGATGGTGGGCCAGAGGGAAGCACCTGTAGTTAACAAACAATCAAGTTCATATTTCCTTAGCAACTAAGTAGCTTCGCACAAACAATGCTGACGCGCCATAATCGAGTTCAGCTCTGTGCTAAGAACGTTCGGCGTTGGAAAGCTGACACTTCCCATTTGGAGTGTTGCTCTGCGCCGCCAGAGCAACGCTGAGTCGGCTTGGCGCTCATGTCTTGGTGGCGCGATGCATTGTCGCGTAGGGTAAGCTAAGTAAAAAATGTTGCCTGTACTTCAGTTCTTGCAAAACTGCTTAATAAATCACAGCTCTACTCCGGTGCATAGCCGTAAATATCTTTATTCTTAATTACAAACACATTGCTACACCACAAGGATAGCAATACAATCAAAGGCGGCGAAGTCAAGCCCTCCAACATAGCCTACCTAAAAAGTGTCAAAGGCGTACCTCTGCAGAAGACGGAAGCCCCTGGACCATCAAATAGGAGATCTCTTTAACTTATATATGTAACGTCGGTATTTGTTTTTTTTTTTTTTTTTTTGTTTAACGTAGTAGAATGTCTGTGTTCGCTGGGTGTCTGTGTCCTTTTGTTCGGCTCATGGGGCTGAATGAGGATAGGTGACCCGTCAATGCCTAGGGCTATACGCGATGCACCTCCTCACGGGCTAAAGGAACACACACCCAGTGAAAACGGATCCGATCGAACACTAGCCGCGTCCCTAACCGGCAACTGTCAACCAGTGTGACAGTTTGACCAGCTAACGAACGGCAAGTGTGTTTTTATTGTCACAGCAACAACTTTAAAAAGCGCAGAGTCGATCAGAGTCCACCGGCAAAATTAAAAGGCCCTTGAGTTTCAGTGTGGACAAATTTTATTTTTATATATTTATTTATTTAGCATTATTTATTTATTATTTTGTACTAATTATTTATCTATTATTATTCATTTATTATTATTTGTCAAAAGTACTTTTTAAGTTAAATTAACACACCGTCGCATGCCAGTTCACGAGCCAGGGTATGTCAACAGCCCGCTATCGGTGCAGCACACCCGAATAGAGCGATGGGGCTTATGCTTTGCTCGGGAGGACAGGTTTAACTCTGTCGAGGATTTTATCTTCTGACTGGAATTCCTCCAGAGGCAGTAACGGTGTCCATGGGCGGAGGTGCTGCGCTCCTTCCAGACTTCTAAGCGCACGACCGAGGGAGTGGTACTGGATACACATACGGCACTTCACCATCGACAACTGGATGCAATTGCGTCAGGGTCTCCTGGATCGTTTCCGCAGCCACCAGACCGACCACGATAAAATGCACGAGCTGCTGCAGCGGGAACAGCAAGTCGGAGAGTCTGTCGGAATTACATCCACCAAATGCGATGGCTAGCATCGAGGCTTGGGAAGCCCATGGCGGAGAGACACCTGGTAAAGATCATGAAAAAGGGTCTTAGAAAGAATATTGCTCGTTATGTGTACGCCATGAAGATATTTATCATGGACGAGCTCAGAGACGAAGCATCTAACGTCGAGCGCAGCAGCTTTTCCTGCTTCCACCAGACTTCGTGTTCACGAGGTAGTTGGCCCGGAACCGGAACCGAAACCGCCGGATTAAGAAGTCGAAGAGCTGCGCAAGTGGCCTCTGAGAGCGCCAGACAGGCCAGGCTGTTGAACTGCGGAGCAGCAGAACACAGATTCCGCGACTAAGCGTCTAGGAGACTGCTCTGCTATCGGTGCGGCAGACCGGACACTGTTTACCCAAAGTGCCCGGATTCCGCGGGAAACGCACGGCTGGGCGTAATGAGTCCGGGAAACACGCGCCCCTAAGTGAATCCCGCCAAGAAGAACATCCACTAGCCATAAGCTGTAAAGAAAATGTAGAATCTAAGATCACAGAAATAGGCAATAGAAAACAAGATGGAAAACGTACGCTGCTGTCATTCGAGGAAAAAATGCGCCGGTATCTGAAAGCCAGAAGATGAATCTTTGAGGAGCATCAAGTGGCGGCCATGCGGTTCATATCCCGGAAAGTCCATAAGGCGAGGCGACGGTTTAAGCGGCGACGATGCAGGCGTAGAAAACTAGCGGCGGCCGTGTTGCGTAGCCATGGGAGCGACCCCAGGCTATATGCCGAGATCATCATCAATGGCGAGACCGTGAGAGGACTGCTGGAAACCGGGGCGTCCGTAAGCCTGCTTGGTCGTGGCAGTCTCGAGCTGATGGCCAGGTTGCAGCTACCAATGATCCGCTACTTCTCGAAGGTACGCACTGCCGCTGGAGATTGACCATTGGACGTGTGGAGCCGCCTGTGGAGTATGGACAAAAGGTGAAAACCATAAATATTTTTGTATGTCCATATTTGGAACAGACCGCCTACCACTGAGTCGACTTCTGGCAGATGTTTGAGCTGGCTCAAGAAGTCATCAGGATCATCAGGTGGCGGAACTGCAGGCGCATCGACTGGCTTACTAAACTGATGATAGCATCGACGAGGAGAACACAGATCCTGAAAAATGGAAATTGTCAGCGGAGCAGGAAGAACAGCTGGAACAGGTACAGCGTGAGTTCCTCACTTTTGAGCAGCATGGCCTCGGCAGGACTAGTGTCGACTTCCACACTATTGAGCTCGTCGAGGAGCAAAGGTCTTCAAGGACTGACCGATTCCAATGTCACCATCAAGGCAAACGGTGATTGAGGAGGAAGTGGATAAGATGCTAGCGCTCGGAGTCATCGAGGAAAGCAAGAGCCCTTGGAGCAATAGGATGACATTCGTGGCGAAGCCTGAAAAGAACCGATTTTGTTTAGATGCACCGAAGCTCAATGCACTAACCATTAAAGACGCTTACCCGCTACCTAGCGTCGAGGAGATCCGTTCCAGGCTGGACCAGACTGCAGACTCTCCATCTCCTCAAATTCGCCTTCTAGCAAATAGAGATGGAGGAGAAATTCAGGGAATACGCAGCCTTTACCGCGTCATGCCTAATGGATAAGGTGATTCCCGCAGAGATGACCAATGTCTTCGTTTAGCTCGATGATTTGCTTATCCTCGCGCCGAACTTTAAAACGCACCTCAAATACTTGCGCCGAGCAGCACAGTGTCTAATGGAAGCAGAATTGACAATAGACTTAAAAAAAATCGAATTTCTGATTCAAGAAATTTAAATACTAAGGCATCATTGTGGCCGGAGGACTCCGTCAGATGGACCCAGGCAGAGTCGCAGGAATAAAACTGGTCCCAAACCCGAAGTCCATTAAGAAGGTCAGGGCTTTCCTGGAGATTGCTGGCTGGTACCGCCGATTCAAAACTTTGCAACACTGGCGACACAATCGACGGAGGCGCTGAAAAGAACAAACAAAAGGTTCGAATTAAGCCCAGAAGCAGAAATGGCTGTACTGCGCCTCAAAGAAGCACTGACGACAGCACCTGTTTTGGTCCATGCCGATTTCAAGCGTCACTTCAACGAGTAGGAGCAGTGCTTTTCAGCAAGATGGGGAAGAGCAGAAACGGCCGATCCAAGAAAAAAAAAACACCAGTGGTCTCTCCAGCTGCAAGGATTCTTCATTGAGCACCGGAAAGGCAGTGAAAATGTGTTGGCGGATCTTCATGGATCTCACCGACCTGCTCGGATTCGAGACCACGGCGTTTGGTGAGGAAGATTATATGGACTTAGTACGTGAGGCAGTGGAGGGCTCAGAGTGGAAGCTATGGATCCCAGGAGCCCTGTCTGGTGCGCTTATCGTGCGAGCACACGCCGAGCCAACCGCAGCCCATGGAGGTCAGGCGAAGACCTTGGAAGTCATGCGCCGCCAATATTATGTGATGGTGTTTGAACAGCGTGGCCTCTTGAAACATTCGAGTAACCTTTCCAAATACGCTATTATGATAGACGAAACACAGAAACTGTCCGAGTCCTTCCGCCAATCTTATATGCGTAAGTTGCTAGAGGTTGATACAGATCACCTGAGAACTTTTTTGTCCGTCCTTAATGTACACCACAGGATTGCCAGGAACTTAGATCTCTTAGGTACAGCCTTGAAGGTAGTGGCGGGTACTCCTGATGCCTCCGATTTCCTAAAGATCAAGATAACGGAGGCTCAGCTAGTGGAATCTAACTTTAGACAGATAAACACCAACTCAGAGACTCAAAAACAAATTAATAAATTAACCGACACAATTAATAAGATAATTAATGCCCGAAAAATCGACACCCCACATTTCTTCGAAGCACTATTGGCAAGAAATAGGATGCTTTTTACAGAAATCCAAAATTTGATTCTTACCATTACGCTGGCCAAGCCGAATATAATAAACCCCACAATCCTTGATCATGCCGATTTGAAATCGCTTGTCGAACAAGACACGCCCATAGTAAGCTTAATAGAAGCATCTTAAATCAGAGTCCTTCAGTCCGCAAACATTATTCACATACTAATAGCCTACTCAAAGGTTAAGTTCAGGTGCAAGGAGGTCGCTGTCTACCCGGTGTTCCATCAACACATCCTCTCATGCCTCGACCATGACACACTGGCGAAATGTGAAGATGACACCTTCGCGATCACTGGATGCACTGAGACCACACACTGCACGTTCTGCGAGCGGTCCCGGCGCGAATCATGCGCGCGTTCACTCCATGCGGGAAACTCTGCACAATGCCACATACAACCCAGCCACATGCGAGCAATAACGCCCGCAGATGACGGTGTTGTGATAATCAACGAGGGAACAGCCCGCGTTAGCACAGATGGTGGGCCAGAGGTTCTGATCGAGGGAACGCACCTGTAGTTAACAAACAATCAAGTTCATATTTCCTTAGCAACTAAGTAGCTTCGCACAAACAATGCTGACGCGCCATAATCGAGTTCAGCTCTGTGCTAAGAACGTTCGGCGTTGGAAAGCTGACACTTCCCATTTGGAGTGTTGCTCTGCGCCGCCAGAGCAACGCTGAGTCGGCTTGGCGCTCATGTCTTGGTGGCGCGATGCATTGTCGCGTAGGGTAAGCTAAGTAAAAAATGTTGCCTGTACTTCAGTTCTTGCAAAACTGCTTAATAAATCACAGCTCTACTCCGGTGCATAGCCGTAAATATCTTTATTCTTAATTACAAACACATTGCTACACCACAAGGATAGCAATACAATCAAAGGCGGCGAAGTCAAGCCCTTCAACATAGCCTACCTAAAAAGTGTCAAAGGCGTACCTCTGCAGAAGACGGAAGCCCCTGGACCATCAAGTAGGAGATCTCTTTAACTTATATATGTAACGTCGGTATTTGTTTTTTTTTTTTGTTTAACGTAGTAGAATGTCTGTGTTCGCTGGGTGTCTGTGTCCTTTTGTTCGGCTCATGGGGCTGAATGAGGATAGGTGACCCGTCAATGCCTAGGGCTATACGCGATGCACCTCCTCACGGGCTAAAGGAACACACACCCAGTGAAAACGGATCCGATCGAACACTAGCCGCGTCCCTAACCGGCAACTGTCAACCAGTGTGACAGTTTGACCAGTTAACGAACGGCAAGTGTGTTTTTATTGTCACAGCAACAACTTTAAAAAGCGCAGAGTCGATCAGAGTCCACCGGCAAAATTAAAAGGCTCTTGAGTTTCAGTGTGGACAAATTTTATTTTTATATATTTATTTATTTAGCATTATTTATTTATTATTTTGTACTAATTATTTATCTATTATTATTCATTTATTATTATTTGTCAAAAATTACTTTTTAAGTTAAATTAACACACCGTCGCATGCCAGTTCACGAGCCAGGGTATGTCAACAGCCCGCTATCGGTGCAGCACACCCGAATAGAGCGATGGGGCTTCTGCTTTGCTCGGGAGGACAGGTTTAACTCTGTCGAGGATTTTATCTTCCGACTGGAATTCCTCCAGAGGCAGTAACGGTGTCCATGGGCGGAGGTGCTGCGCTCCTTCCAGACTTCTAAGCGCACGACCGAGGGAGTGGTACTGGATACACATACGGCACTTCACCATCGACAACTGGATGCAATTGCGTCAGGGTCTCCTGGATCGTTTCCGCAGCCACCAGACCGACCACGATAAAATGCACGAGCTGCTGCAGCGGGAACAGCAAGTCGGAGAGTCTGTCGGAATTACATCCACCAAATGCGATGGCTAGCATCGAGGCTTGGGAAGCCCATGGCGGAGAGACACCTGGTAAAGATCATGAAAAAGGGTCTTAGAAAGAATATTGCTCGTTATGTGTACGCCATGAAGATATTTATCATGGACGAGCTCAGAGACGAAGCATCTAACGTCGAGCGCAGCAGCTTTTCCTGCTTCCACCAGACTTCGTGTTCACGAGGTAGTTGGCCCGGAACCGGAACCGAAACCGCCGGATTAAGAAGTCGAAGAGCTGCGCAAGTGGCCTCTGAGAGCGCCAGACAGGCCAGGCTGTTGGAACTGCGGAGCAGCAGAACACAGATTCCGCGACTAAGCGTCTAGGAGACTGCTCTGCTATCGGTGCGGCAGACCGGACACTGTTTACCCAAAGTGCCCGGATTCCGCGGGAAACGCACGGCTGGGCGTAATGAGTCCGGGAAACACGCGCCCCTAAGTGAATCCCGCCAAGAAGAACATCCACTAGCCATAAGCTGTAAAGAAAATGTAGAATCTAAGATCACAGAAATAGGCAATAGAAAACAAGATGGAAAACGTACGCTGCTGTCATTCGAGGAAAAAATGCGCCGGTATCTGAAAGCCAGAAGATGAATCTTTGAGGAGCATCAAGTGGCGGCCATGCGGTTCATATCCCGGAAAGTCCATAAGGCGAGGCGACGGTTTAAGCGGCGACGATGCAGGCGTAGAAAACTAGCGGCGGCCGTGTTGCGTAGCCATGGGAGCGACCCCAGGCTATATGCCGAGATCATCATCAATGGCGAGACCGTGAGAGGACTGCTGGAAACCGGGGCGTCCGTAAGCCTGCTTGGTCGTGGCAGTCTCGAGCTGATGGCCAGGTTGCAGCTACCAATGATCCGCTACTTCTCGAAGGTACGCACTGCCGCTGGAGATTGACCATTGGACGTGTGGAGCCGCCTGTGGAGTATGGACAAAAGGTGAAAACCATAAATATTTTTGTATGTCCATATTTGGAACAGACCGCCTACCACTGAGTCGACTTCTGGCAGATGTTTGAGCTGGCTCAAGAAGTCATCAGGATCATCAGGTGGCGGAACTGCAGGCGCATCGACTGGCTTACTAAACTGATGATAGCATCGACGAGGAGAACACAGATCCTGAAAAATGGAAATTGTCAGCGGAGCAGGAAGAACAGCTGGAACAGGTACAGCGTGAGTTCCTCACTTTTGAGCAGCATGGCCTCGGCAGGACCAGTGTCGACTTCCACACTATTGAGCTCGTCGAGGAGCAAAGGTCTTCAAGGACTGACCGATTCCAATGTCACCATCAAGGCAAACGGTGATTGAGGAGGAAGTGGATAACATGCTAGCGCTCGGAGTCATCGAGGAAAGCAAGAGCCCTTGGAGCAATAGGATGACATTCGTGGCGAAGCCTGAAAAGAACCGATTTTGTTTAGATGCACCGAAGCTCAATGCACTAACCATTAAAGACGCTTACCCGCTACCTAGCGTCGAGGGGATCCGTTCCAGGCTGGACCAGACTGCAGACTTTCCATCTCCTCAAATTCGCCTTTTAGCAAATAGAGATGGAGGAGAAATTCAGGGAATACGCAGCCTTTACCGCGTCATGCCTAATGGATAAGGTGATTCCCGCAGAGATGACCAATGTCTTCGTTTAGCTCGATGATTTGCTTATCCTCGCGCCGAACTTTAAAAAACGCACCTCAAATACTTGCGCCGAGCAGCACAGTGTCTAATGGAAGCAGAATTGACAATAGACTTAAAAAAATCGAATTTCTGATTCAAGAAATTTAAATACTAAGGCATCATTGTGGCCGGAGGACTCCGTCAGATGGACCCAGGCAGAGTCGCAGGAATAAAACTGGTCCCAAACCCGAAGTCCATTAAGAAGGTCAGGGCTTTCCTGGAGATTGCTGGCTGGTACCGCCGATTCAAAACTTTGCAACACTGGCGACACAATCGACGGAGGCGCTGAAAAGAACAAACAAAAGGTTCGAATTAAGCCCAGAAGCAGAAATGGCTGTACTGCGCCTCAAAGAAGCACTGACGACAGCACCTGTTTTGGTCCATGCCGATTTCAAGCGTCACTTCAACGAGTAGGAGCAGTGCTTTTCAGCAAGATGGGGAAGAGCAGAAACGGCCGATCCAAGAAAAAAAAAACACCAGTGGTCTCTCCAGCTGCAAGGATTCTTCATTGAGCACCGGAAAGGCAGTGAAAATGTGTTGGCGGATCTTCATGGATCTCACCGACCTGCTCGGATTCGAGACCACGGCGTTTGGTGAGGAAGATTATATGGACTTAGTACGTGAGGCAGTGGAGGGCTCAGAGTGGAAGCTATGGATCCCAGGAGCCCTGTCTGGTGCGCTTATCGTGCGAGCACACGCCGAGCCAACCGCAGCCCATGGAGGTCAGGCGAAGACCTTGGAAGTCATGCGCCGCCAATATTAAGTGGCGGCCATGCGGTTCATATCCCGGAAAGTCCATAAGGCGAGGCGACGGTTTAAGCGGCGACGATGCAGGCGTAGAAAACTAGCGGCGGCCGTGTTGCGTAGCCATGGGAGCGACCCCAGGCTATATGCCGAGATCATCATCAATGGCGAGACCGTGAGAGGACTGCTGGAAACCGGGGCGTCCGTAAGCCTGCTTGGTCGTGGCAGTCTCGAGCTGATGGCCAGGTTGCAGCTACCAATGATCCGCTACTTCTCGAAGGTACGCACTGCCGCTGGAGATTGACCATTGGACGTGTGGAGCCGCCTGTGGAGTATGGACAAAAGGTGAAAACCATAAATATTTTTGTATGTCCATATTTGGAACAGACCGCCTACCACTGAGTCGACTTCTGGCAGATGTTTGAGCTGGCTCAAGAAGTCATCAGGATCATCAGGTGGCGGAACTGCAGGCGCATCGACTGGCTTACTAAACTGATGATAGCATCGACGAGGAGAACACAGATCCTGAAAAATGGAAATTGTCAGCGGAGCAGGAAGAACAGCTGGAACAGGTACAGCGTGAGTTCCTCACTTTTGAGCAGCATGGCCTCGGCAGGACCAGTGTCGACTTCCACACTATTGAGCTCGTCGAGGAGCAAAGGTCTTCAAGGACTGACCGATTCCAATGTCACCATCAAGGCAAACGGTGATTGAGGAGGAAGTGGATAACATGCTAGCGCTCGGAGTCATCGAGGAAAGCAAGAGCCCTTGGAGCAATAGGATGACATTCGTGGCGAAGCCTGAAAGAACCGATTTTGTTTAGATGCACCGAAGCTCAATGCACTAACCATTAAAGACGCTTACCCGCTACCTAGCGTCGAGGGGATCCGTTCCAGGCTGGACCAGACTGCAGACTTTCCATCTCCTCAAATTCGCCTTTTAGCAAATAGAGATGGAGGAGAAATTCAGGGAATACGCAGCCTTTACCGCGTCATGCCTAATGGATAAGGTGATTCCCGCAGAGATGACCAATGTCTTCGTTTAGCTCGATGATTTGCTTATCCTCGCGCCGAACTTTAAAACGCACCTCAAATACTTGCGCCGAGCAGCACAGTGTCTAATGGAAGCAGAATTGACAATAGACTTAAAAAAAATCGAATTTCTGATTCAAGAAATTTAAATACTAAGGCATCATTGTGGCCGGAGGACTCCGTCAGATGGACCCAGGCAGAGTCGCAGGAATAAAACTGGTCCCAAACCCGAAGTCCATTAAGAAGGTCAGGGCTTTCCTGGAGATTGCTGGCTGGTACCGCCGATTCAAAACTTTGCAACACTGGCGACACCATCGACGGAGGCGCTGAAAAGAACAAACAAAAGGTTCGAATTAAGCCCAGAAGCAGAAATGGCTGTACTGCGCCTCAAAGAAGCACTGACGACAGCACCTGTTTTGGTCCATGCCGACTTCAAGCGTCACTTCAACGAGTAGGAGCAGTGCTTTTCAGCAAGATGGGGAAGAGCAGAAACGGCCGATCCAAGAAAAAAAAAAACACCAGTGGTCTCTCCAGCTGCAAGGATTCTTCATTGAGCACCGCAAAGGCAGTGAAAATGTGTTGGCGGATCTTCATGGATCTCACCGACCTGCTCGGATTCGAGACCACGGCGTTTGGTGAGGAAGATTATATGGACTTAGTACGTGAGGCAGTGGAGGGCTCAGAGTGGAAGCTATGGATCCCAGGAGCCCTGTCTGGTGCGCTTATCGTGCGAGCACACGCCGAGCCAACCGCAGCCCATGGAGGTCAGGCGAAGACCTTGGAAGTCATGCGCCGCCAATATTATGTGATGGTGTTTGAACAGCGTGGCCTTTTGAAACATTCGAGTAACCTTTCCAAATACGCTATTATGATAGACGAAACACAGAAACTGTCCGAGTCCTTCCGCCAATCTTATATGCGTAAGTTGCTAGAGGTTGATACAGATCACCTGAGAACTTTTTTGTCCGTCCTTAATGTACACCACAGGATTGCCAGGAACTTAGATCTCTTAGGTACAGCCTTGAAGGTAGTGGCGGGTACTCCTGATGCCTCCGATTTCCTAAAGATCAAGATAACGGAGGCTCAGCTAGTGGAATCTAACTTTAGACAGATAACCACCAACTCAGAGACTCAAAAACAAATTAATAAATTAACCGACACAATTAATAAGATAATTAATGCCCGAAAAATCGACACCCCACATTTCTTCGAAGCACTATTGGCAAGAAATAGGATGCTTTTTACAGAAATCCAAAATTTGATTCTTACCATTACGCTGGCCAAGCCGAATATAATAAACCCCACAATCCTTGATCATGCCGATTTGAAATCGCTTGTCGAACAAGACACGCCCATAGTAAGCTTAATAGAAGCATCTTAAATCAGAGTCCTTCAGTCCGCAAACATTATTCACATACTAATAGCCTACTCAAAGGTTAAGTTCAGGTGCAAGGAGGTCGCTGTCTACCCGGTGTTCCATCAACACATCCTCTCATGCCTCGACCATGACACACTGGCGAAATGTGAAGATGACACCTTCGTGATCACTGGATGCACTGAGACCACACACTGCACGTTCTGCGAGCGGTCCCGGCGCGAATCATGCGCGCGTTCACTCCATGCGGGAAACTCTGCACAATGCCACACACAACCCAGCCACATGCGAGCAATAACGCCCGCAGATGACGGTGTTGTGATAATCAACGAGGGAACAGCCCGCGTTAGCACAGATGGTGGGCCAGAGGTTCTGATCGAGGGAAGCACCTGTAGTTAACAAACAATCAAGTTCATATTTCCTTAGCAGCTAAGTAGCTTCGCACAAACAATGCTGACGCGCCATAATCGAGTTCAGCTCTGTGCTAAGAACGTTCGGCGTTGGAAAGCTGACACTTCCCATTTGGAGTGTTGCTCTGCGCCGCCAGAGCAACGCTGAGTCGGCTTGGCGCTCATGTCTTGGTGGAGCGATGGATTGTCGCGTAGGGTAAGCTAAGTAAAAAATGTTGCCTGTACTTCAGTTCTTGCAAAACTGCTTAATAAATCACAGCTCTACTCCGGTGCATAGCCGTAAATATCTTTATTCTTAATTACAAACACATTGCTACACCACAAGGATAGCAATACAATCAAAGGCGGCGAAGTCAAGCCCTTCAACATAGCCTACCTAAAAAGTGTCAAAGGCGTACCTCTGCAGAAGACGGAAGCCCCTGGACCATCAAGTAGGAGATCTCTTTAACTTATATATGTAACGTCGGTATTTGTTTTTTTTTTTTGTTTAACGTAGAATGTCTGTGTTCGCTGGGTGTCTGTGTCCTTTTGTTCGGCTCATGGGGCTGAATGAGGATAGGTGACCCGTCAATGCCTAGGGCTATACGCGATGCACCTCCTCACGGGCTAAAGGAACACACACCCAGTGAAAACGGATCCGATCGAACACTAGCCGCGTCCCTAACCGGCAACTGTCAACCAGTGTGACAGTTTGACCAGTTAACGAACGGCAAGTGTGTTTTTATTGTCACAGCAACAACTTTAAAAAGCGCAGAGTCGATCAGAGTCCACCGGCAAAATTAAAAGGCTCTTGAGTTTCAGTGTGGACAAATTTTATTTTTATATATTTATTTATTTAGCATTATTTATTTATTATTTTGTACTAATTATTTATCTATTATTATTCATTTATTATTATTTGTCAAAAGTACTTTTTAAGTTAAATTAACACACCGTCGCATGCCAGTTCACGAGCCAGGGTATGTCAACAGCCCGCTATCGGTGCAGCACACCCGAATAGAGCGATGGGGCTTATGCTTTGCTCGGGAGGACAGGTTTAACTCTGTCGAGGATTTTTATCTTCCGACTGGAATTCCTCCAGAGGCAGTAACGGTGTCCATGGGCGGAGGTGCTGCGCTCCTTCCAGACTTCTAAGCGCACGACCGAGGGAGTGGTACTGGATACACATACGGCACTTCACCATCGACAACTGGATGCAATTGCGTCAGGGTCTCCTGGATCGTTTCCGCAGCCACCAGACCGACCACGATAAAATGCACGAGCTGCTGCAGCGGGAACAGCAAGTCGGAGAGTCTGTCGGAATTACATCCACCAAATGCGATGGCTAGCATCGAGGCTTGGGAAGCCCATGGCGGAGAGACACCTGGTAAAGATCATGAAAAAGGGTCTTAGAAAGAATATTGCTCGTTATGTGTACGCCATGAAGATATTTATCATGGACGAGCTCAGAGACGAAGCATCTAACGTCGAGCGCAGCAGCTTTTCCTGCTTCCACCAGACTTCGTGTTCACGAGGTAGTTGGCCCGGAACCGGAACCGAAACCGCCGGATTAAGAAGTCGAAGAGCTGCGCAAGTGGCCTCTGAGAGCGCCAGACAGGCCAGGCTGTTGGAACTGCGGAGCAGCAGAACACAGATTCCGCGACTAAGCGTCTAGGAGACTGCTCTGCTATCGGTGCGGCAGACCGGACACTGTTTACCCAAAGTGCCCGGATTCCGCGGGAAACGCACGGCTGGGCGTAATGAGTCCGGGAAACACGCGCCCCTAAGTGAATCCCGCCAAGAAGAACATCCACTAGCCATAAGCTGTAAAGAAAATGTAGAATCTAAGATCACAGAAATAGGCAATAGAAAACAAGATGGAAAACGTACGCTGCTGTCATTCGAGGAAAAAATGCGCCGGTATCTGAAAGCCAGAAGATGAATCTTTGAGGAGCATCAAGTGGCGGCCATGCGGTTCATATCCCGGAAAGTCCATAAGGCGAGGCGACGGTTTAAGCGGCGACGATGCAGGCGTAGAAAACTAGCGGCGGCCGTGTTGCGTAGCCATGGGAGCGACCCCAGGCTATATGCCGAGATCATCATCAATGGCGAGACCGTGAGAGGACTGCTGGAAACCGGGGCGTCCGTAAGCCTGCTTGGTCGTGGCAGTCTCGAGCTGATGGCCAGGTTGCAGCTACCAATGATCCGCTACTTCTCGAAGGTACGCACTGCCGCTGGAGATTGACCATTGGACGTGTGGAGCCGCCTGTGGAGTATGGACAAAAGGTGAAAACCATAAATATTTTTGTATGTCCATATTTGGAACAGACCGCCTACCACTGAGTCGACTTCTGGCAGATGTTTGAGCTGGCTCAAGAAGTCATCAGGATCATCAGGTGGCGGAACTGCAGGCGCATCGACTGGCTTACTAAACTGATGATAGCATCGACGAGGAGAACACAGATCCTGAAAAATGGAAATTGTCAGCGGAGCAGGAAGAACAGCTGGAACAGGTACAGCGTGAGTTCCTCACTTTTTGAGCAGCATGGCCTCGGCAGGACCAGTGTCGACTTCCACACTATTGAGCTCGTCGAGGAGCAAAGGTCTTCAAGGACTGACCGATTCCAATGTCACCATCAAGGCAAACGGTGATTGAGGAGGAAGTGGATAACATGCTAGCGCTCGGAGTCATCGAGGAAAGCAAGAGCCCTTGGAGCAATAGGATGACATTCGTGGCGAAGCCTGAAAAGAACCGATTTTGTTTAGATGCACCGAAGCTCAATGCACTAACCATTAAAGACGCTTACCCGCTACCTAGCGTCGAGGGGATCCGTTCCAGGCTGGACCAGACTGCAGACTCTCCATCTCCTCAAATTCGCCTTCTAGCAAATAGAGATGGAGGAGAAATTCAGGGAATACGCAGCCTTTACCGCGTCATGCCTAATGGATAAGGTGATTCCCGCAGAGATGAGAACCAATGTCTTCGTTTAGCTCGATGATTTGCTTATCCTCGCGCCGAACTTTAAAACGCACCTCAAATACTTGCGCCGAGCAGCACAGTGTCTAATGGAAGCAGAATTGACAATAGACTTAAAAAAAATCGAATTTCTGATTCAAGAAATTTAAATACTAAGGCATCATTGTGGCCGGAGGACTCCGTCAGATGGACCCAGGCAGAGTCGCAGGAATAAAACTGGTCCCAAACCCGAAGTCCATTAAGAAGGTCAGGGCTTTCCTGGAGATTGCTGGCTGGTACCGCCGATTCAAAACTTTGCAACACTGGCGACACAATCGACGGAGGCGCTGAAAAGAACAAACAAAAGGATCGAATTAAGCCCAGAAGCAGAAATGGCTGTACTGCGCCTCAAAGAAGCACTGACGACAGCACCTGTTTTGGTCCATGCCGACTTCAAGCGTCACTTCAACGAGTAGGAGCAGTGCTTTTCAGCAAGATGGGAAAGAGCAGAAACGGCCGATCCAAGAAAAAAAAAACACCAGTGGTCTCTCCAGCTGCAAGGATTCTTCATTGAGCACCGCAAAGGCAGTGAAAATGTGTTGGCGGATCTTCATGGATCTCACCGACCTGCTCGGATTCGAGACCACGGCGTTTGGCGAGGAAGATTATATGGACTTAGTACGTGAGGCAGTGGAGGGCTCAGAGTGGAAGCTATGGATCCCAGGAGCCCTGTCTGGTGCGCTTATCGTGCGAGCACACGCCGAGCCAACCGCAGCCCATGGAGGTCAGGCGAAGACCTTGGAAGTCATGCGCCGCCAATATTATGTGATGGTGTTTGAACAGCGTGGCCTTTTGAAACATTCGAGTAACCTTTCCAAATACGCTATTATGATAGACGAAACACAGAAACTGTCCGAGTCCTTGCGCCAATCTTATATGCGTAAGTTGCTAGAGGTTGATACAGATCACCTGAGAACTTTTTTGTCCGTCCTTAATGTACACCACAGGATTGCCAGGAACTTAGATCTCTTAGGTACAGCCTTGAAGGTAGTGGCGGGTACTCCTGATGCCTCCGATTTCCTAAAGATCAAGATAACGGAGGCTCAGCTAGTGGAATCTAACTTTAGACAGATAACCACCAACTCAGAGACTCAAAAACAAATTAATAAATTAACCGACACAATTAATAAGATAATTAATGCCCGAAAAATCGACACCCCACATTTCTTCGAAGCACTATTGGCAAGAAATAGGATGCTTTTTACAGAAATCCAAAATTTGATTCTTACCATTACGCTGGCCAAGCCGAATATAATAAACCCCACAATCCTTGATCATGCCGATTTGAAATCGCTTGTCGAACAAGACACGCCCATAGTAAGCTTAATAGAAGCATCTTAAATCAGAGTCCTTCAGTCCGCAAACATTATTCACATACTAATAGCCTACTCAAAGGTTAAGTTCAGGTGCAAGGAGGTCGCTGTCTACCCGGTGTTCCATCAACACATCCTCTCATGCCTCGACCATGACACACTGGCGAAATGTGAAGATGACACCTTCGTGATCACTGGATGCACTGAGACCACACACTGCACGTTCTGCGAGCGGTCCCGGCGCGAATCATGCGCGCGTTCACTCCATGCGGGAAACTCTGCACAATGCCACACACAACCCAGCCACATGCGAGCAATAACGCCCGCAGATGACGGTGTTGTGATAATCAACGAGGGAACAGCCCGCGTTAGCACAGATGGTGGGCCAGAGGGAAGCACCTGTAGTTAACAAACAATCAAGTTCATATTTCCTTAGCAACTAAGTAGCTTCGTACAAACAATGCTGACGCGCCATAATCGAGTTCAGCTCTGTGCTAAGAACGTTCGGCGTTGGAAAGCTGACACTTCCCATTTGGAGTGTTGCTCTGCGCCGCCAGAGCAACGCTGAGTCGGCTTGGCGCTCATGTCTTGGTGGCGCGATGCATTGTCGCGTAGGGTAAGCTAAGTAAAAAATGTTGCCTGTACTTCAGTTCTTGCAAAACTGCTTAATAAATCACAGCTCTACTCCGGTGCATAGCCGTAAATATCTTTATTCTTAATTACAAACACATTGCTACACCACAAGGATAGCAATACAATCAAAGGCGGCGAAGTCAAGCCCTTCAACATAGCCTACCTAAAAAGTGTCAAAGGCGTACCTCTGCAGAAGACGGAAGCCCCTGGACCATCAAGTAGGAGATCTCTTTAACTTATATATGTAACGTCGGTATTTGTTTTTTTTTTTTGTTTAACGTAGTAGAATGTCTGTGTTCGCTGGGTGTCTGTGTCCTTTTGTTCGGCTCATGGGGCTGAATGAGGATAGGTGACCCGTCAATGCCTAGGGCTATACGCGATGCACCTCCTCACGGGCTAAAGGAACACACACCCAGTGAAAACGGATCCGATCGAACACTAGCCGCGTCCCTAACCGGCAACTGTCAACCAGTGTGACAGTTTGACCAGTTAACGAACGGCAAGTGTGTTTTTATTGTCACAGCAACAACTTTAAAAAGCGCAGAGTCGATCAGAGTCCACCGGCAAAATTAAAAGGCTCTTGAGTTTCAGTGTGGACAAATTTTATTTTTATATATTTATTTATTTAGCATTATTTATTTATTATTTTGTACTAATTATTTATCTATTATTATTCATTTATTATTATTTGTCAAAAATTACTTTTTAAGTTAAATTAACACACCGTCGCATGCCAGTTCACGAGCCAGGGTATGTCAACAGCCCGCTATCGGTGCAGCACACCCGAATAGAGCGATGGGGCTTATGCTTTGCTCGGGAGGACAGGTTTAACTCTGTCGAGGATTTTATCTTCCGACTGGAATTCCTCCAGAGGCAGTAACGGTGTCCATGGGCGGAGGTGCTGCGCTCCTTCCAGACTTCTAAGCGCACGACCGAGGGAGTGGTACTGGATACACATACGGCACTTCACCATCGACAACTGGATGCAATTGCGTCAGGGTCTCCTGGATCGTTTCCGCAGCCATCAGACCGACCACGATAAAATGCACGAGCTGCTGCAGCGGGAACAGCAAGTCGGAGAGTCTGTCGGAATTACATCCACCAAATGCGATGGCTAGCATCGAGGCTTGGGAAGCCCATGGCGGAGAGACACCTGGTAAAGATCATGAAAAAGGGTCTTAGAAAGAATATTGCTCGTTATGTGTACGCCATGAAGATATTTATCATGGACGAGCTCAGAGACGAAGCATCTAACGTCGAGCGCAGCAGCTTTTCCTGCTTCCACCAGACTTCGTGTTCACGAGGTAGTTGGCCCGGAACCGGAACCGAAACCGCCGGATTAAGAAGTCGAAGAGCTGCGCAAGTGGCCTCTGAGAGCGCCAGACAGGCCAGGCTGTTGGAACTGCGGAGCAGCAGAACACAGATTCCGCGACTAAGCGTCTAGGAGACTGCTCTGCTATCGGTGCGGCAGACCGGACACTGTTTACCCAAAGTGCCCGGATTCCGCGGGAAACGCACGGCTGGGCGTAATGAGTCCGGGAAACACGCGCCCCTAAGTGAATCCCGCCAAGAAGAACATCCACTAGCCATAAGCTGTAAAGAAAATGTAGAATCTAAGATCACAGAAATAGGCAATAGAAAACAAGATGGAAAACGTACGCTGCTGTCATTCGAGGAAAAAATGCGCCGGTATCTGAAAGCCAGAAGATGAATCTTTGAGGAGCATCAAGTGGCGGCCATGCGGTTCATATCCCGGAAAGTCCATAAGGCGAGGCGACGGTTTAAGCGGCGACGATGCAGGCGTAGAAAACTAGCGGCGGCCGTGTTGCGTAGCCATGGGAGCGACCCCAGGCTATATGCCGAGATCATCATCAATGGCGAGACCGTGAGAGGACTGCTGGAAACCGGGGCGTCCGTAAGCCTGCTTGGTCGTGGCAGTCTCGAGCTGATGGCCAGGTTGCAGCTACCAATGATCCGCTACTTCTCGAAGGTACGCACTGCCGCTGGAGATTGACCATTGGACGTGTGTAGCCGCCTGTGGAGTATGGACAAAAGGTGAAAACCATAAATATTTTTGTATGTCCATATTTGGAACAGACCGCCTACCACTGAGTCGACTTCTGGCAGATGTTTGAGCTGGCTCAAGAAGTCATCAGGATCATCAGGTGGCGGAACTGCAGGCGCATCGACTGGCTTACTAAACTGATGATAGCATCGACGAGGAGAACACAGATCCTGAAAAATGGAAATTGTCAGCGGAGCAGGAAGAACAGCTGGAACAGGTACAGCGTGAGTTCCTCACTTTTGAGCAGCATGGCCTCGGCAGGACCAGTGTCGACTTCCACACTATTGAGCTCGTCGAGGAGCAAAGGTCTTCAAGGACTGACCGATTCCAATGTCACCATCAAGGCAAACGGTGATTGAGGAGGAAGTGGATAACATGCTAGCGCTCGGAGTCATCGAGGAAAGCAAGAGCCCTTGGAGCAATAGGATGACATTCGTGGCGAAGCCTGAAAAGAACCGATTTTGTTTAGATGCACCGAAGCTCAATGCACTAACCATTAAAGACGCTTACCCGCTACCTAGCGTCGAGGGGATCCGTTCCAGGCTGGACCAGACTGCAGACTCTCCATCTCCTCAAATTCGCCTTCTAGCAAATAGAGATGGAGGAGAAATTCAGGGAATACGCAGCCTTTACCGCGTCATGCCTAATGGATAAGGTGATTCCCGCAGAGATGAGAACCAATGTCTTCGTTTAGCTCGATGATTTGCTTATCCTCGCGCCGAACTTTAAAACGCACCTCAAATACTTGCGCCGAGCAGCACAGTGTCTAATGGAAGCAGAATTGACAATAGACTTAAAAAAAATCGAATTTCTGATTCAAGAAATTTAAATACTAAGGCATCATTGTGGCCGGAGGACTCCGTCAGATGGACCCAGGCAGAGTCGCAGGAATAAAACTGGTCCCAAACCCGAAGTCCATTAAGAAGGTCAGGGCTTTCCTGGAGATTGCTGGCTGGTACCGCCGATTCAAAACTTTGCAACACTGGCGACACAATCGACGGAGGCGCTGAAAAGAACAAACAAAAGGATCGAATTAAGCCCAGAAGCAGAAATGGCTGTACTGCGCCTCAAAGAAGCACTGACGACAGCACCTGTTTTGGTCCATGCCGACTTCAAGCGTCACTTCAACGAGTAGGAGCAGTGCTTTTCAGCAAGATGGGGAAGAGCAGAAACGGCCGATCCAAGAAAAAAAAAACACCAGTGGTCTCTCCAGCTGCAAGGATTCTTCATTGAGCACCGCAAAGGCAGTGAAAATGTGTTGGCGGATCTTCATGGATCTCACCGACCTGCTCGGATTCGAGACCACGGCGTTTGGCGAGGAAGATTATATGGACTTAGTACGTGAGGCAGTGGAGGGCTCAGAGTGGAAGCTATTGATCCCAGGAGCCCTGTCTGGTGCGCTTATCGTGCGAGCACACGCCGAGCCAACCGCAGCCCATGGAGGTCAGGCGAAGACCTTGGAAGTCATGCGCCGCCAATATTATTGGCCCGGAATGGCCATACACGTTCGCAATTTTGTGCGTAACTGCGACGTCTGCAAGGGGACAGAAGCGTCGAATTATCGCATGCAAGTGGGCATCGCCGAAAAGGTGGACACCGAGAGGGCGTTCCAGAAGCTGTACGTTGGCTTCCTCGGAAAATACCCGCGGTCAAGGAGAGGACACGCGTATATTTTCATCGTGGTGGACCACTTTTCGAAATATACATTACATGCTTATTGTGTTTGTTTTTATCTTGATTGTAGTTCAAATTAAAACAAGTAAGAAAGCTACATTCGAGTGTTCTCGACTGTAATATACCCGCTACCCAGCTGCTCGTACATCAAAATTATTTGCGGAACAATAAAGAACGGCTAACATCATATTTTAACCGTAAAAGGCCATGGACTTACAATATTAGTGCTAAATCAAAATCTAAAATAAAAAAAATAATTTTTTGCACACATTTATTTTTTGATGCGGGTGGGACTCGAACCCGTAAATGCATAATAGTTCTGTTTGTTTTGCAGTCCACAACTTAACCCATTTCACCACCATACACGCACACACTATTATTATACCCGTTACTCATAGAGTAGAAGGGTATTATAACTTTGTTCAAACCGAAAATGTATGTAACAGGCAGAAAGAGACACCTCCGACCCCATAAAGTATATATATTCTGGCTCAGGATCAACAGCCGAGTCGATATAGGCATGTCCGTCTGTCCGTTTGCCCGTCTGTTCGTCTGTATGTCCGTGTGAAAACCTAGATCTCAGCTATTATAGGAGCTAGAACTACCAAATTTGGTGACAAAATGTGTTATTATTGCACGCTGATCAAGTTTATTTTGGATTTTGGCTACGCCCTCTTCCGCCCCTGTAAATCGAAAAAAATTGATTACAAGCGCAATTTTTAAGCCATATTGTTCCATATGATAATTATAGCTAGCCAGATGACCTCTGAAAATTTGGTAACAATCGGATAATAAACACAGAAGTTATTTAGCTTAGCGTTTTCCATAGCTGTAAGCAGCGCTGCCGGCAGCGCAAATTCTTTATTTGTACAGGAAATAATAAGAATGCCTTACAATGCAAATTTTTGCAGTTGTTGGATAACAGCGTCAGTAGCTTAGTGGAAAAGCGATGAACTCCTGAACCGACAGGCCCGTGGTTCGATTCCCAGTTCATGCCCCTTAAGCTTTTTATTTTTTCATACCCGCTACTCATAGAGTAGAAGGGTATTATAACTTTGTTCAAGCTGAAAATGTATGTAACAGACAGAAGGAGACACCTCCGACCCCATAAAGTATATATATTCTGGCTCAGGATCAACAGCCGAGTCGACATAGCCATGTCCGTCTGTCCGTCTGTCTGTCTGTTTATCTATCCGTCTGTCCGTCTGTCTGTCCGTATGAAAACCTAGATCTCAGCTATTATAAGAGCTATAACCACCAAATTTGGTGACAAAACGTGTTATTATTGCACGCTGATCAAGTTTATTTTGGATTTTGACCACGCTAACTTCCGCCCCCGTAAATCGAAAAAAACATTGATTACAAGCACAATTTTGATTCCATATTGTTCATTTTCGGTTTACATGATAACTATAGCTAGCCAGATGATCTCAGAAAATTTGGTAACAATCGGATAATAAACACAGAAGTTATTCAGCTTAATGTTTTCCATAGCTGTAAGCAGCGCTGCCGGCAGCCCAAATTCTTTATTTGTACAGGAGAAAATAAGAATGCCTTAAAATGCAAATTTTTGCAGTTGTTGGATAACAGCGTCAGTAGCTTATTGGAAAAGCGATGAACTCCTCAACCGACAGGCCCGTGGTTCGATTCCCAGTTCATGCCGCTTAATCTTTTTCTTTTTTTTTTTAAGAACTAATACTTTAATTTTTGAATTAATTATTGGTGGTCGTGCATTTTATTAAAAAATTTTTTAATGGCTCACAATAAACTTAGTTAACAAGTGGAGAAGTGACAGTCTCTTAAATCAGCTGTGTGCGATTGCTAGAGCGCAGCTTTTTCTTATATATTTTTATTATTATTTTTTATTTAATTGTATGTTAAAGTTATGAGAATAAATATCAACAAAAACACGCATCATGCATTCAGACTTTGTTTTTGTCGTGCAAGAATTTCCGAATGGTCTCATAATGTAACTTTGTTGAAATTTGCGTAATGGCTTAATGGCCGAATGGAGAAGTGGTGGACCTCTTAGGTAATGGGTCCAAGGTTCGATTCCGCATGCATGCGTGTCATGGTGGGGGAGATCGAACTTTTCTTACTTTTTGCAAATAAAAGTTTTTGCCACCCTTTTTGAGCTACGAGGGTCGCTTGATAAGTCCGTGACTTTTTGAATAAAATATATTTTTTTCGTCAAAGAAGCGTTTTATTTCTCAACATAATCTCCTTTTAGCGCTATACATTTACTATACTAAGCGTTTTCCAATTTTTTTATTCCTTCCAAAATAATAGGTTTTCTCAAGGCCCTCAAAATAGTCGTTTGTTTCTGTGATGACCTCTTCATTTGACCCGAATCTCTTACCGCCGAGCCATTTCTTCATGTTTGGAAACAAAAAATAGTCACAGGGGGCTAAATCTGGAGAATATGCTGGATGGGGTAGCAGTTCGTAGCCCAATTTATGAAATTTTTGCCATGCTGACTACACACGTGTGCACCCGTGCATTGTCCTGATGGAACAGCACTTTTTTTTCGCCAAATGCGGTCGTTTCTGCTTCAAATCAATATCGAATCTGTCCAAAAGCTCTGAATAATATTCGCCGGTGATCGTTTTACCCTTTTCAAGGTAATCGATGTGAATGATACCTTGTGCATCCCAAAAAACTGTGGCCATGACCTTGTTGGCCGACAGACCCACCTTGGCCTTCTTTGGTGCACGTTCACCCGGAGAAACCCACTGTCTTGATTGTTCTTTGGTCTCTGGTGTGGTGTGGTGGATCCATGTTTCGTCTACGGTAACGAAACGGCGCAAAAATTCGTTTGGATTGCGGTTGAACATCGCCAAACACTCCTTTGAAATGGTCACACGGTTGCGCTTATGGTCGTGTGTGAGCAATCGCGGCACCCATCGCGCGGAAAGCTTTTTCATGTCCAAATATTCATGTAAAATGTGATGTACCCGTTCAGTTGAGATGCCTACAGCCTCAGCTACCTCACGCACTTTCATTCTCCGATCATCCAATATCATTCCATGGATTTTGTCGACGATTTCTGGCATGACGACCTCTTTTGGGCGACCTGAACGTTCGGCATCACTTGTACTGGTACGACCACAACGGAACTCAGTAAACCATTTCTTAACCATTGAAATTGATGGTGCAGAGTCCCCATAATATTTATCAAGTCTTTCCTTGGTTTCGGTGATGGATTTTTTACGCAAAAAATAATGCTTAATTAGCACACGAAATTCACTTTTTTCCATTTTCGTTAAAATTCACGAGATCGTCTGCTTTCAATGCCTATAAAACGCAAACCAAAAAACGCAGCTTTCTCAAAATTTTACAGTCAGCTGTTAATCGATAACTGCTGACAGGAGCAGTGTTGTATTTAGAGCAGGTGCGCGGCAAATACAAAAAGTCACGGTCTTATCAAACGACCCTCGTACCTTCATGAAATTTATTATTGCTGCCCGCTGTAAATAAGTCGGAATGAGCCGGTACGGACCGATACATCGTATATATGCCATAGAACCTATCGGTCGTTTTTTTAACAGAATTTATTAAAAGTTAAAGTGCTCTAGAACACTTCCCATTCAAGTATATAAAGAATTATTAAAAGGGCACATATCAACAGGTAGAATTATTAGTTTTACTCTTGAAGTGATAAATCTTGGATTTTTTTGGTACCTGAATAAAAGTTATACGTTTTCAATACTTTTTACTTCTTTTGCCGGCAGCGCTGCTTGCAGCATTGTGCCGAATAGTGTGTGCGTGTACGGTGGTGAAATGGCTTAAGTTGTGGACTGCATAACGAACAGAACTAATATGCATTTATGGGTTCGAGTCCCACCCGCATCAAAAATTAAATGTGTGCAAAAAATTATTTTTTTTATTTTAGATAAATATTGTAAGTCCATGGCCTTTTACGGTCAAAATATAATTGTAGCCGTTCTTTATTGTTCCGCATATAATTTTGATGTACGAGCAGCTGGGTAGCGGGTATATTACATTCGAGCACACTCGAATGTAGCTTTCTTACTTGTTATACCCGCTACTCATAGAGTAGAAGGGTATTATAACTTTGTTCAAACCGAAAATGAATGTAACAGGCAGAAGGAGACACCTCCGACCCCATAAAGTATATATATTCTGGCTCAGGATCAACAGCCGAGTCGATATAGCCATGTCCGTCTGTCCGTCTGTCTGTCTGTCCGTCTGTCTGTCCGTGTGAAAATCTAGATGTTAGCTAATATTAGAGGTAGAACTACCAAATTTGGGACAAAATCGAAAAAACATTGATTACAAGCGCAATTTTGATGCTATGATATATGATAACTATAGCTAGCCAGATTATCTCTGAAAATTTGGTAACAATCGGATAATAAACACAGAAGTTATTCAGCTTAACGTTTTCCATAGCTGTAAGCAGCGCTGCCGGCAGCGCAAATACTATATTTGTACAGGAAATAATAAGAAATTCTTTATTTGTACAGGAAATAATAAGAATGCCTTACAATGCAAATTTTTGCAGTTGTTGGATAACAGCGTCAGTAGCTTGGTGGAAAAGCGATGAACTCCTGAACCGACAGGCCCGTGGTTCGATTCCAAGTTCATGCCGCTTAAGCTTTTTCTTTTTTTTTTTAAGAACTAATACTTTAATTTTTGAATATGCATTAATTGGTGGTCTTGCATTTTATTTAAAATTTTTTTAGAGGCTCACAATGAACTTTGTTAATAAGTGGAGAAGTGACAGTCTCTTAAATCAGCTGTGTGCGATTGTTAGAGCGCAGCTTTTTCCAATATTTTTATACCCGCTACTCATAGAGTAGAAGGGTATTATAACTTTGTTCAAACCGCAAATGTATGTAACAGGCAGAAGGGGACACCTCCGACCCCATAAAGTATATATATTCTGGCTCAGGATCAACAGCCGAGTCGAAATAGCCATGTCCGTCTGTCTGTCTGTCTGTCCGTGTGAAAATCTAGATCTAAGCTATTATAAGAGCTAAAACTACCAAATTTGATGACAGCATGTGTTATTATTGCACGCTGATCAAACTTATTTTGGACTTTGGCCACGCCCCTTTCCGCCCCTGTAAATCGAAAAAAATTAATTACAAGCGCAATTTTGACGCCATATTGTTCATTTTCGAACTACATGATAACTATAGCTAGCCAGATGATCTCTGTAAATGTGGTAACAATCGGATAATAAACACAGAAGGTATTTAGCTTAACATTTTGCGTAGCTGTAAGCAGCGCTGCCGGCAGCGCAAATTCTTTATTTGTACAGGAAATAATAAGAATGCCTTACAATGCAAATTTTTGCGGTTGTTGGATAACAACGTCAGTAGCTTAGTGGAAAAGCGATGAACTCCTGAACCGACAGGTCCGTGGTTCGATTCCCAGTTCATTCCGCTTAAGCTTGTTCTTTTTATTTTTTATACCCGCTACTCATAGAGTAGAAGGGTATTGTAACTTTGTTCAAACCGAAAATGAATGTAACAGGCAGAAGGAGACACCTCCGACCCCATAAAGTATATATATTCTGGGTCAGGATCAATAGCCGAGTCGATATAGCCATGTCCGTCTGTCCGTCTGTTTGTCTCTCCGTCTGTCTGTCCGTGTGAAAACCTAGATCTCAGCTATTATAAGAGCTAGAACTACTAAATTTGGTGAAAAAAGCTGTTGTTATTGCAAGCTGATCAAGTTTATTTTGGACTTTGGCCACGCCCCCTTCCGCCCCTGTAAATCGAAAAAAATTAATTACAAGCGCAATTTTGATGCCATATTGTTCATTTTCGGACTACATGATAACTATAGATAGCCAGATGATCTCTGAAGATTTGGTAATAATCGGATAATAAACACAGAAGTTACTCAGCTTAACGTTTTCCATAGCTGTAAGCAGCGCTGCCGGCAGCGCAAATTCTTTATTTGTACAGGAGATAATAAGAATGCCTTACAATGCAAATTTTTGCAGTTGTTGGATAAGAGCGTCAATAGCTTAGTGGAAAAGCGATGAGCTCCTGAACCGACAGGCCCCTGATTCGATTCCCAGTTCATGCCGCTTAAGCTTTGGTAACAATCGGATAATAAACACAGAATTGTTCATTTTCGGTTTACTGGATAAATATATCTAGCCAGATGATCTCTGAAAATTTGGTAACAATCGGATAATAAACATAGAAGTTATTCAGCTTAACGTTTTCCATAGCTGTAAGCAGCGCTGCCGGCAGCGCTGCTTGTAGCATTGTGCCGAAGCGTGTGTGCGTGTACGGTGGTGAAATGGGTTAAGTTGTCGACTACAAAACGAACAGTACTATTATGCATTTACGGGTTCGAGTCCCGCCTGCATCAAAAATTAAATGTGTGCAAAAATGTTTTCTTTTTATTTTTGATTTTGACTTTGTATAAATATTGTAAGTCCATAGCCTTTTACGGTCAAAATATGATTGTTTTTTTTTTGTTCCGCAAATAAATAATGTACGAGCAGCTGGGTAGCGGGTATATTACAGTCGAGCACACTCGAATGTAGCTTTCTTACTTGTTTTTATTATAATTTCATTTTTTTATATTATTTTTCACACGGACAGACAGACAGACGGACAGACGAACATGGCTATATCGACTCGGCTGTTGATCCTGAGCCAGAATATATATACTTTATGGGGTCTGAGGTTTCTCCTTCTGCCTGTTACATACATTTTCGGTTTGAACAAAGTTATAATACCCTTCTACTCTATGAGTAGCGGGTATAAAAAAATGCCGATCCATATTAACACACATACAATCGTGGACAAAAGTATTTTGACAACGCGCTGCAAAGCCAAATAACTCCAAACTGAGAGAAGTAACGGAAACGAAATTAATTTTGTGAGAGAGACAAAAACAAATGCATTAAGAGAGCGAAAGCTTGCATTGATAACGGAACATGTTTATTTTCTATTATTTTTTGTATGACTGCCTTTGTTTCTTTGGCTGGACAAAAGTATTTTGACAAATTAGAGTTTCTTAAAAAAATGCAAGAAAAAATAATTATTGATGATGATTACAAACTAATTAATAAAAAACAAAGCCTCCTTTGACATTAATGACCTTTTGCAAGCGTCCAGGAATAGATTTTACCAAGTTTTTGAATGTTTCCAATGAGAAATCCTGCCAAAGTCCTTGAACCTCAGTAATCGTCTCTTCTCGCGTTCTGAATAATTGTGAGCTTCGCTTTCTTTTGATATAAGCCCACACGTTCTCTATAATATTGAGATCATGGCTTTGAGGCGGCCAATCTAATACATTTACCCCCACATCTCTCAAAAATGGAGTCATCATATGGGCCTTATGGCATGGAGCATTGTCCTGCTGCAGTACAAATGATTGTCCAATGAGCTGGTTACCAGAACTAAATGCGTGGTCATTTAAGACACGTAAATATTTGTTCTTATTCATAGTTCCATCAATTGGTATCAAGTCGCCCAAGCCATTGAAGCACGCGCAATCCCAGAACATAACCATCCTCCATCCTCCACCATCTGGTACCCGTTCGCACACCGGCGTAATTTTTTTACGAGCATCCTTTGGCAAACTGCAATAAATCTTTTTCCTAGATCCATGGTATTCAAAAGAGCTTTCATCGGTCTATAAAACTTGGTCCCAAAACGATTGTGGCTTGTTTAAATAAGACTTGGCAAAGGACAACCGTTTCAACCTGTTCTTTGCTGAAATGGCTGGTACGAGCTACCTAAGTGTGTAAATTTCACTCTTTCAGCCGTCTTTCCACAGTTTTTCGACTAACTGAAATTTCATAATGCTCTTCATGTTCAATGGACACTGCTCTAGGTGTCATAAGCACATTTTCTTTAAATTTTCTCATTATGTGGTCTTCAAGAGGCGTAGTTTTGCGTGATCTTCCCGATCTGACCACATTTTTAAGGGAATCATTCTTTTTTAGTTTCTTTATTTGGTAGTATATGGTTTGTCTAGGCACCTTGTATAATTTGCGAAGGTATTCAACAGAAATACCAGCATTATACTTAGTAATTATTTCATTTCTTATCACTTCACTAAGTTCGCGTGTTTTACCCATATTTTACCAATATTTTTTGTCAAAAGTTATTTACCACTTTTGAGAATAATAAAAATAAAAAAATATCTTAAGAAAGCAAAGCACGTGTTTTGCACCGTAAGCGAATTAACGAAAATGTCAAATTACTTTTGTCCAGCCAAAGAATCAAAGGCTGGCATACAAAAAATAATAGAAAATAAACATGTGACGTTATAAATGCAAGCTTTCGCTCTCTTAATGCATTTGTTTTTTTCTTTCTCACAAAATTAATTTAGTTACCGTTACTTCTCTCAGTTTGATGTTATTTTACTTTGCAGTGCGCTGTCAAAATACTTTTGTCCACGATATGTAGGCCATATCAATGCCGCTCTAAGTGGGGGGAAGTACAAATTTTGTAAAACAAGTAGACCATGCGGCTCCGTCTTTTATTTTGTTTTCTAAATGAGCATATGCATACAAGCGTGTGTGTGTCTGTGCAAGAGAATGGTCTGTAACAGGCAGAAGGAGACACCTCCGACCCCATAAAGTATATATATTCTGGCTCAGGATCAACAGCCGCGTCGACATAGCCATGTCCGTCTGACCGTCTGTCCGCCTGTCTGTCTGTCCGTATGAAAACCTAGATCTCAGCTATTATAAGAGCTAGAACTACTAAATTTGGTGAAAAAAGGTGTTGTTATTGCAAGCTGATCAAGTTTATTTTGGACTTTGGCCACACCCCCTTCCGCCCCTGAAAATCGAAAAAAATTAATTACAAGCGCAATTTTGATGCCAAATTGTTCATTTTCGGACTACATGATAACTATAGATAGCCAGATGATCTCTGAAGATTTGGTAATAATCGGATAATAAACACAGAAGTTACTCAGCTTAACGTTTTCCGTAGCTGTAAGCAGCGCTGCCGGCAGCGCAAATTCTTTATTTGTACAGGAGATAATAAGAATGCCTTACAATGCAAATTTTTGCAGTTGGTGGATAAGAGCGTCAATAGCTTAGTGGAAAAGCGATGAGCTCCTGAACCGACAGGCCCCTGATTCGATTACCAATTCATGCCGCTTAAGCTTTGGTAACAATCGGATAATAAACACAGAATTGTTCATTTTCGGTTTACAGGATAAATATATCTAGCCAGATGATCTCTGAAAATTTGGTAACAATCGGATAATAAACACAGAAGTTATTCAGCTTAACGTTTTCCATAGCTGTAAGCAGCGCTGCCGGCAGCGCTGCTTGCAGCATTGTGCCGAAGCGTGTGTGCGTGTACGGTGGTGAAATGGGTTAAGTTGTCGACTGCAAAACGAACAGTACTATTATGCATTTACGGGTTCGAGTCCCGCCCGCATCAAAAATTAAATGTGTGCAAAAATGTTTTTTTTTTATTTTAGATTTTGACTTTGTATAAATATTGTAAGTCCATAGCCTTTTACGGTCAAAATATGATTGTTTTTTTTTTGTTCCGCAAATAAATAATGTACGAGCAGCTGGGTAGCGGGTATATTACAGTCGAGCACACTCGAATGTAGCTTTCTTACTTGTTTTTATTATAATTTCATTTTTTTATATTATTTTTCACACGGACAGACAGACAGACGGACAGACGAACATGGCTATATCGACTCGGCTGTTGATCCTGAGCCAGAATATATATACTTTATGGGGTCTGAGGTTTCTCCTTCTGCCTGTTACATACATTTTCGGTTTGAACAAAGTTATAATACCCTTCTACTCTATGAGTAGCGGGTATAAAAAATGCCGATCCATATTAACACACATACAATCGTGGACAAAAGTATTTTGACAACGCGCTGCAAAGCCAAATAACTTCAAACTGAGAGAAGTAACGGTAACGAAATTAATTTTGTGAGAGAGACAAAAAACAAATGCATTAAGAGAGCGAAAGCTTGCATTGATAACGGAACATGTTTATTTTCTATTATTTTTTGTATGACTGCCTTTGATTCTTTGGCTGGACAAAAGTATTTTGACAAATAGGAGTTTCTTAAAAAAATGCAAGAAAACATAATTATTGATGATGATAACAAACTAATTAATAAAAAACAAAGCCTCCTTTGACATTAATGACCTTTTGCAAGCGTCCAGGAACAGATTTTACCAAGTTTTTGAATGTTTACAATGAGCAATCCTGCCAAAGTCCTTGAACCTCAGTAATCGTCTCTTCTCGCGTTCTGAATAATTGTGAGCTTCGCTTTCTTTTGATATAAGCCCACACGTTCTCTATAATATTGAGATCATGGCTTTGAGGCGGCCAATCTAATACATTTACCCCCACATCTCTAAAAAATGGAGTCATCATATGGGCCTTATGGCATGGAGCATTGTCCTGCTGCAGTACAAATGATTGTCCAATGAGCTGGTTACCAGAACTAAATGCGTGGTCATTTAAGACACGTAAATATTTGTTCTTATTCATAGTTCCATCAATTGGTATCAAGTCGCCCAAGCCATTGAAGCACGCGCAATCCCAGAACATAACCATCCTCCATCCTCCACCATCTGGTACCCGTTCGCACACCGGCGTAATTTTTTTACGAGCATCCTTTGGCAAACTGCAATAAATCTTTTTCCTAGATCCATGGTATTCAAAAGAGCTTTCATCGGTCTATAAAACTTGGTCCCAAAACGATTGTGGCTTGTTTAAATAAGACTTGGCAAAGGACAACCGTTTCAACCTGTTCTTTGCTGAAATGGCTGGTACGAGCTACCTAAGTGTGTAAATTTCACTCTTTCAGCCGTCTTTCCACAGTTTTTCGACTAACTGAAATTTCATAATGCTCTTCATGTTCAATGGACACTGCTCTAGGT
The DNA here is from genome assembly GCA_018904095.1 of Zaprionus ghesquierei. Lineage (NCBI taxonomy): Eukaryota > Metazoa > Arthropoda > Insecta > Diptera > Drosophilidae > Zaprionus > Zaprionus ghesquierei. The sequence goes on along the minus strand of JAEIGP010000164.1, from coordinate 425,702 downwards.
GTCATAAGCACATTTTCTTTAAATTTTCTCATTATGTGGTCTTCAAGAGGCGTAGTTTTGCGTGATCTTCCCGATCTGACCACATTTTTAAGGGAATCATTCTTTTTTAGTTTCTTTATTTGGTAGTATATGGTTTGTCTAGGCACCTTGTATAATTTGCGAAGGTATTCAACAGAAATACCAGCATTATACTTAGTAATTATTTCATTTCTTATCACTTCACTAAGTTCGCGTGTTTTACCCATATTTTACCAATATTTTTTGTCAAAAGTTATTTACCACTTTTGAGAATAATAAAAATAAAAAAATATCTTAAGAAAGCAAAGCACGTGTTTTGCACCGTAAGCGAATTAACGAAAATGTCAAATTACTTTTGTCCAGCCAAAGAATCAAAGGCTGGCATACAAAAAATAATAGAAAATAAACATGTGACGTTATAAATGCAAGCTTTCGCTCTCTTAATGCATTTGTTTTTTTCTTTCTCACAAAATTAATTTAGTTACCGTTACTTCTCTCAGTTTGATGTTATTTTACTTTGCAGTGCGCTGTCAAAATACTTTTGTCCACGATATGTAGGCCATATCAATGCCGCTCTAAGTGGGGGGAAGTACAAATTTTGTAAAACAAGTAGACCATGCGGCTCCGTCTTTTATTTTGTTTTCTAAATGAGCATATGCATACAAGCGTGTGTGTGTCTGTGCAAGAGAATGGTCTGTAACAGGCAGAAGGAGACACCTCCGACCCCATAAAGTATATATATTCTGGCTCAGGATCAACAGCCGCGTCGACATAGCCATGTCCGTCTGACCGTCTGTCCGCCTGTCTGTCTGTCCGTATGAAAACCTAGATCTCAGCTATTATAAGAGCTAGAACTACTAAATTTGGTGAAAAAAGGTGTTGTTATTGCAAGCTGATCAAGTTTATTTTGGACTTTGGCCACACCCCCTTCCGCCCCTGAAAATCGAAAAAAATTAATTACAAGCGCAATTTTGATGCCATATTGTTCATTTTCGGACTACATGATAACTATAGATAGCCAGATGATCTCTGAAGATTTGGTAACAATCGGATAATAAACACAGAAGTTACTCAGCTTAACGTTTTCCGTAGCTGTAAGCAGCGCGGCCGGCAGCGCAAATTCTTTATTTGTACAGGAGATAATAAGAATGCCTTACAATGCAAATTTTTGCAGTTGGTGGATAAGAGCGTCAATAGCTTAGTGGAAAAGCGATGAGCTCCTGAACCGACAGGCCCCTGATTCGATTACCAATTCATGCCGCTTAAGCTTTGGTAACAATCGGATAATAAACACAGAATTGTTCATTTTCGGTTTACAGGATAAATATATCTAGCCAGATGATCTCTGAAAATTTGGTAACAATCGGATAATAAACACAGAAGTTATTGAGCTTAACGTTTTCCATAGCTGTAAGCAGCGCTGCCGGCAGCGCTGCTTGCAGCATTGTGCCGAAGCGTGTGTGCGTGTACGGTGGTGAAATGGGTTAAGTTGTCGACTACAAAACGAACAGTACTATTATGCATTTACGGGTTCGAGTCCCGCCTGCATCAAAAATAAAATGTGTGCAAAAATGTTTTTTTTTTATTTTAGATTTTGACTTTGTATAAATATTGTAAGTCCATAGCCTTTTACGGTCAAAATATGATTGTTTTTTTTTTGTTCCGCAAATAAATAATGTACGAGCAGCTGGGTAGCGGGTATATTACAGTCGAGCACACTCGAATGTAGCTTTCTTACTTGTTTTTATTATAATTTCATTTTTTTATATTATTTTTCACACGGACAGACAGACAGACGGACAGACGAACATGGCTATATCGACTCGGCTGTTGATCCTGAGCCAGAATATATATACTTTATGGGGTCTGAGGTTTCTCCTTCTGCCTGTTACATACATTTTCGGTTTGAACAAAGTTATAATACCCTTCTACTCTATGAGTAGCGGGTATAAAAAAATGCCGATCCATATTAACACACATACAATCGTGGACAAAAGTATTTTGACAACGCGCTGCAAAGCCAAATAACTTCAAACTGAGAGAAGTAACGGTAACGAAATTAATTTTGTGAGAGAGACAAAAAACAAATGCATTAAGAGAGCGAAAGCTTGCATTGATAACGGAACATGTTTATTTTCTATTATTTTTTGTATGACTGCCTTTGATTCTTTGGCTGGACAAAAGTATTTTGACAAATAGGAGTTTCTTAAAAAAATGCAAGAAAACATAATTATTGATGATGATAACAAACTAATTAATAAAAAACAAAGCCTCCTTTGACATTAATGACCTTTTGCAAGCGTCCAGGAACAGATTTTACCAAGTTTTTGAATGTTTACAATGAGCAATCCTGCCAAAGTCCTTGAACCTCAGTAATCGTCTCTTCTCGCGTTCTGAATAATTGTGAGCTTCGCTTTCTTTTGATATAAGCCCACACGTTCTCTATAATATTGAGATCATGGCTTTGAGGCGGCCAATCTAATACATTTACCCCCACATCTCTCAAAAATGGAGTCATCATATGGGCCTTATGGCATGGAGCATTGTCCTGCTGCAGTACAAATGATTGTCCAATGAGCTGGTTACCAGAACTAAATGCGTGGTCATTTAAGACACGTAAATATTTGTTCTTATTCATAGTTCCATCAATTGGTATCAAGTCGCCCAAGCCATTGAAGCACGCGCAATCCCAGAACATAACCGATCCTCCACCATCTGGTACCCGTTCGCACACCGGCCTAATTCTTTTACGAGCATCCTTTGGCAACCTGCAATAAATCTTTTTCCTAGATCCATGGTATTCAAAAGAGCTTTCATCGGTCCATAAAACTTGGTCCCAAAACGATTGTGGCTTGTTTAAATAAGACTTGGAGAAGGACAACCGTTTCAACCTGTTCTTTGCTGAAATGGCTGGTATTGGACGAGCTACATAAGTGTGTAAATTTCATACTTTCAGCCGTCTTTCCACAGTTTTTCGACTAACTGAAATTTCATAATGCTCTTCATGTTCAATGGACACTGCTCTAGGTGTCATAAGCACATTTTCTTTAAATTTTCTCATTATGTGGTCTTCAAGAGGCGTAGTTTTGCGTGGTCTTCCCGTGGTTTGTCTAGGCACCTTGTATAATTTGCGAAGGTATTCAACAGAAATACCAGCATTTTTTTTCTCAAAAGTTATTTACCACTTTTGAGAATAATAAAAACAAAAAAATATCTTAAGAAAGCAAAGCACGTGTTTTGCACCGCAAGCGAATTAACGAAAATGTCAAATTACTTTTGTCCAGCCAAAGAATCAAAGGCTGGCATACAAAAAATAATAGAAAATAAACATGTTCCGTTATCAATGCAAGCTTTCGCTTTCTTAATGCATTTGTTTTTTTCTTTCTCACAAAATTAATTTAGTTACCGTTACTTCTCTCAGTTTGATGTTATTTTACTTTGCAGCGCGCTGTCAAAATACTTTTGTCCACGATATGTAGGCCATATCAATGCCGCTCTAGGTGGGGGGAAGTACAAATTTTGTAAAACAAGTAGACCATGCGGCCCCGTCTGTTATTTTGTTTTCTAAATGAGCATATGCATACAAGCGTGTGTGTGTCTGTGCAAGAGAATGGTCTGAATATGCACCCGCCTAATATTAACTTGTAATTTCCGTTCGTGTTGTATAAACAGCAATAGTCTCGTCGGAAGGTACACCTTTTTACGTTCCTCTTTTGTACTTGGAATTTTCATTTATACAGCTTTATTACTATAAGGCAACGCTCCAGCCAATTCCAGATCCAATTCCGAACAGCTGTGTGAGCTTGTAAATTTACTGCGTTGCGCCGGTCTGGCAACGCTGATAAATGTGTTTGAGTTATAAAGCAGTTGCGGGCAGCCTCTCATTTTACATAACTCGCGAGTATAGGGCAGTGGCGGGAACCACGACACATTTAAACATTTGTTTGTATTTGTGAGCAGCTAAAAACGAAGTTGAGAACAAAGGCACTGAAATAAATAGGGACGCATAAACATTTCAAGAAAAATATTATTTGTCTGCATTATACATATGATTTAACTATATTTTCTAAATCTATTGTACCCCGGTCTCCTTTATGTGTAATAAATCGGCCAAATGGACAGCGGACATTTTATTTCTTAGTTTGGTTAATTATTTAGAAAAAAAATATTATTAATAAAAAAATAATCATTTTCATATTTACCTGAAAACATTTTGCCAGTGTATTTTTTTGTTCTTTCGCGCAACAGGAGATCTACGTATCTACGTGTTAAGAGACTTAAACTACGTATTCTTAAAAAAAAATGCAAAATACCCTAAAAACTAAAATTTATGGTTAATGTTACGTACGCGGAGTCATGCTGTGACGCATATATTACATGGTATGTGCGAAGTTATCAATATGTATTCTGTATGCGATATATGTAAGCGATATGTACGGCGATCGATATAGCAGCGCTAAATTGCAAATATATTGGCAGCGCTTACTTTGTAATTTGTGGAAGAATATAAATGGACATCGAAAATTTATCAAGGAACAGCGAAAAAGATGTGTCAAAAGCAACTCCAACCAAAAAAAAGAAAAAACACAACGATGTAAAGTACTCAGCAGCTTGGGAAAAAGTATCCATCCTGGCTGACGAAGAGCAGTAAGGGTAATTGTTATTTTCATTGCAAATCTTGCAAAGCGGACCTCAAATGCTCTACCGGCAATAGGGTCTTAGAAAAACATGAAAGTTCTGTTAAGCCCAAGAGAAATTTAAAAATTATGTATGGTATTTCATTTTATAATTGTCAAGTTTGTGTCGTGTGTCCATGTGCTTTTTGTGTACGTTCGTAGTTCGATTTCCATTAACAAATTGTTTTGTAAAAAAATGTAATAAACAAAGAACAGTGATTTTAGTGTATTTTTTTAAAATCCATGGTCTATTGTGTTTGTCGAAATGTACGTAACAGGTAGAAGGACGTATCTGCGACCACATAAAGTATATATATTCTTGGATATATATTCTTGTATTCTAGGATCACTAGCCGAGTCGATTAAGTTATGTCTGTCTGTCCGTCTATCCGTCTGTATGAACGCCTATATCTCAGAAACTAAAAAAGCTAGAGCCACCAAATTTGGTGAATTATACGCCGTACAATTTTTATTAAAATTTGGGACACGCCTACTTCCGCCCCCGCAAATCGATAAACCGTATAGCAAGCGCAATAATAAAGCTAGAGTATTCACTTTTGGTGTGAATGATAACTATCACCACCTTAACGATCGCTGAAAATTTGGTCCGATCGGATAATGAACATAAAAGGTTTTCTACGTTTCATATAGATTTGCACTGCGCCCACTGCAAGCAAGAAAACACTGTTTTTTCCAAGCAGTGTTTTTTTCCAACTGCTTGGACTGCTCGGCGTCTAACTGAAAATTATATTTGTTGTTTATTATTTTTCTTTGAAAAACACGTTAACCAATAACTGTTTTCTAAATCAGATTTTTTTCATAACCTTGAAAATTCCATGGTCTTATACAGTCAACACTTGACTGTAGCCGTTCTTACTTGTTTTATTTTTATTTTATATTTAATTGTATGTTTAAGTTATGAGAATAAACAGAAACAACCACACGCATCATGCATTCAGACTTTGTTTTTGTCGTGCAAGAATTTCCGCATGGTCTCATAATGTAACTTTGGCAAATTTTGCGTAATGGCTTAATGGCCGAATGGAGAAGGTAATGGTGATCGAGGACGGCTGAAAGTTGACTTTAAGAATTGCTCAATGAGGACAAAGCGGAGACGGGTAGCTGAAATTTCCAAACTGGACGAGACTGCTGCTTCTTTTTTGCGGTCTTCTGAGGTGCGATCACAAAGAGAACAATCACAGGCAAATGTTGAAGAAGTTTTGTCACTGTTAGCTGAAGTCGGTTTAGCAAACCATCAATATTTTATTATTATATATTTATTTATATATTATTTATATTTATTTATATTTTAAATTTTATTAATTATGTTATTTTGTATTGTAAAATTATTTTTATTCCCCCTACTCATAGAGTAGAAGGGTATTATAACTTTGTTCAAACCGAAAATGTATGTAACAGGCAGAAGGAGACACCTCCGACACCATAAAGTATAAATATTCTGGCTCAGGATCAACAGCCGAGTCGATAAAGCCATGTCCGTCTGTCCGTCCGTCCGTCTGTCTGTCCTTGTAAAAATCTAGATCTCAGCTATTATAAGACTACCAAATTTGTTGATAATATGTGTTATTATTGCACGCTGATCCGTCCGTCTGTCTGTCCGTGTAAAAATCTAGATCTCAGCTATTATAAGAGCTAGGACTACCAAATTTGGTGATAATATGTGTTATTATTGCACGCTGATCAAGTTTGTTTTGGATTTTGGCCACGCCCCCTTTCGCCCCTGTAAATCGAAAAATATTGATTACAAGCGCAATGCCATATTGTTCATTTTCGGTTTATATGATAACTATAGCTAGCCAGATGATCTCTGAAAATTTGGTAACAATCGGATAATAAACACAGAAGTTATTCAGCTTAACGTTTTCCATAGCTGTACCGACAGGCCCGTGGTTCGGTTCCCAGTTCATGCCGCTTAAGCTTTTTCCTTTTTTTTTCTTAAGAACCCAACCTTAAATTTATAAATATGCATTAATTGGTGGTCGTGTATTTTATTTAAAATTTTTTTATTCTGGCTCAGGATCAACAGCCGAGTCGATATAGCCATGTCCGCCTGTCTGTCCGTGTGAAAATCTAGATCTCAGCTATTATAAGAGCTAGGACTACCAAATTTGGTGACAATATGTGTTATTATTGCACGCTGATCAAGTTTATTTTCGATTTTGGCCACAACAAAAACATTGATTACAAGCGCAATTTTGATGCCATAGTGTTCATTTTCGGTGTACATGATAGCTATAGCTAGCCAGATGATCTCTATTATAAGAGCTAGGACTACCAAATTTGGTGACAATATGTGTTGTTATTGCACGCTATCAAGTTTATTTTGGATTTTGGCCACGTCCCCTTCCGCCCCTGTAAATCGAAAAAAATTGATTACAAGCGGTTTATATGATAACTGTAGCTAATTATCTCTGAAAATTTGGTAACAATTTGGTAAAATAGAATTGTAGTGTTCCTTTCCTCCTTTACTATTTCATTTTGAATCATTTGATAGCTTTGAACCTAGTCTTGTATTTATCTTTACAAAAATCTCTTCTCCTCCTATATAGTTTTGAATTGGTTTCTTTCTCTTATTATGCTCTTGTTGGTCTTTTATCTGTTTACGTCTCAGTTGTTCTATATTGTCCAGTCTTCCCCGTTCGTATTGTGTGTGGTCAGTTGTAATTCTTCTGCCAAAGAATACTTTTAGAGGCCTCTTCTTCGTTACCGAATCGAATCGATCTAGAAGTTGTTCGAAGTTCCTATGAACTTGATTCCTCTTCAAGCATCTCATTATTTCAGAGAGTGTTCAGTGAAATCTTTCAGTCTGTCCGTTAACTGTACTTTTATTGAGGGGTGTTTTATAAATATGTATTCCTAGATGAACCGTATTGATTCAGAGTTTAAGGATTTTTCGTTGTTTATTACGATGAATTTTGGTACTCCAAACTAGAAAACTGTATCGCGAAGTGATGTTCGAACATCTTCTATTGCTTTTGATTTTATTATTTGGGTGTTTGCTAACTTAGAAAATTTGTCAACTGCTGTCAGTACGAGGATCGTTCAGTTTAGTAAATGTCTCTTGAATTATGTGTCCGGGGTATTCGGGTATGGGTATTTCTCTAATCTCTGGGTAAGGTGGGTTTCGATCGTATTTTGTCTCTCTACAAGTCTTACATTGTTTCACTATGTTTGCTATTTTCTGTTTCATTTCTGGAAAGTAGAATTCCTCTGAAAGCTGGTTTTATTGTGTGTCTTGAGAATTTGTTCTTCTTGGTCTATCGTCTTCCAATTTAATGAAACGCTATATTCTTTTAATGCCGTGTCCGCATTACCGATAATTTTGCTTAACAATTCAATTTTGCTCCTAATGGAGTGAAGTATGCCAAAATATCTTGAGGTACCAACCTCTCCTACGTAGGCTTCTTTTAGGCGGTCGACGCTCTTTTGCCAAGAGCTGAACTCCGCTGGATTGCAAGAAAATTCCCTGAGGCATTTAACTACATCGGGGACTTTATCGAGTCCCCCTAAGTTCGCACGATGTTCTGTATTTATGCCTTGGTCTATAGCATTGCTAAAACCGTGGTCTGGGCTATTTAAAGCTTGTACTATTCTTGGGACTTGTGCTATAAACTGCCCCACTAGGTCAGTAATCTGTTCGAATGATGCCATATTTCTATTCTGCTTGTATTCAACTAGTCTTTGTGTTGTTCTACCTGTTCACGACTATAAATCGCATACGTGCATGTAAAAAACGATATGTGCCCTTTTAATACCTCTTTATATACTTGAATGGAAAGTGTTCTAGAGCACTCTAACTTTTAATACATCTATACGATGTATCGGTCCGTACCGGCTCGTTCCGACTTATTTACAGCGGGCAGCAATAAGAAACATGTATACAAAGTTTCAAGTAGCTCAAAAAGGCAGGCAAAAACTTTTTTTTTTGAAAAAATAAGAAAAGTTCGATCTCCCCCACCATGACACGCATGCATGCAGAATCGAACCTTGGACCCATTACCTAAGAGGTCCACCACTTCTCCATTCGGTAATTAAGCCATTACGCAAATTTTGCCAAAGTTATATTATGAGACCATTCGGAAATTCTTGCACGACAAAAACAAAATCTGAATGCATGATGCGTGTTGTTGTTGGTATTTATTCACATAACTTAAACATACAATTAAATAAAAAATAAAAATAAAAAAATATAAGAAAAAGATGCGTTATAACAATCGCACACAGCTGATTTAAGAGACTGTCACTTCTCCACTTGTTAACTAAGTTCATTGTGAGTCATTATCCAGGAAAAGATTTTACCAAGTTTTTTAATGTTTCCAATGAGAAATCCTGCCAAAGTCCTTGAACCTCAGTAATCGTCTCTTCTCGCGTTCTGAATAATTGTGTGCTTCGCTTTCTTTTGATATAAGCCCACACGTTCTCTATAATATTGAGATCATGGCTTTGAGGCGGCCAATCTAATACATCTCTCAAAAATGGAGTTATCATAAGGGCCTGATGGTATGGAGCATTGTCCTGCTGCAGTACAAATGATTGTCCAATGAGCCGGTGACCAGAACTACATGCGTGGTCATTTAAGACTCTTAAATATTTGTCCTTGTTGATAGTTCCATCAATTGGTATCAAATCGCCCAAGCCAGTGCAGCACACGCAACCCCAGAACATAACCGATCCTCCGTTTCAACCTGTTCTTTGCTGAAATGGCTGGTATTGGACGAGCTACATAAATGTGAAAATTACATTCTTTCAGCCGTCTTTCCACAGTTTTTCGACTAACTGAAATTTCATAATGCTCTTCATGTTCAATGGACACTGCTTTAGGTGTCATAAGCAAATTTTCTTTAAATTTCCTCATTATTATGCGGTTTTCAAAAGGCGTAGTTTTGCGTGGTCTTCCCGTGGTTTGTCTAGGCACCTTGTATAATTTGCGAAGGTATTCAACAGAAATACCAGCATTTTTTTCTCAAAAAGTTATTTACCACTTTTGAGAATAATAAAAACAAGAAAAATGTCTTAAGAAAGCAAAGCACGTGTTTTGTACCGTAAGCGAATTAACGAAAATGTCAAATTATGTTTGTCCAGCCAAAGAATCAAAGGCTGGCATACAAAAAAAATTAGAAAATAAACATGTTCCGTTATCAATGCAAGCTTTCGCTCTCTTAATGCATTTGTTTTTGTCTCTCTCACAAAATTAATTTAGTTACCGTTACTTCTCTCAGTTTGAAGTTATTTGATTTTGCAGCGCGCTGTCAAAATACTTTTGTCCACGATATGTAGGCCATATCAATGCCGCTCTAAGTAGGGGGAAGTTCAAATTTTGTAAAACAAGTAGGCCATGCGGCTCCGTCTGTTGTTTTGTTTTCTAAATGAGCATATGCATACAAGCGTGTGTGTGTGTCTGTGCAAGAGAGTGGTCTGAATATGGACCCGTCTATTATTGACTTGTAATTGCCGTTCGTGTTGTATAAACAGCAATAGCCTCGTCGGAAGGTACACCTTTTTACGTTCCTCTTTTGTACTTGGAATTTTCATTTATACAGCTTTATTACTGTAAGGCAACGCTCCAGCATCCAATTCCACACAGCTGTGTGAGTTTGTAAATTTTCTGCGTTGCGCCGGTCTGGCAACGGTGATAAATGAGTTTGAGTTATAAAGCAGTGGAGGGCAGCCTCTCATTTTACATAACTCGCGAGTATAGGGCAGTGGCGGGCACCACGGCACATTTAAACATTTGTTTGTATTTGTGAGCAGCGAAAAACGAAGTTGAGAACAAATGCACTGAATTAAATAGGGACGCACAAACATTTCAAGAAAAATATTATTTGTCTGCACTATACATATGATTTAATTATATTTTCTAAATCTATTGTACCCCGGTCTCCTTTATGTGTAATAAATCGGCCACATGGACACCGGACATTTTATTTCTTAGTTTGGTTAATTATTTAGAAAAAAATATTTATAAAAAAATAATCATTTTCATATTTATCTGAAAACATTTTGCCAGTGTATTTTTTGTTCTTTCGCGCAACAGGAGATCTACGTATGTACGTGTTAAGAGACTTAAACTACGTACTCTTAAAAAAAATTGCAAAATACCCTAAAAACTAAAATTTATAGTTAATGTTACGTACGCGGAGTCATGCTGTGACGCATATATTACATGGTATGTGCGAAGTTATCGATATGTATTCGGTATGCGATATATGTAAACGAAATGTACAACGATCGATATAGCAGCGCTAAATTGCAAATATATTGGCAGCGCTTACTTTGTAATTTGTGGAAGAATATAAATGGACATCGAAAATTTATCAAGTGACAGCGAAAAAGTTGTGTCAAAAGCAACTCCAACCAAAAAAAGCAAAAAACACTACGATGTAAAGTACGCAGCAGCTTGGGAAAAAAGTATCCATCCTGGCTGACGAAGAGCAGTAAGGGTAATTATTATTTTCATTGCAAATCTTGCAAAGCGGACCTCAAATGCTCTACCGGCAATAGGGTCTTAGAAAAACATGAAAGTTCTGTTAAGCCCAAGAGAAATTTAAAAATTATGTATGGTATTTCATTTTATAATTGTCAAGTTTGTGTCGTGTGTCCATGTGCTTTTTGTGTACGTTTGTAGTTCGATTTCCATTAACAAATTGTTTTGTGAAAAATGTACTAAACAAAGAACAGTGATTTTAGTGTATTTTTTTAGAATCCATGGTCTATTGTGTTGGTCGAAATGCACGTAATAGGTAGAAGGACGCATCTGCGACCCCATAAAGTATATATATTCTTGGATATATATTCTTGGATTCTAGGATCACTAGCCGAGTCGATTAAGTTATGTCTGTCTGTCCGTCTATCCGTCTGTATGAACGCCTATATCTCAGAAACTAAAAAAGCTAGAGCCACCAAATTTGGTGAATTATACGCCGTACAATTTTTATTAAAATTTGGGACACGCCTACTTCCGCCCCCGCAAATCGATAAACCGTATAGCAAGCGCAATAATAAAGCTAGAGTATTCACTTTCGGTGTGAATGATAACTATCACCACCTTAAAGATCGCTGAAAATTTGGTCCGATCGGATAATGAACATAAAAGGTTTTCTACGTTTCATATAGATTTGCACTGCGCCCACTGCAAGCAAGACTGCTTGGCGTCTAACTGAAAATTATATTTGTTGTTTATTATTTTTCTTTGAAAAACACGTTTACCAATAACTGTTTTCTAAATCAGATTTTTTTCATAACCTTGAAAATTCCATGGTCTTATACAGTCAACACTTGACTGTAGCCGTTCTTACTTGTTTTATTTTTATTTTTTATTTAATTGTATGTTTAATTATGAGAATAAACAGAAACAACCACACGCATCATGCATTCAGACTTTGTTTTTTTCGTGTAAGAATTTCCGAATGGTCTCATAATGTAACTTTGGCAAATTTTGCGTAATGGCTTAATGGCCGAATTGAGAAGGTAATGGTGATCGAGGACGGCTGAAAGTTGACTTTAAGAATTACTCAATGAGGACAAAGCGGAGACGGGTAGCTGAAATTTCCAAACTGGACGAGACAGCTGCTTCTTTTTTGCGGTCTTCTGAGGTGCGATCACAAAGAGAAATGTTGAAGTTATGTCACTGTTGGCTGAAATCGGTTTTACAAACCATCAATATTTTATTATTATATATTTATTTATATATTATTTATATTTATTTATATTTTAAATATTATTAATTATGTTATTTTGTATTGTAAAATTATTTTTATTCCCCCTACTCATAGAGTAGAAGGGTATTATAACTTTGTTCAAACCGAAAAAGTATGTAACAGGTGGAAGGAGACACCTCCGATAACATAATGTATAAATACTCTGGCTCAGGATCAACAGCCGAGTCGATATGGCCATGTCCGTCTGTCCGTTTGTCTGGCCGTGTAAAAATCTCGATCTCAGCTATTATAAGAGCTAGGACTACCAAATTTGTTGATAATATGTGTTATTATTGCACGCTGATCCGTCCGTCTGTCTGTCCGTGTAAAAATCTAGATCTCAGCTATTATAAGAGCTAGGACTACCAAATTTGGTGATAATATGTGTTATTATTGCACGCTGATCAAGTTTGTTTTGGATTTTGGCCACGTCCCCTTCCGCCCCTGTAAATCGAAAAATATTGATTACAAGCGCAATTTTGATGCCATATCATTTTCGGTTTATATGATAACTATAGCTAGCCAGATGATCTCTGAAAATTTGGTAACAATCGGATAATAAACACAGAAGTTATTCAGCTTAACGTTTTCCATAGCTGTACTGACAGGCCCGTGGTTCGGTTCCCAGTTCATGCCGCTTAAGCTTTTTCCTTTTTTTTTCTTAAGAACCCATACTTTAATTTTTGAATATGCATTAATTGGTGGTCGTGCATTTTATTTAAAATTTTTTTATTCTGGCTCAGGATCAACAGCCGAGTCGATATAGCCATGTCCGCCTGTCTGTCCGTGTGAAAATCTAGATCTCAGCTATTATAAGAGCTAGGACTACCAAATTTGGTGACAATATGTGTTATTATTGCACGCTGATCAAGTTTATTTTCGATTTTGGCCACAACAAAAACATTGATTACAAGCGCAATTTTGATGCCATAGTGTTCATTTTCGGTTTACATGATAGCTATAGCTAGCCAGATGATCTCTATTATAAGAGCTAGGACTACCAAATTTGGTGACAATATGTGTTGTTATTGCACGCTATCAAGTTTATTTTGGATTTTGGCCACGTCCCCTTCCGCCCCTGTAAATCGAAAAAAATTGATTACAAGCGGTTTATATGATAACTGTAGCTAATTATCTCTGAAAATTTGGTAAGAATTTGGTAAAATAGTATTGTAGTGTTCCTTTCCTCCTTTACTATTTCATTTTGAATCATTTGATAGCTTTAAACCTAGTCTTATATTTATATTTACAAAAATCTCTTCTCCTCCTATATAGTTTTGAATTGGTTTCTTTCTCTTATTATGGTCTTGTTGGTCTTTTATCTGTTTACGTCTCAGTTGTTCTATATTGTCCAGTCTTCCCCGTTCGTATTGTGTGTGGTCAGTTGTAATTCTTCTGCCAAAGAATACTTTTAGAGGCCTCTTCTTCGTTACCGAATCGAATCGATCTAGAAGTTGTTCGAAGTTCCTATGAACTTGATTCCTCTTCAAGCATCTCATTATTTCAGAGAGTGTTCAGTGAAATCTTTCAGTCTGTCCGTTAACTGTACTTTTATTGAGGGGTGTTTTATAAATATGTATTCCTAGATGAATCGTATTGATTCAGAGTTTAGGGATTTTTCGTTGTTCATTACGATGAATTTTGGTACTCCAAACTAGAAAACTGTATCGCGAAGTGATGTTCGAACATCTTCTATTGCTTTTGATTTTATTATTTGGGTGTTTGTTAACTTAGAAAATTTGTCAATTGCTGTCAGTACGAGGATCGTTTAGTTTAGTAAATGTCTATTTGAATTATGTGTCCGGGGTATTCGGGTATGGGTATTTCTCTAATCTCTGGGTAAGGTGGGTGTCGATCGTATTTTGTCTCTCTACAAGTCTTACATTGTTTCACTATGTTTGCTATTTTCTGTTTAATTTCTGGAAAGTAGAATTCCTCTGAAAGCTGGTTTTATTGTGTGTCTTGAGAATTTGTTCTTCTTGGTCTATCGTCTTCCAATTTAATGGAACGCTATATTCTTCTTATGCCGTGTCCGCATTACCGATAATTTTGCTTAACAATTCAATTTTGCTCCTAATGGAGTGAAGTATGCCAAAATATCTTGAGGTACCAACCTCTCCTACGTAGGCTTCTTTTAGGCGGTCGACGCTCTTTTGCCAAGAGCTGAACTCCGCTGGATTGCAAGAAAATTCCCTGAGGCATTCAACTACATCGGGGACTTTATCGAGTCCCCCTAAGTTCGCACGATGTTCTGTATTTATGCCTTGGTCTATAGCATTGCTAAAACCGTGGTCTGGGCTATTTAAAGCTTGTACTATTCTTGGGACTGTTCTAATGATGCCATATTTCTCTTCTGCTGGTATTCAAATAGTCTTTGTGTTGGTCTTTATTGTTGTCATTCATTAGCTGAATTGTCTTGGTTCGAAATAGGTAGTCGTAATTAATTAATATGGTTGGATTTTGGCCACGCCCCCGTAAACCGAAAAAAATTGATTACAAGCGCAAATTTGATGCCATATTGTTCATATTCGGTTTACATGATAACTATAGCTAGCCAGATGATCTCTTAAAATTTGGTAACCATCGAATAATATACACAGAAGTTATGCAGCTTAACGTTTTCCATAGCTGTAAGCTTGCAGGAGTGTGCCGAATAGTGTGTGCGTGTACGGTGGTGAAATGGGTTAAGTTGTGGACTGCAAAACAAACAGTACCATTATAAATTTACGGGTTTAAGTTCCGCCCGCATCAAAAATTAAATGGGTGCAAAAATATGTTTTTTTTTTTATTTTAGATTTTGACTTTGTAAGTCCGTAGCCTTTGCGGTCAAAATATAATTGTAGCCGTTTTTTTTTGTTCCGCAAATAAATGATGTACGAGCAGCTGGGTAGCGGGTATATAACAGTCGAGCACACTCGACTGTAGCTTTCTTACATGTTCAAATTTGGAGTGCCACGCCCACCGTCCACCGAAATCGATAATTGACGAATATTAAGGAAAGTATTACAGTTACAGACACCAAATTTGGCATCATGGTTCCTACAAAACATGCGCAGATGAAATTTATTTCAAATTTAAGGTGCAACGCCCATTGCCCACGCAAATCGATAATTTACGAATATTAGTGAAAGTATTATAGTTACGGAAACCAAATTAGGCATGATGGTTCCTGTAAAACATGCGCAGATGTAATTTATTTCAAATTTTAGGTGCCACGCCTACTGCCCACGCAAATCGATAATTTACGAATATTAATGAAAGTATTACAGTTACGGACACCAAATTTGGCATGATGGTTCCTATAAAACATGCGCAGATGAAATTTATTTCAAATTTGAGGTGCCACGTCCACCGCCCATGCAAATCGATAATTTACAAATATTAAGGAAAGTAATTAGGTTACAGATTTCTGCTTTAGAACACGTAAACATGTTGACAATATGCACCTAATCCCAAAATTACAATCCGATCGGACAAGAAATACAGAAGTTATTAAAGATAACGTTTTTCATAGTTCCGTTGCCCGCGTCATTACAGCATATCGTCTGCATCGTTCCAGCCTTTGTGTGTGTGTCTGTATGTGTGTGTGAGAGCGAGTTAGTACTAGTTAGTGCAACTACGAAGTTGGTCGAATAGTATCATACGGTCGGGCGCGCTCGACTGTAGCTTTCATAACTTGTTTTATTCATAAATTATATAAAATTATTAAAATGTTATTAGATGTTTAGTAAAAGTTTCTTTCAATATAGTACACAATAGTGTATTGTGAAAACCAGTAGCTGGTTTCTTCCTTTTACCTTGGTGGGTCCCTTTACTGGGATTCGTAAGATTGAAAATTTTTATAATACTGTTGGAGTAGTTATTTTTACTTTGTTATCGTTTTACAATTTTTGATATTTATACACGCTACTCATAGAGTAGAAGGGTATTATAACTTTGTTCAAACCGAAAATATATGTAACAGGCAGAAGGAGTCACCTCCGACCCCATAATGTATATATATTCTGGCTCAGGATCAACAGCCGAGTCGATATGGCCATGTCCGTCTGTACGTCTGTCTGTCCGTGTGAAAATCTAGATCTCAGCTTTTATAAGAGCTAGAACTACCAAATTTGGTGACTGTATGTGTTATTATTGCACGCTGATCAAGTTTATTTTGGATTTTGGACATGCCCCCTTCCGCCCCCGTAAATCGAAAAAACATTGATTACAAGCACAATTTTGATTCCATATTGTTCATTTTTGGTTTACATGATAACTATAGCTAGCCAGATGATCTCTGAATTTGGTAACAATCGGATAAGAAACACAGAAGTTATTCAGCTTAATGTTTTCCATAGCTGTAAGCAGCGCTGCCGGCAGCGCTGCTTGCAGCATTGTGGCGAATCGTGTGTGCGTGTACGATGATGAAATGGGTTAAGCTGTGGACTGCATAACGAACAGTACTATTATGTATTTACGGGTTCGAGTCCCGCCCGCATCAAAAATTAAATGTGTGCAAAAATGTTTTTTTTTTTATTTTATATTTTGACTTTGCATAAATATTGTAAGTCCATAGCCTTTTACGGTCAAAATGTGATTGTAGCCGTTTTTTTGTTCCGCAAATAAATGATGTACGAGCAGCTGGGTAGCGGGTATATTACAGTCGAGCACACTCGACTGTAGCTTTCTTACTTGTTAAATATGCATTAATTGGTGGTCGTGCATTTTATTTAAAATTTTTTAATGGCTCACAATGAACTTAGTTAACAAGTGGAGAAGTGACAGTCTCTTAAATCAGCTGTGTGCTATTATTAAAGCGCAGCTTTTTCTTATATTTTTTTATTTTTATTATACCCGCTACTCATAGAGTAGAAGGGTATTATAACTTTGTTCAAACCGAAAATGTGTGTAACAGGCAGAAGGAGACACCTCCGACCCCATCAAGTATATATATTCTGGCTCAGGATCAACAGCCGAGTCGATATAGCCATGTCCGTCTGTCCGTCTGTCCGTGTGATAATCTAGATCTCAGCTATTATAAGAGCTAAGACTACCAAACTTGGTGACAATATGTGTTATTATTGAACGCTGATCAAGTTTATTTTGGATTTTGGCCACGCCCCCTTCCGCCCCCGTAAATCGAAAAAACATTGATTACAAGCACAATTTTGATTCCATATTGTTCATTTTCGGTT
Organism: Zaprionus ghesquierei; assembly: GCA_018904095.1. NCBI lineage: Eukaryota > Metazoa > Arthropoda > Insecta > Diptera > Drosophilidae > Zaprionus > Zaprionus ghesquierei. The sequence goes on along the minus strand of JAEIGP010000164.1, from coordinate 408,113 downwards.
TACATTATAACTATAGCTAGCCAGATGATCTCTGAATTTGGTAACAATCGGATAATAAACACAGAAGTTATTCAGCTTAACGTTTTCCATAGCTCTAAGCAGCGCTGCCGGCAGCGCAAATTCTTTATTTGTACAGGAGAAAATAAGAATGCTTTACAATGCAAATTTTTGCAGTTGTTGGATAACAGCGTCAGTAGCTTAGGGCAAAAGCGACGAACTCCTGAACCGACAGGCCCGTGGTTCGATTCCCAGTTCATGCCGCTTAAGCTTTTTATTTTTTTTTTAAGATCTAATACCTGAATTTTTAAATATGCACTAATTGGTGGTCGTGCATTTTATTTAAAAATTTTTTAATGGCTCACAATGAACATAGTTAACAAGTGGAGAAGTGACAGTCTCTTAAATCAGCTGTATGCTGTATACCCGCTACTCATAGAGTAGAAGGATATTATAACTTTGTTCAAACCGAAAATGTATGTAACAGGCAGAAGGAGACACCTCCGACTCCATAAAGTATATATATTCTGGCTCAGGATTAACAGCCGAGTCGATATAGCCATTAACGTCTGTCCGTGTGTCTATCCGTGTCAAAATCTAGATCTCAGCTATTATAAGAGCTAAGACTACCAAATTTGGTGACAATATGTGTTATTATTGCACGCTGATCAAGTTTATTTTGGATTTTGGCCACGCCCCCTTCCGCCCCCGTAAATCGAAAAAACATTGATTTCAAGCACAATTTTGATTCCATATTGTTCATTTTCGGTTTACATGATAACTATTGCTAGCCAGATGATCTCTAAATTTGGTAACAATCGGATAATAAACACAGAAGTTATTCAGCTTAACGTTTCCATAGCTGTAAGCAGCGCTGCCGGCAGCGCAAATTCTTTATTTGTACAGGAGAAAATAAGAATGCTTTACAATGCAAATTTTTGCAGTTGTTGGATAACAGCGTCAGTAGCTTAGGGCAAAAGCGATGAACTCCTGAACCGACAGGCCCGTGGTTCGATTCCCAGTTCATGCCGCTTAAGCTTTTTCTTTTTTTTTTAAGATCTAATACCTTAATTTTTAAATATGCACTAATTGGTGGTCGTGCATTTTATTTAAAAATTTTTTAATGGCTCACAATGAACTTAGTTAACAAGTGGAGAAGTGACAGTCTCTGAAATCAGCTGAGTGCGATTGTTAGAGCGCAGCTTTTTCTTATATTTTTTGATTTTTATTATAGCCGCTACTCATAGAGTAGAAGGGTATTATAACTTTGTTCAAACCGAAAATGTATGTAACAGGCAGAAGGAGACACCTCTGACCCCATAAAGTATATATATTCTGGCTCAGGATCAACAGCCGAGTCGATATAGCCATGTCCGTCTGTCCGTCTGTCTGTCCGTGTGATAATCTAGATCTCAGCTATTATAAGAGCTAAGACTACCAAATTTGGTGACAATATGTGTTATTATTGCACGCTGATCAAGTTTATTTTAGATTTTGGCCACGCCCCCTTCCCACCCCGTAAATCGAAAAAACATTGATTACAAGCACAATTTTGATTCCATATTGTTCATTTTCGGTTTACATTATAACTATAGGTAGCCAGATGATCTCTGAATTTGGTAACAATCGGATAATAAACATAGAAGTTATTCAGCTTAACGTTTTCCATAGCTGTAAGCAGCGCTGCCGGCAGCGCAAATTCTTTATTTGTACAGGAGAAAATAAGAATGCTTTACAATGCAAATTTTTGCAGTTGTTGGATAACAGCGTCAGTAGCTTAGGGCCAAAGCAATGAACTCCTGAACTGACAGGCCCGTGGTTCGATTCCCAGTTCATGCCGCTTAAGCTTTTTCTTTTTTTTAAGATCTAATACCTTAATTTTTAAATATGCACTAATTGGTGGTCGTGCATTTTATTTAAAAATTTTTTAATGGCTCACAATGAACTTAGTTAACAAGTGGAGAAGTGACAGTCTCTTAAATCAGCTGTATACTGCTGTATACCCGCTACTCATAGAGTAGAAGGATATTATAACTTTGTTCAAACCGAAAATGTATGTAACAGGCAGAAGGAGACACCTCCGACCCCATAAAGTATATATATTCTGGCTCAGGATTAACAGCCGAGTCGATATAGCCATTGACGTCTGTCCGTGTGTCTATCCGTGTGAAAATCTAGATCTCAGCTATTATAAGAGCTAAGACTACCAAATTTGGTGACAATATGGGTTATTATTGCACGCTGATCAAGTTTATTTTGGATTTTGGCCACGCCCCCTTCCGCCCCCGAAAATCGAAAAAATATTGATTTCAAGGACAATTTTGATTCCATATTGTTCATTTTCGGTTTACATGATAACTATTGCTAGCCAGATGATCTCTGAATTTGGTAACAATCGGATAATAAACACAGAAGTTATTCAGCTTAACGTTTCCATAGCTGTAAGCAGCGCTGCCGGCAGCGCAAATTCTTTATTTGTACAGGAGAAAATAAGAATGCTTTACAATGCAAATTTTTGCAGTTGTTGGATAACAGCGTCAGTAGCTTAGGGCAAACGCGATGAACTCCTGAACCGACAGGCCCGTGGTTCGATTCCCCGTTCATGCCGCTTAAGCTTTTTCTTTTTTTTTTTTAAGATCTAATACCTTAATTTTTAAATATGCACTAATTGGTGGTCGTGCATTTTATTTAAAAATTTTTTAATGGCTCACAATGAACTTAGTTAACAAGTGGAGAAGTGACAGTCTCTTAAATCAGCTGTATGCTGTATACCCGCTACTCATAGAGTAGAAGGATATTATAACTTTGTTCAAACCGAAAATGTATGTAACAGGCAGAAGGAGACACCTCCGACTCCATAAAGTATATATATTCTGGCTCAGGATTAACAGCCGAGTCGATATAGCCATTGACGTCTGTCCGTGTGTCTATCCGTGTGAAAATCTAGATCTTAGCTATTATAAGAGCTAGGACTACCAAATTTGGTGACAATATGGGTTATTATTGCACGCTGATTAAGTTTATTTTCGATTTTGGTCACGCCCCATCCGCCCCTGTACATCAAAAAAACATTGATTACAAGCGAAATTTTGATGCCATCGTGTTCATTTTCGGTTTGCATGATAACTATAGCTAGCCAGATGATCTCGGAAAATTTGGTAACAATCGGATAATAAACACAGAAGCTTAACGTTTTCCATAGCTGTAAACAGCGCTGCCGGCAGCGCTGCTTGCTTCATTATGCCGAATCGTGTGTGCGTGTACGGTGGTGAAATGGGTTAAGTTGTAGACTGCAAAACGAACAGTACTATTATGCATTTACGGGTTCGAGTCCCGCCCGCATCAAAAATTAAATGTGTGCAAAAATGTTTATACCCGCTACTCATAGAGTAGAAGGGTATTATAACTTTGTTCAAACCGAAAATGTATGTAACAGGCAGAAGGAGACACCTCCGACCCCATCAAGTATATATATTCTGGCTCAGGATCAACAGCCGAGTCGATATAGCCATGTCCGTCTGATTGTCCGTGTGATAATCTAGATCTCAGCTATTGTAAGAGCTAAGACTACCAAATTTGGTGACAATATGTGTTATTATTGCACGCTGATCAAGTTTATTTTGGATTTTGGCCACGCCCCCTTCCTCCCCCGTAAATCGAAAAAACATTGATTTCAAGCACAATTTTGATTCCATATTGTTCATTTTCGGTTTACATGATAACTACTGCTAGCCAGATGATCTCTGAATTTGGTAACAATCGGATAATAAACACAGAAGTTATTCAGCTTAACGTTTCCATAGCTGTAAGCAGCGCAGCCGGCAGCGCAAATTCTTTATTTGTACAGGAGAAAATAAGAATGGTTTACAATGCAAATTTTTGCAGTTGTTGGATAACAGCGTCAGTAGCTTAGGGAAAAAGCGATGAACTCCTGAACCGACAGGCCCGTGGTTCGATTCCCAGTTTATGCCGCTTAAGCTTTTTATACCCGCTACTCATAGAGTAGAAGGGTATTATAACTTTGTTCAAACCGAAAATGTATGTAACAGGCAGAAGGAGACACCTCCGACCCATAAAGTATATATATTCTGGCTCAGGATCAACAGCCGAGTCGATATACCCAAGTCCGTCTGTCCGTCTGCCCGTCTGTCTGTCCGTGTGAAAATCTAGATCTCAGCTTTTATAAGAGCTAGGACTACGAAATTTGGTGACAATATGTGTTATTATTGCACGCTGATCAAGTTTATTTTGGATTTTGGCCACTCCCCCTTCCGCCCCAGCAAATCGAAAAAAATTGATTACAAGTGCAATTTTGATGCCATATTGTTCATTTTCGGTTTATATGATAACTATAGCTAGCCAGATTATCTCTGAAAATTTGGTAACAATCGGATAATAAACACAGAAATTATTTAGCTTAACGTTTTCCATAGCTGTAAGCAGCGCTGTCGGCAGCGCAAATACTATATTTGTACTGGAAATAATAAGAAATTCTTTATTTGTACAGGAAATAATAAGAATGCCTTACAACTCAAATTTTAGCAGTTTTTGGATAACAGCGTCAGTAGCTTAGTGGAAAAGCGATGAACTCCTGAACCGACAGGTCCGTGGTTCGATTCCAAGTTCATGCCGCTTAAGCTTTTTCTTTTTTCTATACCCACTACTCATTGAGTAGAAGGGTATTATATCTTTGTTCAAACCGAAAATGTATGTATAAGGCAGAAGGAGACACCTCCGACCCCATAAAGTATATGTATTCTGGCTCAGGATCAACAGCCGAGTCGATATAGCCATGTCCGTCTGTCCGTCTGTCCGTCTGTCCGTCTGTCTGTCTGTCTGTCTGTCTGTCTGTCTGTCAGTCTGTCCGTCTGTCCGTCTGTCCGTCTGTCTGTCCGTGTGAAAATCTAGATCTTAGCTATTATAAGAGCTAGAACTACCAAATTTGGTGACAAAATGTGTTATTATTGCACGCTGATCAAGTTTATTTTGGATTTTGGACACTCCCCCTTCCGCCCTGACAAATCGAAAAAAAAATTGATAACAAGTGCAATTTTGATGGCATATTGTTCATTTTCGGTTTACATGATAACTATAGCTAGCCAGATGATCTTTGAAAGTTTGGTAATAATCGGATAATAAACACAGAAGTTATTCAGCTTAACGTTTTCCACAGCTGTAAGCAGCGCTGCCGGCAGCGTGTGTGCGTGTACGGTGGTGAAATGGGTTAAGTTGTGGACTGCAAAACGAACAGTACTATTATGCATTTACGGGTTCGAGTCCCGCCCGCATCAAAAATTAAATGTGTGCAAAAATGTTTTTTTTTTTTATTTTATATTTTGACTTTGCATAAATATTATAAGTCCATAGCCTTCTACGGTCAAAATATGATTGTAGCCGTTTTTTTGTTCCGCAAATAAATTATGTACAAGCAGCTGGGTAGCGGGTATATTACAGTCGAGCACATTCGACTGTAGCTTTCTTACTTGTTCTTTTTTTTTTAAGATCTAATACCTTAATTTTTAAATATGCACTAATTGGTGGTCGTGCATTTTATTTAAAAATTTTTTAATGGTTCACAATGAACTTAGTTAACAAGTGGAGAAGTGACAGTCTCTTAAATCACCTGAGTGCGATTGTTAGAGCGCAGCTTTTTCTTATATTTTTTTATTTTTATTATACCCGCTACTCATAGAGTAGAAGGGTATTATAACTTTGTTCAAACCGAAAATGTATGTAACAGGCAGAAGGAGACACCTCCGACCCCATAAAGTATATATATTCTGGCTCAGGATCAACAGCCGAGTCGATATAGCCATGTCCGTCTGTCTGTCCGTGTGATAATCTAGATCTCAGCTATTATAAGAGCTAAGACTACCAAATTTGGTGACAATATGTGTTATTATTGCACGCTGATCAAGTTTATTTTGGATTTTGGCCACGCCCCCTTCCGCCCCCGTAAATGGAAAAAACATTGATTACAAGCACAATTTTGATTCCATATTGTTCATTTTCGGTTTACATTATAACTATAGCTAGCCGGATGATCTCTGAATTTGGTAACAATCGGATAATAAACACAGAAGTTATTCAGCTTAACGTTTTCCATAGCTGTAAGCAGCGCTGCCGGCAGCGCAAATTCTTTATTTGTACAGGAGAAAATAAGAATGCTTTACAATGCAAATTTTTGCAGTTGTTGGATAACAGCGTCAGTAGCTTAGGGCAAAAGCAATGAACTCCTGAACTGACAGGCCCGTGGTTCGATTCCCAGTTCATGCCGCTTAAGCTTTTTTTTTTTTTTTAAGATCTAATACCTTAATTTTTAAATATGCACTAATTGGTAGTCGTGCATTTTATTTAAAAATTTTTTAATGGCTCACAATGAACTAAGTTAACAAGTGGAGAAGTGACAGTCTCTTAAATCAGCTGTATACTGCTGTATACCCGCTACTCATAGAGTAGAAGGATATTATAACTTTGTTCAAACCGAAAATGTATGTAACAGGCAGAAGGAGACACCTCCGACCCCATAAAGTATATATATTCTGGCTCAGGATTAACAGCCGAGTCGATATAGCCATTGACGTCTGTCCGTGTGTCTATCCGTGTGAAAATCTAGATCTCAGCTATTATAAGAGCTAAGACTACCAAATTTGGTGACAATATGGGTTATTATTGCACGCTGATCAAGTTTATTTTGGATTTTGGCCACGCCCCCTTCCGCCCCCGAAAATCGAAAAAATATTGATTTCAAGCACAATTTTGATTCCATATTGTTCATTTTCGGTTTACATGATAACTATTGCTAGCCAGATGATCTCTGAATTTGGTAACAATCGGATAATAAACACAGAAGTTATTCAGCTTAACGTTTCCATAGCTGTAAGCAGCGCTGCCGGCAGCGCAAATTCTTTATTTGTACAGGAGAAAATAAGAATGCTTTACAATGCAAATTTTTGCAGTTGTTGGATAACAGCGTCAGTAGCTTAGGGCAAAAGCGATGAACTCCTGAACCGACAGGCCCGTGGTTCGATTCCCAGTTCATGCCGCTTAAGCTTTTTTCCTTTTTTTTAAGATCTAATACCTTTATTTTTAAATATGCACTAATTGGTGGTCGTGCATTTTATTTAAAAAATTTTTTAATGGCTCACAATGAACTTAGTTAACAAGTGGAGAAGTGACAGTCTCTTAAATCAGCTGTATGCTGTATACCCGCTACTCATAGAGTAGAAGGATATTATAACTTTGTTCAAACCGAAAATGTATGTAACAGGCAGAAGGAGACACCTCCGACTCCATAAAGTATATATATTCTGGCTCAGCCGAGTCGATATAGCCATTGACGTCTGTCCGTGTGTCTATCCGTGTGAAAATCTAGATCTCAGCTATTATAAGAGCTAGGACTACCAAATTTGGTGACAATATGGGTTATTATTGCACGCTGATTAAGTTTATTTTCGATTTTGGTCACGACCCATCCGCCCCTGTACATCAAAAAAAACATTGAATACAAGCGAAATTTTGATGCCATAGTGTTCATTTTCGGTTTGCATTATAACTATAGCTAGCCAGATGATCTCGGAAAATTTGGTAACAATCGGATAATAAACACAGAAGCTTAACGTTTTCCATAGCTGTAAACAGCGCTGCCGGCAGCGCTGCTTGCGTCATTATGCCGAATCGTGTGTGCGTGTACGGTGGTGAAATGGGATAAGTTGTAGACTGCAAAACGAACAGTACTATTATGCATTTACGGGTTCGAGTCCCGCCCGCATCAAAAATTAAATGTGTGCAAAAATGTTTATACCCGCTACTCATAGAGTAGAAGGGTTATATAACTTTGTTCAAACCGAAAATGTATGTAACAGGCAGAAGGAGACACCTCCGACCCCATCAAGTATATATATTCTGGCTCAGGATCAACAGCCGAGTCGATATAGCCATGTCCGTCTGTCCGTCTGTCTGTCCGTGTGATAATCTAGATCTCAGCTATTGTAAGAGCTAAGACTACCAAATTTGGTGACAATATGTGTTATTATTGCACGCTGATCAAGTTTATTTTGGATTTTGGCCACGCCCCCTTCCGCCCCCGTAAATCGAAAAAACATTGATTTCAAGCACAATTTTGATTCCATATTATTCATTTTCGGTTTACATGATAACTATTGCTAGCCAGATGATCTCTGAATTTGGTAACAATCGGATAATAAACACAGAAGTTATTCAGCTTAACGTTTTCCTGCTGCTGCCGGCAGCGCTGCTTGCAGCATTGTGCCGAATCGTGTGTGCGTGTAGGGTGGTGAAATGGGTTAAGTTGTAGACTGCAAAACGAACAGTACTATTATGCATTTACGGGTTCGAGTCCCGTCCGCATCAAAAATTAAATGTGTGCAAAAATGTTTATACCCGCTACTCATAGAGTAGAAGGGTATTATAACTTTGTTCAAACCGAAAATGTATGTAACAGGCAGAAGGAGACACCTCCGACCCCATCAAGTATATATATTCTGGCTCAGGATCAACAGCCGAGTCGATATAGCCATGTCCGTCTGATTGTCCGTGTGATAATCTAGATCTCAGCTATTGTAAGAGCTAAGACTACCAAATTTGGTGACAATATGTGTTATTATTGCACGCTGATCAAGTTTATTTTGGTGAACTCCTGAACCGACAGGCCCGTGGTTCGATTCCCAGTTCATGCCGCTTAAGCTTTTTCTTTTTTTTTTTTAAGATCTAATACCTTAATTTTTAAATATGCACTAATTGGTGGTCGTGCATTTTATTTAAAAATTTTTTAATGGCTCACAATGAACTTAGTTAACAAGTGGAGAAGTGACAGTCTCTTAAATCAGCTGTATGCTGTATACCCGCTACTCATAGAGTAGAAGTCTATTATAACTTTGTTCAAACCGAAAATGTATGTAACAGGCAGAAGGAGACACCTCCGACCCCATAAAGTATATATATTCTGGCTCAGGATTAACAGCCGAGTCGATATAGCCATTGACGTCTGTCCGTGTGTCTATCCGTGTGAAAATCTAGATCTTAGCTATTATAAGAGCTAGGACTACCAAATTTGGTGACAATATGTGTTATTATTGCACGCTGATTAAGTTTATTTTCGATTTTGGTCACGCCCCATCCGCCCCTGTACATCAAAAAAACATTGATTGCAAGCGAAATTTTGATGCCATAGTGTTCATTTTCGGTATGCATGATAACTATAGCTAGCCAGATGATCTCTGAATTTGGTAACAATCGGATAATAAACACAGAAGCTTAACGTTTTCCATAGCTGTAAGCAGCCCTGCCGGCAGCGCTGATTGCATCATTATGCCGAATCGTGTGTGCGTGTACGGTGGTGAAATGGGTTAAGTTGTAGACTGCAAAACGAACAGTACTATTATGCATTTACGGGTTCGAGTCTCGCCCGCATCAAAAATTAAATGTGTGCAAAAATGTTTATACCCGCTACTCATAGAGTAGAAGGTTATTATAACTTTGTTCAAACCGAAAATGTATGTAACAGGCAGAAGGAGACACCTCCGACCCCATCAAGTATATATATTCTGGCTCAGGATTAACAGCCGAGTCGGTATAGCCATTGACGTCTGTCCGTGTGTCTATCCGTGTGAAAATCTAGATCTCAGCTATTATAAGAGCTAGGACTACCAAATTTGGTGACAATATGTGTTATTATTGCACGCTGATCAAGTTTATTTTGGATTTTGGCCACGCCCCCTTCCGCCCCCGTAAATCGAAAAAACATTGATTACAAGCACAATTTTGATTCCATATTGTTCATTTTCGGTTTACATTATAACTATAGCTAGCCGGATGATCTCTGAATTTGGTAACAATCGGATAATAAACACAGAAGTTATTCAGCTTAACGTTTTCCATAGCTGTAAGCAGCGCTGCCGGCAGCGCAAATTCTTTATTTGTACAGGAGAAAATAAGAATGCTTTACAATGCAAATTTTTGCAGTTGTTGGATAACAGCGTCAGTAGCTTAGGGCAAAAGCAATGAACTCCTGAACTGACAGGCCCGTGGTTCGATTCCCAGTTCATGCCGCTTAAGCTTTTTCTTTGTTTTTTAAGATCTAATACCTTAATTTTTAAATATGCACTAATTGGTAGTCGTGCATTTTATTTAAAAATTTTTTAATGGCTCACAATGAACTAAGTTAACAAGTGGAGAAGTGACAGTCTCTTAAATCAGCTGTATACTGCTGTATACCCGCTACTCATAGAGTAGAAGGATATTATAACTTTGTTCAAACCGAAAATGTATGTAACAGGCAGAAGGAGACACCTCCGACCCCATAAAGTATATATATTCTGGCTCAGGATTAACAGCCGAGTCGATATAGCCATTGACGTCTGTCCGTGTGTCTATCCGTGTGAAAATCTAGATCTCAGCTATTATAAGAGCTAAGACTACCAAATTTGGTGACAATATGGGTTATTATTGCACGCTGATCAAGTTTATTTTGGATTTTGGCCACGCCCCCTTCCGCCCCCGAAAATCGAAAAATATTGATTTCAAGCACAATTTTGATTCCATATTGTTCATTTTCGGTTTACATGATAACTATTGCTAGCCAGATGATCTCTGAATTTGGTAACAATCGGATAATAAACACAGAAGTTATTCAGCTTAACGTTTCCATAGCTGTAAGCAGCGCTGCCGGCAGCGCAAATTCTTTATTTGTACAGGAGAAAATAAGAATGCTTTACAATGCAAATTTTTGCAGTTGTTGGATAACAGCGTCAGTAGCTTAGGGCAAAAGCGATGAACTCCTGAACCGACAGGCCCGTGGTTCGATTCCCAGTTCATGCCGCTTAAGCTTTTTCTTTTTTTTTTTAAGATCTAATACCTTAATTTTTAAATATGCACTAATTGGTGGTCGTGCATTTTATTTAAAAATTTTTTAATGGCTCACAATGAACTTAGTTAACAAGTGGAGAAGTGACAGTCTCTTAAATCAGCTGTATGCTGTATACCCGCTACTCATAGAGTAGAAGGATATTATAACTTTGTTCAAACCGAAAATGTATGTAACAGGCAGAAGGAGACACCTCCGACTCCATAAAGTATATATATTCTGGCTCAGCCGAGTCGATATAGCCATTGACGTCTGTCCGTGTGTCTATCCGTGTGAAAATCTAGATCTTAGCTATTATAAGAGCTAGGACTACCAAATTTGGTGACAATATGGGTTATTATTGCACGCTGATTAAGTTTATTTTCGATTTTGGTCACGACCCATCCGCCCCTGTACATCAAAAAAAACATTGAATACAAGCGAAATTTTGATGCCATAGTGTTCATTTTCGGTTTGCATTATAACTATAGCTAGCCAGATGATCTCGGAAAATTTGGTAACAATCGGATAATAAACACAGAAGCTTAACGTTTTCCATAGCTGTAAACAGCGCTGCCGGCAGCGCTGCTTGCGTCATTATGCCGAATCGTGTGTGCGTGTACGGTGGTGAAATGGGATAAGTTGTAGACTGCAAAACGAACAGTACTATTATGCATTTACGGGTTCGAGTCCCGCCCGCATCAAAAATTAAATGTGTGCAAAAATGTTTATACCCGCTACTCATAGAGTAGAAGGGTTATATAACTTTGTTCAAACCGAAAATGTATGTAACAGGCAGAAGGAGACACCTCCGACCCCATCAAGTATATATATTCTGGCTCAGGATCAACAGCCGAGTCGATATAGCCATGTCCGTCTGTCCGTCTGTCTGTCCGTGTGATAATCTAGATCTCAGCTATTGTAAGAGCTAAGACTACCAAATTTGGTGACAATATGTGTTATTATTGCACGCTGATCAAGTTTATTTTGGATTTTGGCCACGCCCCCTTCCGCCCCCGTAAATCGAAAAAACATTGATTTCAAGCACAATTTTGATTCCATATTATTCATTTTCGGTTTACATGATAACTATTGCTAGCCAGATGATCTCTGAATTTGGTAACAATCGGATAATAAACACAGAAGTTATTCAGCTTAACGTTTTCCTGCTGCTGCCGGCAGCGCTGCTTGCAGCATTGTGCCGAATCGTGTGTGCGTGTAGGGTGGTGAAATGGGTTAAGTTGTGGACTGCAAAACGAACAGTACTATTATGCATTTACGGGTTCGAGTCCCGCCCGCATCAAAAATTAAATGTGTGCAAAAATGTTTTTTTTTTTATACCCGCTACTCATAGAGTAAAAGGGTATTATAACTTTGTTCAAACCGAAAATGTATGTAACAGGCAGAAGGAGACACCTCCGACCCCATCAAGTATATATATTCTGGCTCAGGATCAACAGCCGAGTCGATATAGCCATGTCCGTCTGTCTGTCCGTGTGATAATCTAGATCTCAGCTATTGTAAGAGCTAAGACTACCAAATTTGGTGACAATATGTGTTATTATTGCACGCTGATCAAGTTTATTTTGGATTTTGGCCACGCCCCCTTCCGCCCCCGTAAATCGAAAAAACATTGATTTCAAGCACAATTTTGATTCCATATTGTTCATTTTCGGTTTACATGATAACTATTGCTACCCAGATGATCTCTGAATTTGGTAACAATCGGATAATAAACAAAGAAGTTATTCAGCTTAACGTTTCCATAGCGCAAATTCTTTATTTGTACAGGAGAAAATAAGAATGCTTTACAATGCAAATTTTTGCAGTTGTTGGATAACAGCGTCAGTAGCTTAGGGCAAAAGCGATGAACTCCTGAACCGACAGGCCCGTGGTTCGATTCCCAGTTCATGCCGCTTAAGCTTTTTCTTTTTTTTTTTTAAGATCTAATACCTTAATTTTTAAATATGCACTAATTGGTGGTCGTGCATTTTATTTAAAAATTTTTTAATGGCTCACAATGAACTTAGTTAACAAGTGGAGAAGTGACAGTCTCTTAAATCAGCTGTATGCTGTATACCCGCTACTCATAGAGTAGAAGTCTATTATAACTTTGTTCAAACCGAAAATGTATGTAACAGGCAGAAGGGAGACACCTCCGACCCCATAAAGTATATATATTCTGGCTCAGGATTAACAGCCGAGTCGATATAGCCATTGACGTCTGTCCGTGTGTCTATCCGTGTGAAAATCTAGATCTTAGCTATTATAAGAGCTAGGACTACCAAATTTGGTGACAATATGTGTTATTATTGCACGCTGATTAAGTTTATTTTCGATTTTGGTCACGCCCCATCCGCCCCTGTACATCAAAAAAACATTGATTGCAAGCGAAATTTTGATGCCATAGTGTTCATTTTCGGTATGCATGATAACTATAGCTAGCCAGATGATCTCTGAATTTGGTAACAATCGGATAATAAACACAGAAGCTTAACGTTTTCCATAGCTGTAAGCAGCCCTGCCGGCAGCGCTGATTGCATCATTATGCCGAATCGTGTGTGCGTGTACGGTGGTGAAATGGGTTAAGTTGTAGACTGCAAAACGAACAGTACTATTATGCATTTACGGGTTCGAGTCTCGCCCGCATCAAAAATTAAATGTGTGCAAAAATGTTTATACCCGCTACTCATAGAGTAGAAGGATATTATAACTTTGTTCAAACCGAAAATGTATGTAACAGGCAGAAGGAGACACCTCCGACCCCATCAAGTATATATATTCTGGATCAGGATCAACAGCCGAGTCGATATAGCCATGTCCGTCTGTCCGTCTGTCTGTCCGTGTAATAATCTAGATCTCAGCTATTATAAGAGCTAAGACTACCAAATTTGGTGACAATATGTGTTGTTATTGCACGCTGATCAAGTTTATTTTGGATTTTGGCCACGCCCCCTTCCGCCCCCGTAAATCGAAAAAACATTGATTTCAAGCACAATTTTGATTCCATATTGTTCATTTTCGGTTTACATGATAACTATTGCTAGCCAGATGATCTCTGAATTTGGTAACAATCGGATAATAAACACAGAAGCTTAACGTTTTCCATAGCTGTAAGCAGCCCTGCCGGCAGCGCTGATTGCATCATTATGCCGAATCGTGTGTGCGTGTACGGTGGTGAAATGGGTTAAGTTGTAGACTGCATAACGAACAGTACTATTATGCATTAACGGGTTCGAGTCCCGCCCGCATCATAAATTAAATGTGTGCAAAAATGTTTATACGCTACTCATAGAGTAGAAGGTTATTATAACTTTGTTCAAACCGAAAATGTATGTAACAGGCAGAAAGAGACACCTCCGACCTCATCAAGTATATATATTCTGGCTCAGGATCAACAGCCGAGTCGATATAGCCATGTCCGTCTGTCCGTCTGTCTGTCCGTGTGATTATCTAGATCTCAGCTATTATAAGAGCTAAGACTACCAAATTTGGTGACAATATGTGTTATTATTGCACGCTGATCAAGTTTATTTTGGATTTTGGCCACGCCCCCTTCCGCCCCCGTAAATCGAAAAAACATTGATTTCAAGCACAATTTTGATTCCATATTGTTCATTTTCGGTTTACATGATAACTATTGCTAGCCAGATGATCTCTGAATTTGGTAACAATCGGATAATAAACACAGAAGCCATTCAGCTTAACGTTTCCATAGCTGTAAGCAGCGCTGCCGGCAGCGCAAATTCTTTATTTGTACAGGAGAAAATAAGAATGCTTTACAATGCAAATTTTTGCAGTTGTTGGATAACTGCGTCAGTAGCTTAGGGCAAAAGCGATGAACTCCTGAACCGACAGGCTCCTGACAGGCTCGACAGATGATCTCTGAATTTGGTAACAATCGGATAATAAACACAGAAGCTTAACGTTTTCCATAGCTGTAAGCAGCCCTGCCGGCAGCGCTGATTGCATCATTATGCCGAATCGTGTGTGCGTGTACGGTGGTGAAATGGGTTAAATTGTAGACTGCATAACGAACAGTACTATTATGCATTAACGGGTTCGAGTCCCGCCCGCATCATAAATTAAATGTGTGCAAAAATGTTTATACGCTACTCATAGAGTAGAAGGTTATTATAACTTTGTTCAAACCGAAAATGTATGTAACAGGCAGAAAGAGACACCTCCGACCTCATCAAGTATATATATTCTGGCTCAGGATCAACAGCCGAGTCGATATAGCCATGTCCGTCTGTCCGTCTGTCTATCCGTGTGATTATCTAGATCTCAGCTATTATAAGAGCTAAGACTACCAAATTTGGTGACAATATGTGTTATTATTGCACGCTGATCAAGTTTATTTTGGATTTTGGCCACGCCTTCTTCCGCCCCCGTAAATCGAAAAAACATTGATTTCAAGCACAATTTTGATTCCATATTGTTCATTTTCGGTTTACATGATAACTATTGCTAGCCAGATGATCTCTGAATTTGGTAACAATCGGATAATAAACACAGAAGCCATTCAGCTTAACGTTTCCATAGCTGTAAGCAGCGCTGCCGGCAGCGCAAATTCTTTATTTGTACAGGAGAAAATAAGAATGCTTTACAATGCAAATTTTTGCAGTTGTTGGATAACAGCGTCAGTAGCTTAGGGCAAAAGCGATGAACTCCTGAACCGACAGGCTCGTGGTTCGATTCCCAGTTCATGCCGCTTAAGATTTTTCTTTTTTTTTAAGATCTAATACCTTCAATTTTAAATATGCATTAATATGTAATTGGTGGTCGTGCATTTTATTTAAAAATTTTTTAATGGTTCACAATGAACTTAGTTAACAAGTGGAGAGATGACAGTCTCTTAAATCAGCTGTGTGCTGTATACCCGCTACTCATAGAGTAGAAGGATATTATAACTTTGTTCAAACCGAAAATGTATGTAACAGGCAGAAGGAGACACCTCCGACCCCATCAAGTATATATATTCTGGCTCAGGATTAACAGCCGAGTCGGTATAGCCATTGACGTCTGTCCGTGTGTCTATCCGTGTGAAAATCTAGATCTCAGCTATTATAAGAGCTAGGACTACCAAATTTGGTGACAATATGTGTTATTATTGCACGCTGATTAAGTTTATTTTCGATTTTGGTCACGCCCCATTCGCCCCTGTACATCAAAAAAACATTGATTACAAGCGAAATTTTGATGCCATAGTGTTCATTTTCGGTTTACATGATAACTATAGATAGACAGATAATCTCTAAAAATTTGGTAACAATCGGATAATAAACACAGAAGTTATTTCATAGCTGTTTTCCATAGCTGTAAGCAGCGCTGCCGGCAGCGCTGCTTGCATCATTATGCCGAATCGTGTGTGCGTGTACGGTGGTGAAATGGGTTAAGTTGTAGACTGCAAAACGAACAGTACTATTATGCATTTACGGGTTCGAGTCCCGCCCGCATCAAAAATTAAATGTGTGCAAAAATGTTTATACCCGCTACTCATAGAGTTGAAGGGTATTATAACTTTGTTCAAACTGAAAATGTATGTAACAGGCAGAAGGAGACACCTCCGACCCCATAAAGTATATATATTCTGGCTCAGGATCAACAGCCGAGACGATATAGCCATGTCCGTCTGTCCGTTTGTCTGTCCGTGTGAAAATCTAGATCTCAGCTTTTATAAGAGCTAGAACTACTAAATTTGGTGACAGTATGTGTTGTTATTGCACGCTGATCAATAATAGCTAGCCAGATGATCTCTGAAAATTTGGTAAAAATCGGATAATAAACACAGAAGTTATTCAGCTTAACGTTTTCCATAGCTGTAAGCAGCGCTGCCGGCAGCCCAAATTCTTTATTTGTACAGCAGAAAATAAGAATGCTTTATAATGCAAATTTTTGCAGTTGTTGGATAACAGCGTCAGTAGCTTATTGGAAAAGCGATGAACTCCTCAACCGACAGGCCCGTGGTTCAAATCCCAGTTCATGCCGCTTAAGCTTTTTCTTTTATTTTTTAAGAACTAATACTTTAATTTTTGAATATGCATTAGTTCGTGGTCGTGCATTTTATTTAAAATTTTTTAATGGTTCACAATAAACTTAGTTAACAAGTGGAGAAGTGAAAGTCTCTTAAATCAGCTGTGTGCTATTGTTAGAGCGCAGCTTTTTCTTATATTTTTTTATTTTTATTATACCCGCTACTCATAGAGTAGAAGGGTATTATAACTTTGTTTAAACCGAATATGTATGTAACAGGCAGAAGGAGACACCTCCGACCCCATAAAGTATATATATTCTGGCTCAGGATTAACAGCCGAGTCGATATAGCCATTGACGTCTGTCCGTGTGTCTATCCGTGTGAAAATCTAGATCTCAGCTATTATAAGAGCTAGGACTACCAAATTTGGTGACAATATGTGTTATTATTGCACGCTGATTAAGTTTATTTTCGATTTTGGTCACGCCCCATCCGCCCCTGTACATCAAAAAAACATTGATTGCAAGCGAAATTTTGATGCCATAGTGTTCATTTTCGGTATGCATGATACCTATAGCTAGCCAGATGATCTCTGAATTTGGTAACAATCGGATAATAAACACAGAAGCTTAACGTTTTCCATAGCTGTAAGCAGCGCTGCCGGCAGCGCAAATTCTTTATTTGTACAGGAGAAAATAAGAATGCTTTACAATGCAAATTTTTGCAGTTGTTGGATAACAGCGTCAGTAGCTTAGGGCAAAAGCGATGAACTCCTGAACTGACAGGCTCGTGGTTCGATTCCCAGTTCATGCCGCTTAAGCTTTTTCTTTTTTTTTAAGATCTAATACCTTCAATTTTAAATATGCATTAATATGTAATTGGTGGTCGTGCATTTTATTTAAAAATTTTTTAATGGTTCACAATGAACTTAGTTAACAAGTGGAGAAGTGACAGTCTCTTAAATCAGCTGTGTGCTGTATACCCGCTACTCATAGAGTAGAAGGATATTATAACTTTGTTCAAACCGAAAATGTATGTAACAGGCAGAAGGAGACACCTCCGACCCCATCAAGTATATATATTCTGGCTCAGGATTAACAGCCGAGTCGGTATAGCCATTGACGTCTGTCCGTGTGTCTATCCGTGTGAAAATCTAGATCTCAGCTATTATAAGAGCTAGGACTACCAAATTTGGTGACAATATGTGTTATTATTGCAAGCTGATTAAGTTTATTTTCGATTTTGGTCACGCCCCATTCGCCCCTGTACATCAAAAAAACATTGATTACAAGCGAAATTTTGATGCCATAGTGTTCATTTTCGGTTTACATGATAACTATAGATAGACAGATAATCTCTAAAAATTTGGTAACAATCGGATAATAAACACAGAAGTTATTTCATAGCTGTTTTCCATAGCTGTAAGCAGCGCTGCCGGCAGCGCTGCTTGCATCATTATGCCGAATCGTGTGTGCGTGTACGGTGGTGAAATGGGTTAAGTTGTAGACTGCAAAACGAACAGTACTATTATGCATTTACGGGTTCGAGTCCCGCCCGCATCAAAAATTAAATGTGTGCAAAAATGTTTATACCCGCTACTCATAGAGTTGAAGGGTATTATAACTTTGTTCAAACTGAAAATGTATGTAACAGGCAGAAGGAGACACCTCCGACCCCATAAAGTATATATATTCTGGCTCAGGATCAACAGCCGAGACGATATAGCCATGTCCGTCTGTCCGTTTGTCTGTCCGTGTGAAAATCTAGATCTCAGCTTTTATAAGAGCTAGAACTACTAAATTTGGTGACAGTATGTGTTGTTATTGCACGCTGATCAATAATAGCTAGCCAGATGATCTCTGAAAATTTGGTAAAAATCGGATAATAAACACAGAAGTTATTCAGCTTAACGTTTTCCATAGCTGTAAGCAGCGCTGCCGGCAGCCCAAATTCTTTATTTGTACAGCAGAAAATAAGAATGCTTTATAATGCAAATTTTTGCAGTTGTTGGATAACAGCGTCAGTAGCTTATTGGAAAAGCGATGAACTCCTCAACCGACAGGCCCGTGGTTCAAATCCCAGTTCATGCCGCTTAAGCTTTTTCTTTTATTTTTTAAGAACTAATACTTTAATTTTTGAATATGCATTAGTTCGTGGTCGTGCATTTTATTTAAAATTTTTTAATGGTTCACAATAAACTTAGTTAACAAGTGGAGAAGTGAAAGTCTCTTAAATCAGCTGTGTGCTATTGTTAGAGCGCAGCTTTTTCTTATATTTTTTTAATTTTTATTATACCCGCTACTCATAGAGTAGAAGGGTATTATAACTTTGTTTAAACCGAATATGTATGTAACAGGCAGAAGGAGACACCTCCGACCCCATAAAGTATATATATTCTGGCTCAGGATTAACAGCCGAGTTGATATAGCCATTGACGTCTGTCCGTGTGTCTATCCGTGTGAAAATCTAGATCTCAGCTATTATAAGAGCTAGGACTACCAAATTTGGTGACAATATGTGTTATTATTGCACGCTGATTAAGTTTATTTTCGATTTTGGTCACGCCCCATCCGCCCCTGTACATCAAAAAAACATTGATTGCAAGCGAAATTTTGATGCCATAGTGTTCATTTTCGGTATGCATGATACCTATAGCTAGCCAGATGATCTCTGAATTTGGTAACAATCGGATAATAAACACAGAAGCTTAACGTTTTCCATAGCTGTAAGCAGCGCTGCCGAGCAGCGCAAATTCTTTATTTGTACAGGAGAAAATAAGAATGCTTTACAATGCAAATTTTTGCAGTTGTTGGATAACAGCGTCAGTAGCTTAGGGCAAAAGCGATGAACTCCTGAACCGACAGGCTCGTGGTTCGATTCCCAGTTCATGCCGCTTAAGCTTTTTCTTTTTTTAAGATCTAATACCTTCAATTTTAAATATGCATTAATATGTAATTGGTGGTCGTGCATTTTATTTAAAAATTTTTTTAATGGTTCACAATGAACTTAGTTAACAAGTGGAGAAGTGACAGTCTCTTAAATCAGCTGTGTGCTGTATACCCGCTACTCATAGAGTAGAAGGATATTATAACTTTGTTCAAACCGAAAATGTATGTAACAGGCAGAAGGAGACACCTCCGACCCCATCAAGTATATATATTCTGGCTCAGGATTAACAGCCGAGTCGGTATAGCCATTGACGTCTGTCCGTGTGTCTATCCGTGTGAAAATCTAGATCTCAGCTATTATAAGAGCTAGGACTACCAAATTTGGTGACAATATGTGTTATTATTGCAAGCTGATTAAGTTTATTTTCGATTTTGGTCACGCCCCATTCGCCCCTGTACATCAAAAAAACATTGATTACAAGCGAAATTTTGATGCCATAGTGTTCATTTTCGGTTTACATGATAACTATAGATAGACAGATAATCTCTAAAAAATTTGGTAACAATCGGATAATAAACACAGAAGTTATTTCATAGCTGTTTTCCATAGCTGTAAGCAGCGCTGCCGGCAGCGCTGCTTGCATCATTATGCCGAATCGTGTGTGCGTGTACGGTGGTGAAATGGGTTAAGTTGTAGACTGCAAAACGAACAGTACTATTATGCATTTACGGGTTCGAGTCCCGCCCGCATCAAAAAT
Organism: Zaprionus ghesquierei; assembly: GCA_018904095.1. Lineage (NCBI taxonomy): Eukaryota > Metazoa > Arthropoda > Insecta > Diptera > Drosophilidae > Zaprionus > Zaprionus ghesquierei. Next base: position 387,629 of record JAEIGP010000164.1, on the reverse strand, counting down.
TAAATGTGTGCAAAAATGTTTATACCCGCTACTCATAGAGTTGAAGGGTATTATAACTTTGTTCAAACTGAAAATGTATGTAACAGGCAGAAGGAGACACCTCCGACCCCATAAAGTATATATATTCTGGCTCAGGATCAACAGCCGAGACGATATAGCCATGTCCGTCTGTCCGTTTGTCTGTCCGTGTGAAAATCTAGATCTCAGCTTTTATAAGAGCTAGAACTACTAAATTTGGTGACAGTATGTGTTGTTATTGCACGCTGATCAATAATAGCTAGCCAGATGATCTCTGAAAATTTGGTAAAAATCGGATAATAAACACAGAAGTTATTCAGCTTAACGTTTTCCATAGCTGTAAGCAGCGCTGCCGGCAGCCCAAATTCTTTATTTGTACAGCAGAAAATAAGAATGCTTTATAATGCAAATTTTTGCAGTTGTTGGATAACAGCGTCAGTAGCTTATTGGAAAAGCGATGAACTCCTCAACCGACAGGCCCGTGGTTCAAATCCCAGTTCATGCCGCTTAAGCTTTTTATTTTATTTTTTAAGAACTAATACTTTAATTTTTGAATATGTATTAGTTCGTGGTCGTGCATTTTATTTAAAATTTTTTAATGGTTCACAATAAACTTAGTTAACAAGTGGAGAAGTGAAAGTCTCTTAAATCAGCTGTGTGCTATTGTTAGAGCGCAGCTTTTTCTTATATTTTTTTATTTTTATTATACCCGCTACTCATAGAGTAGAAGGGTATTATAACTTTGTTTAAACCGAATATGTATGTAACAGGCAGAAGGAGACACCTCCGACCCCATAAAGTATATATATTCTGGCTCAGGATTAACAGCCGAGTCGATATAGCCATTGACGTCTGTCCGTGTGTCTATCCGTGTGAAAATCTAGATCTCAGCTATTATAAGAGCTAGGACTACCAAATTTGGTGACAATATGTGTTATTATTGCACGCTGATTAAGTTTATTTTCGATTTTGGTCACGCCCCATCCGCCCCTGTACATCAAAAAAATTTGATTGCAAGCGAAATTTTGATGCCATAGTGTTCATTTTCGGTATGCATGATAACTATAGCTAGCCAGATGATCTCTGAATTTGGTAACAATCGGATAATAAACACAGAAGCTTAACGTTTTCCATAGCTGTAAGCAGCCCTGCCGGCAGCGCTAATTGCATCATTATGCCGAATCGTGTGTGCGTGTACGGTGGTGAAATGGGTTAAGTTGTAGACTGCAAAACGAACAGTACTATTATGCATTTACGGGTTCGAGTCTCGCCCGCATCAAAAATTAAATGTGTGCAAAAATGTTTATACCCGCTACTCATAGAGTAGAAGGGTATTATAACTTTGTTTAAACCGAATATGTATGTAACAGGCAGAAGGAGACACCTCCGACCCCATAAAGTATATATATTCTGGCTCAGGATCAACAGCCGAGTCGATATAGCCATGTCCGTCTGTCTGTCCGTGTGATAATCTAGATCTCAGGTATTATAAGAGCTAAGACTACCAAATTTGGTGACAATATGTGTTATTATTGCACGCTGATCAAGTTTATTTTGGATTTTGGCCACGCCCCCTTCCGCCCCCGTAAATCGAAAAAACATTGATTTCAAGCACAATTTTGATTCCATATTGTTCATTTTCGGTTTACATGATAACTATTGCTAGCCAGATGATCTCTGAATTTGGTAACAATCGGATAATAAACACAGAAGTTATTCAGCTTAACGTTTCCATAGCTGTAAGCAGCGCTGCCGGCAGTGAAAATATTTTATTTGTACAGAAAAAAATAAGAATGCTTTACAATGCAAATTGTTGCAGTTGTTGAATAACAGCGTCAGTAGCTTAGGGCAAAAGCGATGAACTCCTGAACCGACAGGCCCGTGGTTCGATTCCCAGTTCATGCCGCTTAAGCTTTTTCTTTTTTTTTTAAGATCTAATACCTTAATTTTTAAATATGCACTAATTGGTGATCGTGCATTTTATTTAAAAATTTTTTAATGGCTCACAATGAACTTAGTTAGCAAGTGGAGAAGTGACAGTCTCTTAAATCAGCTGTATGCTGTATACCCGCTACTCATAGAGTAGAAGGATATTATAACTTTGTTCAAACCGAAAATGTATGTAACAGGCAGAAGGAGACACCTCCGACCCCATAAAGTATATATATTCTGGCTCAGAATTAACAGCCGAGTCGATATAGCCATTGACGTCTGATCGTGTGTCTATCCGTGTGAAAATCTAGATCTCAGCTATTATAAGAGCTAGCACTACCAAATTTGGTGACAATATGTGTTATTATTGCACGCTGATTAAGTTTATTTTCGATTTTGGTCACGCCCCCTTCCGCCCCCGTAAATCGAAAAAACATTGATTTCAAGCACAATTTTGATTCCATATTGTTCATTTTCGGTTTACATGATAACTATTACTAGCCAGATGATCTCTGAATTTGGTAACAATCGTATAATAAACACAGAAGCTATTCAGCTTAACGTTTCCATAGCTGTAAGCAGCGCTGCCGGCAGCGCAAATTCTTTACTGAACCGACAGGCTCGTAGTTCGATTCCTAGTTCATGACGCTTAAGCTTTTTCTTTTTTTTTTTAAGATCTAATACCTTAATTTTTAAATATGCATTAATTGGTGGTCGTGCATTTTATTGAAAAATTTTTTAATGGTTCACAATGAACTTAGTTAACAAGCGGAGAAGTGACAGTCTCTTAAATCAGCTGTATGCTGTATACCCGCTACTCATAGAGTAGAAGGATATTATAACTTTGTTCAAACCGAAAATGTATGTAACAGGCAGAAGGAGACACCTCCGACCCCATCAAGTATATATATTCTGCCTCAGGATTAACAGCCGAGTCGGTATAGCCATTGACGTCTGTCCGTGTGTCTATCCGTGTGAAAATCTAGATCTCAGCTATTATAAGAGCTAGGACTACCAAATTTGGTGACAATATGGGTTATTATTGCACGCTGATTAAGTTTATTTTCGATTTTGGTCATGCCCCATTCGCCCCTGTACATCAAAAAACATTGATTACAAGCGAAATTTTGATGCCATAGTGTTCATTTTCGGTTTATATAATAACTATAGATAGACAGATAATCTCTAAAAATTTGGTAACAATCGGATAATAAACACAGAAGTTATTTCATAGCTGTTTTCCATAGCTGTAAGCAGCGCTGCCGGCAGCGCTGCTTGCATCATTATGCCGAATCGTGTGTGCGTGTACGGTGGTGAAATGGGTTAAGTTGTAGACTGCAAAACGAACAGTACTATTATGCATTTACGGGTTCGAGTCCCGCCCGCATCAAAAATTAAATGTGTGCAAAAATGTTTATACCCTCTACTCATAGAGTAGAAGGGTATTATAGCTTTGTTCAAACCGAAAATGTATGTAACAGGCAGAAGGAGACACCTCCGACCCCATAAAGTATATATATTCTGGCTCAGGATCAACGGCCGAGACGATATAGCCATGTCCGTCTGTCCGTTTGTCTGTCCGTGTGAAAATCTAGATCTCAGCTTTTATAAGAGCTAGAACTACCAAATTTGGTGACAATATGTGTTATTATTGCACGCTGATCAAGTTTATTTTTGATTTTGGCCACGCCTCCTGCCGTACCCGTAAATCGAAAAAACATTGATTACAAGCGAAATTTTGATGCCATATTGTTCATTTTCGGTTTACATGATAACTATAGCTAGCCAGATGATCTCGGATAATAAACACAGAAGTTATTCAGCTTAACGTTTTCTATAGCTGTAAGCAGCGCTGCCGGCGCTGCTTGCAGCATTGTGCCGAATATTGTGTGCGTGTACGATGGTGAAATGGGTTAAGTTGTGGACTGCAAAACGAACAGTACTATTATGCATTTACGGGTTCGAGTCCCGCCCGCATCAAAAATTAAATGTGTGCAAAAATGTTTTTTTTTTTATTTTATATTTTGACTTTGCATAAATATTGTAAGCCCATAGCCTTTTACGGTCAAAATATGATTGTAGCCGTTTTTTTGTTTCGCAAATAAATAATGTACGAGCAGCTGGGTAGCGGGTATATTACAGTCGAGCATTCTCGACTGTAGCTTTCTTACTTGTTAAATATGCATTAATTGGTGGTCGTGCATTTTATTTAAAATTTTTTTAATCGCTCACAATGATCTTAGTTAACAAGTGGAGAAGTGACAGTCTCTTAAATCAGCTGTGTGCTATTGTTAGAGCGCAGCTTTTTCTTATATTTTTTTATTTTAATTATACCCGCTACTCATAGAGTAGAAGGATATTATAACTTTGTTCAAACCGAAAATGAACGTAAGAGGCAGAAGGAGACACCTCCGACCCCATCAAGTATATATATTCTGGCTCAGGATCAACAGCCGAGTCGATATAGCCATGTCCGTCTGTCTGTCCGTGTGATAATCTAGATCTCAGCTATTATAAGAGCTAAGACTACCAAATTTGGTGACAATATGTGTTATTATTGCACGCTGATCAAGTTTATTTTGGATTTTGGCCACGCCCCCTTCCGCCCCCGTAAATTGAAAAAACATTGATTACAAGCACAATTTTGATTCCATATTGCTCATTTTCGGTTTACATGATAACTATAGCTAGCCAGATGATCTCGGATAATAAACACAGAAGTTATTCAGCTTAACGTTTTCCATAGCTGTAAGCAGCGCTGCCGGCAGCGCTGCTTGCATCATTATGCCGAATCGTGTGTGCGTGTACGGTGGTGAAATGGGTTAAGTTGTAGACTGCAAAACGAACAGTACTATTATGCATTTACGGGTTCGAGTCCCGCCCGCATCAAAAATTAAATGTGTGCAAAAATGTTTATACCCTCTACTCATAGAGTAGAAGGGTATTATAGCTTTGTTCAAACCGAAAATGTATGTAACAGCCAGAAGGAGACACCTCCGACCCCATAAAGTATATATATTCTGGCTCAGGATCAACGGCCGAGACGATATAGCCATGTCCGTCTGTCCGTTTGTCTGTCCGTGTGAAAATCTAGATCTCAGCTTTTATAAGAGCTAGAACTACCAAATTTGGTGACAGTATGTGTTGTTATTGCACGCTGATCAATAATAGCTAGCCAGATGATCTCTGAAAATTTGGTAACAATCGTATAATAAACACAGAAGTTATTCAGCTTAACGTTTTCCATAGCTGTAAGCAGCGCTGCCGGCAGCCCAAATTCTTTATTTGTACAGGAGAAAATAAGAATGCCTTATAATGCAAATTTTTGCAGTTGTTGGATAACAGCGTCAGTAGCTTATTGGAAAAGCGATGAACTCCTCAACCGACAGGCCCGTGGTTCGATTCCTAGTTCATGCCGCTTAAGCTTTTTCTTTTATTTTTTAAGAACTAATACTTTAATTTTTGAATATGCATTAGTTCGTGGTCGTGCATTTTATTTAAAATTTTTTAATGGTTCACAATAAACTTAGTTAACAAGTGGAGAAGTGACAGTCTCTTAAATCAGCTGTGTGCTATTGTTAGAGCGCAGCTTTTTCTTATATTTTTTTATATTTATTATACCCGCTACTCATAGAGTAGAAGGGTATTATAACTTTGTTTAAACCGAAAATGTATGTAACAGGCAGAAGAAGACACCTCCGACCCCATCAAGTATATATATTCTGGCTCAGGATCAACAGCCGAGTCGATATAGCCATGTTCGTCTGTCCGTGTGCAAATCTAGATCTCAGCTATTATAAGAGCTAAGACTACCAAATTTGGTGACAATATGTGTTATTATTGGACGCTGATAAAGTTTATTTTTGATTTTGGCCACGCCTCCTGCCGTACCCGTAAATCGAAAAAACATTGATTACAAGCGAAATTTTGATGCCATATTGTTCATTTTCGGTTTACATGATAACTATAGCTAGCCAGATGATCTCGGATAATAAACACAGAAGTTATTCAGCTTAACGTTTTCCATAGCTGTAAGCAGCGCTGCCGGCAGCGCTGCTTGCATCATTATGCCGAATCGTGTGTGCGTGTACGGTGGTGAAATGGGTTAAGTTGTGGACTGCAAAACGAACAGTACTATTATGCATTTACGGGTTCGAGTCCCGCCCGCATCAAAAATTAAATGTGTGCAAAAATGTTTTTTTTTTTATTTTATATTTTGACTTTGCATAAATATTGTAAGCCCATAGCCTTTTACGGTCAAAATATGATTGTAGCCGTTTTTTTGTTTCGCAAATAAATAATGTACGAGCAGCTGGGTAGCGGGTATATTACAGTCGAGCACTCTCGACTGTAGCTTTCTTACTTGATAAATATGCATTAATTGGTGGTCGTGCATTTTATTTAAAATTTTTTTAATCGCTCACAATGAACTTAGTTAACAAGTGGAGAAGTGACAGTCTCTTAAATCAGCTGTGTGCTATTGTTAGAGCGCAGCTTTTTCTTATATTTTTTTATTTTAATTATACCCGCTACTCATAGAGTAGAAGGATATTATAACTTTGTTCAAACCGAAAATGAACGTAAGAGGCAGAAGGAGACACCTCCGACCCCATCAAGTATATATATTCTGGCTCAGGATCAACAGCCGAGTCGATATAGCCATGTCCGTCTGTCTGTCCGTGTGATAATCTAGATCTCAGCTATTATAAGAGCTAAGACTACCAAATTTGGTGACAATATGTGTTATTATTGCACGCTGATCAAGTTTATTTTGGATTTTGGCCACGCCCCCTTCCGCCCCCGTAAATCGAAAAAACATTGATTACACGCACAATTTTGACTCCATATTGCTCATTTTCGGTTTACATGATAACTATAGCTAGCCAGATGATCTCTGAAAATTTGGTAACAATCGGATAATAAACACAGAAGTTATTCAACGTTTTCCATAGCTGTAAGCTGCGCTGCCGGCAGCGCAAATTCTTTATTTGTACAGGAAATAATAAGAATGCCTTACAATGCAAATTTTTGTAGTTGTTGGATAACAGCGTCAGTAACTTAGTGGAAAAGCGATAAACTCCTGAACCGACAGGCTCGTGGTTCGATTCCCAGTTCATGACGCTTAAGCTTTTTCTTTTTTCATACCCGCTACTCATAGAGTATAAGGGTATTATAACTTTGTTCAAACCGAAAATGTATGTAACAGACAGAAGGAGACACCTCTGACCCCATAAAGTATATATATTCTGGGTCAGGATCAACAGCCGAGTCGATATAGCCATGTCCGTTTGTCCGTCTGTCTGTCCGTGTGAAAACCTAGATCTCTGCTTTTGGAACTACAAAATTTGGTGACAAAATGTATTATTAATGCACGCTGATCAAGTTTATTTTGGATTTAGGCCAAGCCCCTTTCCGCCCCTGTAAATCAAAAAAATTGATTACAAGCGCAATTTCGATGCCATATTGTTCACTTTCGGTTTATATGATAACTATAGCTAGCCAGATTATCTCTGAAAATTTGGTAACAATCGGATAATAAACACAGAATTATTCAGCTTAACGTTTTCCATAGCTGTAAGCAGCGCTGCCGGCAGCGCAAATTCTTTATTTGTACAGGAAATAAAAAGAATGCCTTACAATAAAAATTTTTGCAGTTGTTGGATAACAGCGTCAGTAGCTTAGGGCAAAAGCGATGAACTCCTGAACCGACAGGCCTGTGGTTCGATTCCCAGTTCATGCCGCTTAAGCTTTTTCTTTTTTTTTTTAAGAACTAATACCTTAATTTTTAAATATGCATTAATTGGTGGTCGTGCATTTTATTTAAAAATTTGCTGCCGGCAGCGCTGCTTGCATCATTATGCCGAATCGTGTGTGCGTGTACGATGGTGAAATGGGTTAAGTTGTGGACTGCAAAACGAACAGTACTATTATGCATTTACGGGTTCGGGTCCCGCCCGCATCAAAAATTAAATGTGTGCAAAAATGTTTTTTTTTTTATTTTATATTTTGACTTTGCATAAATATTGTAAGTCCATAGCCTTTTACGGTCAAAATATGATTGTAGCCGTTTTTTTGTTCCGCAAATAAATAATGTACGAGCAGCTGGGTAGCGGGTATATTACAGTCGAGCACTCTCGACTGTAGCTTTCTTACTTGTTAAATATGCATTAATTGGTGGTCGTGCATTTTATTTAAAATTTTTTAATCGCTCACAATGAACTTAGTTAACAAGTGGAGAAGTGACAGTCTCTTAAATCAGCTGTGTGCTATTGTTAGAGCGCAGCTTTTTCTTATATTTTTTTATTTTAATTATACCCGCTACTCATAGAGTAGAAGGGTATTATAACTTTGTTCAAACCGAAAATGAACGTAAGAGGCAGAAGGAGACACCTCCGACCCCATCAAGTATATATATTCTGGCTCAGGATCAACAGCCGAGTCGATATAGCCATGTCCGTCTGTCTGTCCGTGTGATAATCTAGATCTCAGCTATTATAAGAGCTAAGACTACCAAATTTGGTGACAATATGTATTATTATTGCACGCTGATCAAGTTTATTTTGTATTTTGGCCACGCCCCCTTCCGCCCCCGTAAATCGAAAAAACATTGATTACAAGCACAATTTTGATTCCATATTGTTCATTTTCGGTTTACATGATAACTATAGCTAGCCAGATGATCTCTGAAAATTTGGTAACAATCGGATAATAAACACAGAAGTTATTCAGCTTAACGTTTTCCATAGCTGTAAGCTGCGCTGCCGGCAGCGCAAATTCTTTATTTGTACAGGAAATAATAAGAATGCCTTACAATGCAAATTTTTGTAGTTGTTGGATAACAGAGTCAGTAACTTAGTGGAAAAGTGATAAACTCCTGAACCGACAGGCTCGTGGTTCGATTCCCAGTTCATGACGCTTAAGCTTTTTCTTTTTTCATACCCGCTACTCATAGAGTAGAAGGGTATTATAACTTTGTTCAAACCGAAAATGTATGTAACAGACAGAAGGAGACACCTCCGACCCCATAAAGTATATATATTCTGGGTCAGGATCAACAGCCGAGTCGATATAGCCATGTCCGTTTGTTCGTCTGTCTGTCCGTGTGAAAACCTAGATCTCTGCTTTTGGAACTACAAAATTTGGTGACAAAATGTATTATTAATGCACGCTGATCAAGTTTATTTTGGATTTAGGCCACGCCCCTTTCCGCCCCTGTAAATCAAAAAAAATTGATTACAAGCGCAATTTCGATGCCATATTGTTCACTTTCGGTTTATATGATAACTATAGCTAGCCAGATTATCTCTGAAAATTTGGTAACAATCGGATAATAAACACAGAAGTTATTCAGCTTAACGTTTTCCATAGCTGTAAGCAGCGCTGCCGGCAGCGCAAATTCTTTATTTGTACAGGAAATAATAAGAATGCCTTACAATAAAAATTTTTGCAGTTGTTGGATAACAGCGTCAGTAGCTTAGGGCAAAAGCGATGAACTCCTGAACCGAAAGGCCCGTGGTTCGATTCCCAGTTCATGCCGCTTAAGCTTTTTCTTTTTTTTTTAAGAACTAATACCTTAATTTTTAAATATGCATTAATTGGTGGTCGTGCATTTTATTTAAAAATTTTTTAATGCCGGCGCTGCTTGCAGCATTGTGCCGAATCGTGTGTGCGTGTACGATGGTGAAATGGGTTAAGTTGTGGACTGCAAAACGAACAGTACTATTATGCATTTACGGGTTCGAGTCCCGCCCGCATCAAAAATTAAATGTGTGCAAAAATGTTTTTTTTTTTATTTTATATTTTGACTTTGCATAAATATTGTAAGTCCATAGCCTTTTACGGTCAAAATATGATTGTAGCCGTTTTTTTGTTCCGCAAATATATAATATACGAGCAGCTGGGTAGCGGGTATATTACAGTCGAGCACTCTCGACTGAAGCTTTCTTACTTGTTAAATATGCATTAGTTCGTGGTCGTGCATTTTATTTAAAATTTTTTAATGGTTCACAATAAACTTAGTTAACAAGTGGAGAAGTGACAGTCTCTTAAATCAGCTGTGTGCTATTGTTAGAGCGCAGCTTTTTCTTATATTTTTTTATATTTATTATACCCGCTACTCATAGAGTAGAAGGGTATTATAACTTTGTTTAAACCGAAAATGTATGTAACAGGCAGAAGAAGACACCTCCGACCCCATCAAGTATATATATTCTGGCTCAGGATCAACAGCCGAGTCGATATAGCCATGTTCGTCTGTCCGTGTGCAAATCTAGATCTCAGCTATTATAAGAGCTAAGACTACCAAATTTGGTGACAATATGTGTTATTATTGGACGCTGATAAAGTTTATTTTTGATTTTGGCCACGCCTCCTGCCGTACCCGTAAATCGAAAAAACATTGATTACAAGCGAAATTTTGATGCCATATTGTTCATTTTCGGTTTACATGATAACTATAGCTAGCCAGATGATCTCGGATAATAAACACAGAAGTTATTCAGCTTAACGTTTTCCATAGCTGTAAGCAGCGCTGCCGGCAGCGCTGCTTGCATCATTATGCCGAATCGTGTGTGCGTGTACGGTGGTGAAATGGGTTAAGTTGTGGACTGCAAAACGAACAGTACTATTATGCATTTACGGGTTCGAGTCCCGCCCGCATCAAAAATTAAATGTGTGCAAAAATGTTTTTTTTTTTATTTTATATTTTGACTTTGCATAAATATTGTAAGCCCATAGCCTTTTACGGTCAAAATATGATTGTAGCCGTTTTTTTGTTTCGCAAATAAATAATGTACGAGCAGCTGGGTAGCGGGTATATTACAGTCGAGCACTCTCGACTGTAGCTTTCTTACTTGTTAAATATGCATTAATTGGTGGTCGTGCATTTTATTTAAAATTTTTTTAATCGCTCACAATGAACTTAGTTAACAAGTGGAGAAGTGACAGTCTCTTAAATCAGCTGTGTGCTATTGTTAGAGCGCAGCTTTTTCTTATATTTTTTTATTTTAATTATACCCGCTACTCATAGAGTAGAAGGATATTATAACTTTGTTCAAACCGAAAATGAACGTAAGAGGCAGAAGGAGACACCTCCGACCCCATCAAGTATATATATTCTGGCTCAGGATCAACAGCCGAGTCGATATAGCCATGTCCGTCTGTCTGTCCGTGTGATAATCTAGATCTCAGCTATTATAAGAGCTAAGACTACCAAATTTGGTGACAATATGTGTTATTATTGCACGCTGATCAAGTTTATTTTGGATTTTGGCCACGCCCCCTTCCGCCCCCGTAAATCGAAAAAACATTGATTACACGCACAATTTTGACTCCATATTGCTCATTTTCGGTTTACATGATAACTATAGCTAGCCAGATGATCTCTGAAAATTTGGTAACAATCGGATAATAAACACAGAAGTTATTCAACGTTTTCCATAGCTGTAAGCTGCGCTGCCGGCAGCGCAAATTCTTTATTTGTACAGGAAATAATAAGAATGCCTTACAATGCAAATTTTTGTAGTTGTTGGATAACAGCGTCAGTAACTTAGTGGAAAAGCGATAAACTCCTGAACCGACAGGCTCGTGGTTCGATTCCCAGTTCATGACGCTTAAGCTTTTTCTTTTTTCATACCCGCTACTCATAGAGTATAAGGGTATTATAACTTTGTTCAAACCGAAAATGTATGTAACAGACAGAAGGAGACACCTCTGACCCCATAAAGTATATATATTCTGGGTCAGGATCAACAGCCGAGTCGATATAGCCATGTCCGTTTGTCCGTCTGTCTGTCCGTGTGAAAACCTAGATCTCTGCTTTTGGAACTACAAAATTTGGTGACAAAATGTATTATTAATGCACGCTGATCAAGTTTATTTTGGATTTAGGCCAAGCCCCTTTCCGCCCCTGTAAATCAAAAAAATTGATTACAAGCGCAATTTCGATGCCATATTGTTCACTTTCGGTTTATATGATAACTATAGCTAGCCAGATTATCTCTGAAAATTTGGTAACAATCGGATAATAAACACAGAATTATTCAGCTTAACGTTTTCCATAGCTGTAAGCAGCGCTGCCGGCAGCGCAAATTCTTTATTTGTACAGGAAATAAAAAGAATGCCTTACAATAAAAATTTTTGCAGTTGTTGGATAACAGCGTCAGTAGCTTAGGGCAAAAGCGATGAACTCCTGAACCGACAGGCCTGTGGTTCGATTCCCAGTTCATGCCGCTTAAGCTTTTTCTTTTTTTTTTTAAGAACTAATACCTTAATTTTTAAATATGCATTAATTGGTGGTCGTGCATTTTATTTAAAAATTTGCTGCCGGCAACGCTGCTTGCATCATTATGCCGAATCGTGTGTGCGTGTACGATGGTGAAATGGGTTAAGTTGTGGACTGCAAAACGAACAGTACTATTATGCATTTACGGGTTCGGGTCCCGCCCGCATCAAAAATTAAATGTGTGCAAAAATGTTTTTTTTTTTTATTTTATATTTTGACTTTGCATAAATATTGTAAGTCCATAGCCTTTTACGGTCAAAATATGATTGTAGCCGTTTTTTTGTTCCGCAAATAAATAATGTACGAGCAGCTGGGTAGCGGGTATATTACAGTCGAGCACTCTCGACTGTAGCTTTCTTACTTGTTAAATATGCATTAATTGGTGGTCGTGCATTTTATTTAAAATTTTTTTAATCGCTCACAATGAACTTAGTTAACAAGTGGAGAAGTGACAGTCTCTTAAATCAGCTGTGTGCTATTGTTAGAGCGCAGCTTTTTCTTATATTTTTTTATTTTAATTATACCCGCTACTCATAGAGTAGAAGGGTATTATAACTTTGTTCAAACCGAAAATGAACGTAAGAGGCAGAAGGAGACACCTCCGACCCCATCAAGTATATATATTCTGGCTCAGGATCAACAGCCGAGTCGATATAGCCATGTCCGTCTGTCTGTCCGTGTGATAATCTAGATCTCAGCTATTATAAGAGCTAAGACTACCAAATTTGGTGACAATATGTATTATTATTGCACGCTGATCAAGTTTATTTTGTATTTTGGCCACGCCCCCTTCCGCCCCCGTAAATCGAAAAAACATTGATTACAAGCACAATTTTGATTCCATATTGTTCATTTTCGGTTTACATGATAACTATAGCTAGCCAGATGATCTCTGAAAATTTGGTAACAATCGGATAATAAACACAGAAGTTATTCAGCTTAACGTTTTCCATAGCTGTAAGCTGCGCTGCCGGCAGCGCAAATTCTTTATTTGTACAGGAAATAATAAGAATGCCTTACAATGCAAATTTTTGTAGTTGTTGGATAACAGAGTCAGTAACTTAGTGGAAAAGTGATAAACTCCTGAACCGACAGGCTCGTGGTTCGATTCCCAGTTCATGACGCTTAAGCTTTTTCTTTTTCATACCCGCTACTCATAGAGTAGAAGGGTATTATAACTTTGTTCAAACCGAAAATGTATGTAACAGACAGAAGGAGACACCTCCGACCCCATAAAGTATATATATTCTGGGTCAGGATCAACAGCCGAGTCGATATAGCCATGTCCGTTTGTTCGTCTGTCTGTCCGTGTGAAAACCTAGATCTCTGCTTTTGGAACTACAAAATTTGGTGACAAAATGTATTATTAATGCACGCTGATCAAGTTTATTTTGGATTTAGGCCACGCCCCTTTCCGCCCCTGTAAATCAAAAAAAATTGATTACAAGCGCAATTTCGATGCCATATTGTTCACTTTCGGTTTATATGATAACTATAGCTAGCCAGATTATCTCTGAAAATTTGGTAACAATCGGATAATAAACACAGAAGTTATTCAGCTTAACGTTTTCCATAGCTGTAAGCAGCGCTGCCGGCAGCGCAAATTCTTTATTTGTACAGGAAATAATAAGAATGCCTTACAATAAAAATTTTTGCAGTTGTTGGATAACAGCGTCAGTAGCTTAGGGCAAAAGCGATGAACTCCTGAACCGAAAGGCCCGTGGTTCGATTCCCAGTTCATGCCGCTTAAGCTTTCTTTTTTTTTTTAAGAACTAATACCTTAATTTTTTAAATATGCATTAATTGGTGGTCGTGCATTTTATTTAAAAATTTTTTAATGCCGGCGCTGCTTGCAGCATTGTGCCGAATCGTGTGTGCGTGTACGATGGTGAAATGGGTTAAGTTGTGGACTGCAAAACGAACAGTACTATTATGCATTTACGGGTTCGAGTCCCGCCCGCATCAAAAAATTAAATGTGTGCAAAAATGTTTTTTTTTTATTTTATATTTTGACTTTGCATAAATATTGTAAGTCCATAGCCTTTTACGGTCAAAATATGATTGTAGCCGTTTTTTTGTTCCGCAAATATATAATATACGAGCAGCTGGGTAGCGGGTATATTACAGTCGAGCACTCTCGACTGAAGCTTTCTTACTTGTTAAATATGCATTAATTGGTGGTCGTGCATTTTATTTAAAATTTTTTTAATCGGTCACAATGAACTTAGTTAACAAGTGGAGAAGTAACAGTCTCTTAAATCAGCTGTGTGCTATTGTTAGAGCGCAGCTTTTTCTTATATTTTTTTATTTTAATTATACCCGCTACTCATAGAGTAGAAGGGTATTATAACTTTGTTCAAACCGAAAATGAACGTAAGAGGCAGAAGGAGACACCTCCGACCCCATCAAGTATATATATTCTGGCTCAGGATCAACAGCCGAGTCGATATAGCCATGTCCGTCTGTCTGTCCGTGTGATAATCTAGATCTCAGCTATTATAAGAGCTAAGACTACCAAATTTGGTGACAATATGTGTTATTATTGCACGCTGATCAAGTTTATTTTGGATTTTGGCCACGCCCCCTTCCGTCCCCGTAAATCGAAAAAACATTGATTACAAGCACAATTTTAATTTCATATTGTTCATTTTCGGTTTACATGATAACTATAGCTAGCCAGATGATCTCTGAAAATTTGGTAACAATCGGATAATAAACACAGAAGTTATTCAGCTTAACGTTTTCCATAGCTGTAAGCTGCGCTGCCGGCAGCGCAAATTCTTTATTTGTACAGGAAATAATAAGAATGCCTTACAATGCAAATTTTTGTAGTTGTTGGATAACAGCGTCAGTAGCTTAGTGGAAAAGCGATAAACTCCTGAACCGACAGGCTCGTGGTTCGATTCCCAGTTCATGACGCTTAAGCTTTTTCTTTTTTCATACCCGCTACTCATAGAGTAGAAGGGTATTATAACTTTGTTCAAAAAATGTATGTAACAGACAGAAGGAGACACCTCCGACTCCATAAAGTATATATATTCTGGGTCAGGATCAACAGCCGAGTCGATATAGCCATGTCCGTTTGTCCGTCTGTCTGTCCGTGTGAAAACCTAGATCTCTGCTTTTGGAACTACAAAATTTGGTGACAAAATGTATTATTAATGCACGCTGGTCAAGTTTATTTTGGATTTTGGCCACGCCCCCTTCCGCCCCCGTAAATCGAAAAAACATTGATTCCAAGCACAATTTTGATTTCATATTGTTCATTTTCGGTGAACATGATAACTATAGCTAGCCAGATGATCTCTGAAAATTTGGTAACAATCGGATAATAAACACAGAAGTTATTCAGCTTAACGTTTTCCATAGCTGTAAGCAGCGCTGCCGGCAGCGCAAATTCTTTATTTGTACAGGAAATAATAAGAATGCCTTACAATAAAAATTTTTGCAGTTGTTGGATAACAGCGTCAGTAGCTTAGGGCAAAAGCGATGAACTCCTGAACCGTCAGGCCCGTGGTTCGATTCCCAGTTCATGCCGCTTAAGCTTATTCTTTTTTTTTTTAAGAACTAATACCTTAATTTTTAAATATGCATTAATTGGTGGTCGTGCATTTTATTTAAAAATTTTTTAATGGCTCACAATGAACTTAGTTAACAAGTGGAGAAGTGACAGTCTCTTAAATCAGCTGTGTGCTATTGTTAGAGCTCAGCTTTTTCTTATATTTTTTTATTTTTATTATACCCGCTACTCATAGAGTAGAAGGATATTATAACTTTGTTCAAACCGAAAATGTATGTAACAGGCAGAAGGAGACACCTCCGACCCCATAAAGTATATATATTCTGGCTCAGGATTAACAGTCGAGTCGATATAGCCATTGACGTCTGTCCGTGTGTCTATCCGTGTGAAAATCTAGATCTCAGCTATTATAAGAGCTAGGACTACCAAATTTGGTGACAATATGTGTTATTATTGCACGCTGATTAAGTTTATTTTCGATTTTGGTCACGCCCCATCCGCCCCTATACATCAAAAAAACATTGATTACAAGCGAAATTTTGATGCCATAGTGTTCATTTTCGGTTTACATGATAACTATAGATAGACAGATGATCTCTAAAAATTTGGTAACAATCGGATAATAAACACAGAAGTTATTTCATAGCTGTTTTCCATAGCTGTAAACAGCGCTGCCGGCAGCGCTGCTTGCATCATTATGCCGAATCGTGTGTGCGTGTACGGTGGTGAAATGGGTTAAGTTGTAGACTGCAAAACGGACAGTACTATTATGCATTTACGGGTTCGAGTCCCGCCCGCATCAAAAATTAAATGTGTGCAAAAATGTTTATACCCGCTACTCATAGAGTAGAAGGATATTATAACTTTGTTCAAACCGAAAATGTATGTAACAGGCAGAAGGAGACACCTCCGACGGATCAACAGCCGAGTCGATATAGCCATGTCCGTCTGTCTGTCCGTGTGAAAATCTGGATCTCAGCTATTATAAGAGCTAGGACTACCAAATTTGGTGACAATATGTGTTATTATTGCACGCTGATCAAGTTTATTTTGGATTTTGGCCACGCACCCTTCCGCACCCGTAAATCGACAAAAACATTTATTGGAAAAGCGATGAACTCCTCAACCGACAGGCCCGTGGTTCGATTCCCAGTTCATGCCGCTTAAGCTTTTTCTTTTTTTTTTTAAGAACTAATACTTTAATTTTTGAATATGCATTAGTTCGGGGTCGTGCATTTTATTTAAAATTTTTTAATGGCTCACAATAAACTTAGTTAACAAGTGGAGAAGTGACAGTCTCTTAAATCAGCTGAGTGCGATTGTTAGAGCGCAGCTTTTTCTTTTTTTTTTATTTTTATTATACCCGCTACTCATAGAGTAGAAGGATATTATAACTTTGTTCAAACCGAAAATGTATGTAACAGGCAGAAGGAGACACCTCCGACCCCATAAAGTATATATATTCTGGCTCAGGATTAACAGCCGAGTCGATATAGCCATTGACGTCTGTCCGTGTGTCTATCCGTGTGAAAATCTAGATCTCAGCTATTATAAGAGCTAGGACTACCAAATTTGGTGACAATATGTGTTATTATTGCACGCTGATTAAGTTTATTTTCGATTTTGGTCACGCCCCATCCGCCCCTATACATCAAAAAAACATTGATTACAAGCGAAATTTTGATGCCATAGTGTTCATTTTCGGTTTACATGATAACTATAGATAGACAGATGATCTCTAAAAATTTGGTAACAATCGGATAATAAACACAGAAGTTATTTCATAGCTGTTTTCCATAGCTGTAAACAGCGCTGCCGGCAGCGCTGCTTGCATCATTATGCCGAATCGTGTGTGCGTGTACGGTGGTGAAATGGGTTAAGTTGTAGACTGCAAAATGAACAGTACTATTATGCATTTACGGGTTCGAGTCCCGCCCGCATCAAAAATTAAATGTGTGTAAAAATGTTTATACCCGCTACTCATAGAGTATAAGGGTATTATAACTTTGTTCAAACCGAAAATGTATGTAACAGACAGAAGGAGACACCTCCGACCCCATAAAGTATATATATTCTGGGTCAGGATCAACAGCCGAGTCGATATAGCCATGTCCGCTTGTCCGTCTGTCTGTCCGTGTGAAAACCTAGATCTCTGCTTTTGGAACTACAAAATTTGGTGACAAAATGTATTATTAATGTACGCTGATCAAGTTTATTTTGGATTTAGGCCAAGCCCCTTTCCGCCCCTGTAAATCAAAAAAATTGATTACAAGCGCAATTTCGATGCCATATTGTTCACTTTCGGTTTATATGATAACTATAGCTAGCCATATTATCTCTGAAAATTTGGTAACAATCGGATAATAAACACAGAATTATTCAGCTTAACGTTTTCCATAGCTGTAAGCAGCGCTGCCGGCAGCGCAAATTCTTTATTTGTACAGGAAATAAAAAGAATGCCTTACAATAAAAATTTTTGCAGTTGTTGGATAACAGCGTCAGTAGCTTAGGGCAAAAGCGATGAACTCCTGAACCGACAGGCCCGTGGTTCGATTCCCAGTTCATGCCGCTTAAGCTTTTTCTTTTTTTTTTTAAGAAATAATACCTTAATTTTTAAATATGCATTAATTGGTGGTCGTGCATTTTATTTAAAAATTTTTTAATGGCTCACAATGAACTTAGTTAACAAGTGGAGAAGTGACAGTCTCTTAAATCAGCTGTGTGCTATTGTTAGAGCTCAGCTTTTTCTTATATTTTTTTATTTTTATTATACCCGCTACTCATAGAGTAGAAGGATATTATAACTTTGTTCAAACCGAAAATGTATGTAACAGGCAGAAGGAGACACCTCCGACCCCATAAAGTATATATATTCTGGCTCAGGATTAACAGTCGAGTCGATATAGCCATTGACGTCTGTCCGTGTGTCTATCCGTGTGAAAATCTAGATCTCAGCTATTATAAGAGCTAGGACTACCAAATTTGGTGACAATATGTGTTATTATTGCACGCTGATTAAGTTTATTTTCGATTTTGGTCACGCCCCATCCCATCCCTATACATCAAAAAAACATTGATTACAAGCGAAATTTTGATGCCATAGTGTTCATTTTCGGTTTACATGATAACTATAGATAGACAGATGATCTCTAAAAATTTGGTAACAATCGGATAATAAACACAGAAGTTATTTCATAGCTGTTTTCCATAGCTGTAAGCAGCGCTGCCGGCAGCGCTGCTTGCATCATTATGCCGAATCGTGTGTGCGTGTACGATGGTGAAATGGGTTAAGTTGTGGACTGCAAAACGAACAGTACTATTATGCATTTACGGGTTCGGGTCCCGCCCGCATCAAAAATTAAATGTGTGCAAAAATGTTTTTTTTTTTTATTTTATATTTTGACTTTGCATAAATATTGTAAGTCCATAGCCTTTTACGGTCAAAATATGATTGTAGCCGTTTTTTTGTTCCGCAAATAAATAATGTACGAGCAGCTGGGTAGCGGGTATATTACAGTCGAGCACTCTCGACTGTAGCTTTCTTACTTGTTAAATATGCATTAATTGGTGGTCGTGCATTTTATTTAAAATTTTTTTAATCGCTCACAATGAACTTAGTTAACAAGTGGAGAAGTGACAGTCTCTTAAATCAGCTGTGTGCTATTGTTAGAGCGCAGCTTTTTCTTATATTTTTTTATTTTAATTATACCCGCTACTCATAGAGTAGAAGGGTATTATAACTTTGTTCAAACCGAAAATGAACGTAAGAGGCAGAAGGAGACACCTCCGACCCCATCAAGTATATATATTCTGGCTCAGGATCAACAGCCGAGTCGATATAGCCATGTCCGTCTGTCTGTCCGTGTGATAATCTAGATCTCAGCTATTATAAGAGCTAAGACTACCAAATTTGGTGACAATATGTATTATTATTGCACGCTGATCAAGTTTATTTTGTATTTTGGCCACGCCCCCTTCCGCCCCCGTAAATCGAAAAAACATTGATTACAAGCACAATTTTGATTCCATATTGTTCATTTTCGGTTTACATGATAACTATAGCTAGCCAGATGATCTCTGAAAATTTGGTAACAATCGGATAATAAACACAGAAGTTATTCAGCTTAACGTTTTCCATAGCTGTAAGCTGCGCTGCCGGCAGCGCAAATTCTTTATTTGTACAGGAAATAATAAGAATGCCTTACAATGCAAATTTTTGTAGTTGTTGGATAACAGCGTCAGTAACTTAGTGGAAAAGTGATAAACTCCTGAACCGACAGGCTCGTGGTTCGATTCCCAGTTCATGACGCTTAAGCTTTTTCTTTTTTCATACCCGCTACTCATAGAGTAGAAGGGTATTATAACTTTGTTCAAACCGAAAATGTATGTAACAGACAGAAGGAGACACCTCCGACCCCATAAAGTATATATATTCTGGGTCAGGATCAACAGCCGAGTCGATATAGCCATGTCCGTTTGTCCGTCTGTCTGTCCGTGTGAAAACCTAGATCTCTGTTTTTGGAACTACAAAATTTGGTGACAAAATGTATTATTAATGCACGCTGATCAAGTTTATTTTGGATTTAGGCCACGCCCCTTTCCGCCCCTGTAAATCAAAAAAAATTGATTACAAGCGCAATTTCGATGCCATATTGTTCACTTTCGGTTTATATGATAACTATAGCTAGCCAGATTATCTCTGAAAATTTGGTAACAATCGGATAATAAACACAGAAGTTATTCAGCTTAACGTTTTCCATAGCTGTAAGCAGCGCTGACGGCAGCGCAAATTCTTTATTTGTACAGGAAATAATAAGAATGCCTTACAATAAAAATTTTTGCAGTTGTTGGATAACAGCGTCAGTAGCTTAGGGCAAAAGCGATGAACTCCTGAACCGAAAGGCCCGTGGTTCGATTCCCAGTTCATGCCGCTTAAGCTTTTTCTTTTTTTTAAGAACTAATACCTTAATTTTTAAATATGCATTAATTGGTGGTCGTGCATTTTATTTAAAAATTTTTTAATGCCGGCGCTGCTTGCAGCATTGTGCCGAATCGTGTGTGCGTGTACGATGGTGAAATGGGTTAAGTTGTGGACTGCAAAACGAACAGTACTATTATGCATTTACGGGTTCGAGTCCCGCCCGCATCAAAAATTAAATGTGTGCAAAAATGTTTTTTTTTTTATTTTATATTTTGACTTTGCATAAATATTGTAAGTCCATAGCCTTTTACGGTCAAAATATGATTGTAGCCGTTTTTTTGTTCCGCAAATATATAATATACGAGCAGCTGGGTAGCGGGTATATTACAGTCGAGCACTCTCGACTGAAGCTTTCTTACTTGTTAAATATGCATTAATTGGTGGTCGTGCATTTTATTTAAAATTTTTTTAATCGGTCACAATGAACTTAGTTAACAAGTGGAGAAGTGACAGTCTCTTAAATCAGCTGTGTGCTATTGTTAGAGCGCAGCTTTTTCTTATATTTTTTTTATTTTAATTATACCCGCTACTCATAGAGTAGAAGGGTATTATAACTTTGTTCAAACCGAAAATGAACGTAAGAGGCAGAAGGAGACACCTCCGACCCCATCAAGTATATATATTCTGGCTCAGGATCAACAGCCGAGTCGATATAGCCATGTCCGTCTGTCTGTCCGTGTGATAATCTAGATCTCAGCTATTATAAGAGCTAAGACTACCAAATTTGGTGACAATATGTGTTATTATTGCACGCTGATCAAGTTTATTTTGGATTTTGGCCACGCCCCCTTCCGTCCCCGTAAATCGAAAAAACATTGATTACAAGCACAATTTTGATTTCATATTGTTCATAGAGTATAAGGGTATTATAACTTTGTTCAAACCGAAAATGTATGTAACAGACAGAAGGAGACACCTCCGACCCCATAAAGTATATATATTCTGGGTCAGGATCAACAGCCGAGTCGATATAGCCATGTCCGCTTGTCCGTCTGTCTGTCCGTGTGAAAACCTAGATCTCTGCTTTTGGAACTACAAAATTTGGTGACAAAATGTATTATTAATGCACGCTGATCAAGTTTATTTTGGATTTAGGCCAAGCCCCTTTCCGCCCCTGTAAATCAAAAAAATTGATTACAAGCGCAATTTCGATGCCATATTGTTCACTTTCGGTTTATATGATAACTATAGCTAGCCATATTATCTCTGAAAATTTGGTAACAATCGGATAATAAACACAGAATTATTCAGCTTAACGTTTTCCATAGCTGTAAGCAGCGCTGCCGGCAGCGCAAATTCTTTATTTGTACAGGAAATAAAAAGAATGCCTTACAATAAAAATTTTTGCAGTTGTTGGATAACAGCGTCAGTAGCTTAGGGCAAAAGCGATGAACTCCTGAACCGACAGGCCCGTGGTTCGATTCCCAGTTCATGCCGCTTAAGCTTTTTCTTTTTTTTTTTAAGAACTAATACCTTAATTTTTAAATATGCATTAATTGGTGGTCGTGCATTTTATTTAAAAATTTTTTAATGCCGGCGCTGCTTGCAGCATTGTGCCGAATCGTGTGTGCGTGTACGATGGTGAAATGGGTTAAGTTGTGGACTGCAAAACGAACAGTACTATTATGCATTTACGGGTTCGAGTCCCGCCCGCATCAAAAATTAAATGTGTGCAAAAATGTTTTTTTTTTTATTTTATATTTTGACTTTGCATAAATATTGTAAGTCCATAGCCTTTTACGGTCAAAATATGATTGTAGCCGTTTTTTTGTTCCGCAAATATATAATATACGAGCAGCTGGGTAGCGGGTATATTACAGTCGAGCACTCTCGACTGAAGCTTTCTTACTTGTTAAATATGCATTAATTGGTGGTCGTGCATTTTATTTAAAATTTTTTTAATCGGTCACAATGAACTTAGTTAACAAGTGGAGAAGTGACAGTCTCTTAAATCAGCTGTGTGCTATTGTTAGAGCGCAGCTTTTTCTTATATTTTTTTATTTTAATTATACCCGCTACTCATAGAGTAGAAGGGTATTATAACTTTGTTCAAACCGAAAATGAACGTAAGAGGCAGAAGGAGACACCTCCGACCCCATCAAGTATATATATTCTGGCTCAGGATCAACAGCCGAGTCGATATAGCCATGTCCGTCTGTCTGTCCGTGTGATAATCTAGATCTCAGCTATAATAAGAGCAAAGACTACCAAATTTGGTGACAATATGTGTTATTATTGCACGCTGATCAAGTTTATTTTGGATTTTGGCCACGCCCCCTTCCGTCCCCGTAAATCGAAAAAACATTGATTACAAGCACAATTTTGATTTCATATTGTTCATTTTCGGTTTACATGATAACTATAGCTAGCCAGATGATCTCTGAAAATTTGGTAACAATCGGATAATAAACACAGAAGTTATTCAGCTTAACGTTTTCCATAGCTGTAAGCTGCGCTGCCGGCAGCGCAAATTCTTTATTTGTACAAGAAATAATAAGAATGCCTTACAATGCAAATTTTTGTAGTTGTTGGATAACAGCGTCAGTAACTTAGTGGAAAAGCGATAAACTCCTGAACCGACAGGCTCGTGGTTCGATTCCCAGTTCATGACGCTTAAGCTTTTTCTTTTTTCATACCCGCTACTCATAGAGTAGAAGGGTATTATAACTTTGTTCAAACCGAAAATGTATGTAACAGACAGAAGGAGACACCTCCGACCCCATAAAGTATATATATTCTGGGTCAGGATCAACAGCCGAGTCGATATAGCCATGTCCGTTTGTCCGTCTGTCTGTCCGTGTGAAAACCTAGATCTCTGCTTTTGGAACTACAAAATTTGGTGACAAAATGTATTATTAATGCACGCTGCTCAAGTTTATTTTGGATTTTGGCCACGCCCCCTTCCGCCCCCGTAAATCGAAAAAACATTGATTCCAAGCACAATTTTGATTTCATATTGTTCATTTTCGGTGAACATGATAACTATAGCTAGCCAGATGATCTCTGAAAATTTGGTAACAATCGGATAATAAACACAGAAGTTATTCAGCTTAACGTTTTCCATAGCTGTAAGCAGCGCTGCCGGCAGCGCAAATTCTTTATTTGTACAGGAAATAATAAGAATGCCTTACAATAAAAATTTTTGCAGTTGTTGGATAACAGCGTCAGTAGCTTAGGGCAAAAGCGATGAACTCCTGAACCGACAGGCCCGTGGTTCGATTCCCAGTTCATGCCGCTTAAGCTTATTCTTTTTTTTTTAAGAACTAATACCTTAATTTTTAAATATGCATTAATAGGTGGTCGTGCATTTTATTTAAAAATTTTTTAATGGCTCACAATGAACTTAGTTAACAAGTGGAGAAGTGACAGTCTCTTAAATCAGCTGTGTGCTATTGTTAGAGCTCAGCTTTTTCTTATATTTTTTTATTTTTATTATACCCGCTACTCATAGAGTAGAAGGATATTATAACTTTGTTCAAACCGAAAATGTATGTAACAGGCAGAAGGAGACACCTCCGACGGATCAACAGCCGAGTCGATATAGCCATGTCCGTCTGTCTGTCCGTGTGAAAATCTGGATCTCAGCTATTATAAGAGCTAGGACTACCAAATTTGGTGACAATATGTGTTATTATTGCACGCTGATCAAGTTTATTTTGGATTTTGGCCACGCACCCTTCCACACCCGTAAATCGACAAAAACATTTATTGGAAAAGCGATGAACTCCTCAACCGACAGGCCCGTGGTTCGATTCCCAGTTCATGCCGCTTAAGCTTTTCTTTTTTTTTTTTTAAGAACTAATACTTTAATTTTTGAATATGCATTAGTTCGGGGTCGTGCATTTTATTTAAAATTTTTTAATGGCTCACAATGAACTTAGTTAACAAGTGGAGAAGTGACAGTCTCTTAAATCAGCTGTGTGCGATTGTTAGAGCGCAGCTTTTTCTTATATTTTTTTATTTTTATTATACCCGCTACTCATAGAGTAGAAGGATATTATAACTTTGTTCAAACCGAAAATGTATGTAACAGGCAGAAGGAGACACCTCCGACCCCATAAAGTATATATATTCTGGCTCAGGATTAACAGCCGAGTCGATATAGCCATTGACGTCTGTCCGTGTGTCTATCCGTGTGAAAATCTAGATCTCAGCTATTATAAGAGCTAGGACTACCAAATTTGGTGACAATATGTGTTATTATTGCACGCTGATTAAGTTTATTTTCGATTTTGGTCACGCCCCATCCCATCCCTATACATCAAAAAAACATTGATTACAAGCGAAATTTTGATGCCATAGTGTTCATTTTCGGTTTACATGATAACTATAGATAGACAGATGATCTCTAAAAATTTGGTAACAATCGGATAATAAACACAGAAGTTATTTCATAGCTGTTTTCCATAGCTGTAAACAGCGCTGCCGGCAGCGCTGCTTGCATCATTATGCCGAATCGTGTGTGCGTGTACGGTGGTGAAATGGGTTAAGTTGTAGACTGCAAAATGAACAGTACTATTATGCATTTACGGGTTCGAGTCCCGCCCGCATCAAAAATTAAATGTGTGTAAAAATGTTTATACCCGCTACTCATAGAGTAGAAGGATATTATAACTTTGTTCAAACCGAAAATGTATGTAACAGGCAGAAGGAGACACCTCCGACCCCATAAAGTATATATATTCTGGCTCAGGATCAACAGCCGAGTCGATATAGCCATGTCCGTCTGTCTGTCCGTGTGAAAATCTAGATCTCAGCTATTATAAGAGCTAGGTCTACCAAATTTGGTGACAATATGTGTTATTATTGCACGCTGATCAAGTTTATTTTGGATTTTGGCCACGCCCCCTTCCGCCCCCGTAAATCGAAAAAACATTGATTACAAGCACAATTTTGATTCCATATTGTTCATTTTCGGTTTACATGATAACTATAGCTAGACAGATGATCTCTGAAAATTTGGTAACAATCGGATAATAAACACAGAAGTTATTCAGCTTAACGTTTTCCATAGCTGTAAGCTGCGCTGCCGGCAGCGCAAATTCTTTATTTGTACAGGAAATAATAAGAATGCCTTACAATGCAAATTTTTGTAGTTGTTGGATAACAGCGTCAGTAACTTAGTGGAAAAGCGATAAACTCCTGAACCGACAGGCTCGTGGTTCGATTCCCAGTTCATGATGCTTAAGCTTTTTCTTTTTTCATACCCGCTACTCATAGAGTAGAAGGGTATTATAACTTTGTTCAAACCGAAAATGTATGTAACAGACAGAAGGAGACACCTCCGACCCCATAAAGTATATATATTCTGGGTCAGGATCAACAGCCGAGTCGATATAGCCATGTCCGTTTGTCCGTCTGTCTGTCCGTGTGAAAACCTAGATCTCTGCTTTTGGAACTACAAAATTTGGTGACAAAATGTATTATTAATGCACGCTGATCAAGTTTATTTTGGATTTAGGCCACGCCCCTTTCCGCCCCTGTAAATCAAAAAAAATTGATTACAAGCGCAATTTCGATGCCATATTGTTCACTTTCGGTTTATATGATAACTATAGCTAGCCAGATTATCTCTAAAAATTTGGTAACAATCGGATAATAAACACAGAAGTTATTCAGCTTAACGTTTTCCATAGCTGTAAGCAGCGCTGCCGGCAGCGCAAATTCTTTATTTGTACAGGAAATAATAAGAATGCCTTACAATAAAAATTTTTGCAGTTGTTGGATAACAGCGTCAGTAGCTTAGAGCAAAAGCGATGAACTCCTGAACCGATAGGCCCGTGGTTCGATTCCCAGTTCATGCCGCTTAAGCTTTTTCTTTTTTTTTTTAAGAACTAATACCTTAATTTTTAAATATGCATTAATTGGTGGTCGTGCATTTTATTTAAAAATTTTTTAATGCCGGCGCTGCTTGCAGCATTGTGCCGAATCGTGTGTGCATGTACGATGGTGAAATGGGTTAAGTTGTGGACTGCAAAACGAACAGTACTATTATGCATTTACGGGTTCGAGTCCCGCCCGCATCAAAAATTAAATGTGTGCAAAAATTTTTTAATTTTATATTTTGACTTTGCATAAATATTGTAAGTCCATAGCCTTTTACGGTCAAAATATGATTGTAGCCGTTTTTTTGTTCCGCAAATAAATAATGTACGAGCAGCTGGGTAGCGGGTATATTACTATTGTTAGAGAAAATGTATGTAACAGGCAGAAGGAGACACCTCCGACCCCATAAAGTATATATATTCTGGCTCAGGATTAACAGCCGAGTCGACATATGTCTATCCGTGTGAAAATCTAGATCTCAGCTATTATAAGAGCTAGGACTACCAAATTTGGTGACAATATGTGTTATTATTGCACGCTGATTAAGTTTATTTTCGATTTTGGTCACGCCCCATCCGCCCCTATACATCAAAAAAACATTGATTACAAGCGAAATTTTGATGCCATAGTGTTCATTTGCGGTTTACATGATAACTATAGATAGACAGATGATCTCTAAAAATTTGGTAACAATCGGATAATAAACACAGAAGTTATTTCATAGCTGTTTTCCATAGCTGTAAACAGCGCTGCCGGCAGCGCTGCTTGCATCATTATGCCGAATCGTGTGTGGGTGTACGGTGGTGAAATGGGTTAAGTTGTAGACTGCAAAACGAACAGTACTATTATGCATTTACGGGTTCGAGTCCCGCCCGCATCAAAAATTAAATGTGTGCAAAAATGTTTATACCCGCTACTCATAGAGTAGAAGGATATTATAACTTTGTTCAAACCGAAAATGTATGTAACAGGCAGAAGGAGACACCTCAGACCCCATAAAGTATATATATTCTGGCTCAGGATCAACAGCCGAGACGATATAGCCATGTCCGTCTGTCCGTTTGTCTGTCCGTGTGAAAATCTACATCTCAGCTTTTATAAGAGCTAGAACTACCAAATTTGGTGACAGTATGTGTTATTATTGCACGCTAATCAATAATAGCTAGCCAGATGATCTCTGAAAATTTGGTAACAATCGGATAATAAACACAGAAGTTATTCAGCTTAATGTTTTCCATAGCTGTAAGCAGCGCTGCCGGCAGCCCAAATTCTTTATTTGTACAGGAGAAAATAAGAATGCCTTACAATGCAAATTTTTGCAGTTGTTGGATAACAGCGTCAGTAGCTTATTGGAAAAGCGATGAACTCCTCAACCGACAGGCCCGTGGTTCGATTCCCAGTTCATGCCGCTTAAGCTTTTTCTTTTTTTTTTTAAGAACTAATACTTTAATTTTTGAATATGCATTAGTTCGTGGTCGTGCATTTTATTTAAAATTTTTTAATGGCTCACAATAAACTTAGTTAACAAGTGGAGAAGTGACAGTCTCTTAAATCAGCTGAGAGCGATTGTTAGAGCGCAGCTTTTTATTTTTTTTTTTTATTTTTATTATACCCGCTACTCATAGAGTAGAAGGATATTATAACTTTGTTTAAACCGAAAATGTATGTAACAGGCAGAAGGAGAAACCTCCGACCCCATAAAGTATATATATTCTGGCTCAGGATCAACAGCCGAGTCGATATAGCCATGTCCGTCTGTCCGTGTGAAAATCTAGATCTCAGCTATTATAAGAGCTAGGACTACCAAATTTGGTGACAATATGTGTTATTATTGCACGCTGATCAAGTTTATTTTGGATTTTGGCCACGCACCCTTCCG
The DNA here is from genome assembly GCA_018904095.1 of Zaprionus ghesquierei. Taxonomy (NCBI): domain Eukaryota; kingdom Metazoa; phylum Arthropoda; class Insecta; order Diptera; family Drosophilidae; genus Zaprionus; species Zaprionus ghesquierei. Next base: position 359,191 of record JAEIGP010000164.1, on the reverse strand, counting down.
CCCCCGTAAATCGACAAAAACATTGAGTACAAGCGCAATTTTGATTCCATATTGTTCATTTTCGGTTTACATGATAACTATAGCTAGCCAGATGATCTCTGAAAATTTGGTAACAATCGGATAATAAACACAGAAGTTATTCAGCTTAATGTTTTCCATAGCTGTATGCAGCGCTGCCGGCAGCCCAAATTCTTTATTTGTACAGGAGAAAATAAGAATGCCTTACAATGCAAATTTTTGCAGTTGTTGGATAACAGCGTCAGTAGCTTATTGGAAAAGCGATGAACTCCTCAACCGACAGGCCCGTGGTTCGATTCCCAGTTCATGCCGCTTAAGCTTTTTCTTTTTTTTTTTAAGAACTAATACTTTAATTTTTGAATATGCATTAGTTCGCGGTCGTGCATTTTATTTAAAATTTTTTAATGGCTCACAATAAACTTAGTTAACAAGTGGAGAAGTGACAGTCTCTTAAATCAGCTGAGTGCGATTGTTAGAGCGCAGCTTTTTCTTTTTTTTTATTTTTATTATACCCGCTACTCATAGAGTAGAAGGATATTATAACTTTGTTCAAACCGAAAATGTATGTAACAGGCAGAAAGAGAGACCTCCGACCCCATAAAGTATATATATTCTGGCTCAGGATTAACAGCCGAGTCGATATAGCCATGTCCGTCTGTCCGTCTGTCTGTCCGTGTGAAAATCTAGATCTCAGCTATTATAAGAGCTAGGACTACCAAATTTGGTGACAATATGTGTTATTATTGCACGCTGATTAAGTTTATTTTCGATTTTGGTCACGCCCCATCCGCCCCTATACATCAAAAAAACATTGATTACAAGCGAAATTTTGATGCCATAGTGTTCATTTGCGGTTTACATGATAACTATAGATAGACAGATGACCTCTAAAAATTTGGTAACAATCGGATAATAAACACAGAAGTTATTTCATAGCTGTTTTCCATAGCTGTAAACAGCGCTGCCGGCAGCGCTGCTTGCATCATTATGCCGAATCGTGTGTGCTTGTACGGTGGTGAAATGGGTTAAGTTGTAGACTGCAAAACGAACAGTACTATTATGCATTTACGGGTTCGAGTCCCGCCCGCATCAAAAATTAAATGTGTGCAAAAATGTTTATACCCGCTACTCATAGAGTAGAAGGATATTATAACTTTGTTCAAACCGAAAATGTATGTAACAGGCAGAAGGAGACACCTCCGACCCCATAAAGTATATATATTCTGGCTCAGGATCAACAGCCGAGACGATATAGCCATGTCCGTCTGTCCGTTTGTCTGTCCGTGTGAAAATCTACATCTCAGCTTTTATAAGAGCTAGAACTACCAAATTTGGTGACAGTATGTGTTATTATTGCACGCTAATCAATAATAGCTAGCCAGATGATCTCTGAAAATTTGGTAACAATCGGATAATAAACACAGAAGTTATTCAGCTTAATATTTTCCATAGCTGTAAGCAGCGCTGCCGGCAGCCCAAATTCTTTATTTGTACAGGAGAAAATAAGAATGCCTTACAATGCAAATTTTTGCAGTTGTTGGATAACAGCGTCAGTAGCTTATTGGAAAAGCGATGGACTCCTCAACCGACAGGCCCGTGGTTCGATTCCCAGTTCATGCCGCTTAAGCTTATTCTTTTTTTTTCAAGAACTAATACTTTAATTTTTGAATATGCATTAGTTCGTGGTCGTGCATTTTATTTAAAAAATTTTAATGGCTCACAATAAACCTAGTTAACAAGTGGAGAAGTGACAGTCTCTTAAATCAGCTGTGTGCTATTGTTAGAGCGCAGCTTTTTCTTATATTTTTTTATTTTTATTATACCCGCTACTCATAGAGTAGAAGGGTATTATAACTTTGTTTAAACCGAAAATGTATGTAACAGGCAGAAGGAGACACCTCCGACCCCATAAAGTATATATATTCTGGCTCAAGATCAACAGCCGAGTCGATATAGCCATGTCCGTTTGTCCGTGTGTAAATCTAGATCTCAGCTATTATAAGAGCTGAGACTACCAAATTTGGTGACAATATGTGTTATTATTGCACGCTGATCAAGTTTATTTTGGATTTTGGCCACGCCTCCTTCCGCCCCCGTAAATCGAAAAAACATTGATTACAAGCGCAATTTTGATTGTTCATTTTCGGTTTACATGATAACTATAGCTAGCCAGATGATCTTTGAAAATTTGGTAACAATCGGATAATAAACACAGAAGTTATTCAGCTTAACGTTTTCCACAGCTGTAAGCAGCGCTGCCGGCAGCGCTGCTTGCAGCATTGTGCCGAATCGGGTGTGCGTGTACGGTGGTGAAATGGGTTAAGTTGTGGACTGCAAAATGAACAGTACTATTATGGATTTACGGGTTCGAGTCCCGCCCGCATCAAAAATTAAATGTGTGCAAAAATTTGGTAACAATCGGATAATAAACACAGAAGTTATTTCATAGCTGTTTTCCATAGCTGTAAACAGCGCTGCCGGCAGCGCTGCTTGCATCATTATGCCAAATCGTATGTGCGTGTACGGTGGTGAAATGGGTTAAGTTGTAGACTGCAAAACGAACAGTACTATTATGCATTTACGGGTTCGAGTCCCGCCCGCATCAAAAATTAAATGTGTGCAAAGATGTTTATACCCGCTACTCATAGAGTAGAAGGATATTATAACTTTGTTCAAACTGAAAATGTATGTAACAGGCAGAAGGAGACACCTCCGACCCCATAAAGTATATATATTCTGGCTCAGGATCAACAGCCGAGACGATATAGCCATGTCCGTCTGTTCGTTTGTCTGTCCGTGTGAAAATCTAGATCTCAGTTTTTATAAGAGCTAGAACTACCAAATTTGGTGACAGTATGTGTTATTATTGCACGCTGATCAATAATAGCTAGCCAGATGATCTCTGAAAATTTGGTAACAATCGGATAATAAACACAGAAGTTATTCAGCTTAATGTTTTCCATGGCTGTAAGCAGCGCTGCCGGCAGCCCAAATTCTTTATTTGTACAGGAGAAAATAAGAATGCCTTACAATGCAAATTTTTGCAGTTGTTGGATAACAGCGTCAGTAGCTTATTGGAAAAGCGATGGACTCCTCAACCGACAGGCCCGTGGTTCGATTCCCAGTTCATGCCGCTTAAGCTTATTCTTTTTTTTTTTAAGAACTAATACTTTAATTTTTGAATATGCATTAGTTCGTGGTCGTGCATTTTATTTAAAAATTTTTAATGGCTCACAATAAACTTAGTTAACAAGTGGAGAAGTGACAGTCTCTTAAATCAGCTGTGTGCTATTGTTAGAGCGCAGCTTTTTCTTATATTTTTTTATTTTTATTATACCCGCTACTCATAGAGTAGAAGGGTATTATAACTTTGTTTAAACCGAAAATGTATGTAACAGGCAGAAGGAGACACCTCCGACCCCATAAAGTATATATATTCTGGCTCAGGATCAACAGCCGAGTCGATATAGCTATGTCCGTCTGTCCGTGTGAAAATCTAGATCTCAGCTATTATAAGAGCTAAGACTACCAAATTTAGTGACAATATGTGTTATTATTGCACGCTGATCAAGTTTATTTTGGATTTTGGCCAGGCCTCCTTCCGCCCCCGTAAATCGAAAAAACATTGATTACAAGCGCAATTTTGATTGTTCATTTTCGGTTTACATGATAACTATAGCTAGCCAGATGATCTCTGAAAATTTGGTAACAATCGGATAATAAACACAGAAGTTATTCAGCTTAACGTTTTCCACAGCTGTAAGCAGCGCTGCCGGCAGCGCTGCTTGCAGCATTGTGCCGAATCGTGTGTGCGTGTACGGTGGTGAAATGGGTTAAGTTGTGGACTGCAAAACGAACAGTACTATTATGGATTTACGGGTTCGAGTCCCGCCCGCATCAAAAATTAAATGTGTGCAAAAATGTTTTTTTTTTTTATTTTATATTTTGACTTTGCATAAATATTATAAGTCCATAACCTTTTACGGTCAAAATATGATTGTAGCCGTTTTTTTGTTCCGCAAATAAATTATGTACAAGCATCTGGGTAGCGGGTATATTACAGTCGAGCACACTCGACTGTAGCTTTCTTACTTGTTTTTTTTTATTTTATATTTTGACTTTGCATAAATATTGTAAGTCCACAGCCTTTTAACTATAGCTAGCCAGATGATCTCTGAAAATTTGGTAACAATCGGATAATAAACACAGAAGTTATTCAGCCTAATGTTTTCAATAGCTGTAAGCAGCGCTGCCGGCAGCCCAAATTCTTTATTTGTACAGGAGAAAATAAGAATGCCTTACAATGCAAATTTTTGCAGTTATTGGATAACAGCGTCAGTAGCTTATTGGAAAAGCGATGAACTCCTCAACCGACAGGCCCGTGGTTCGATTCCCAGTTCATGCCGCTTAAGCTTTTTCTTTTTTTTTTTTTAAGAACTAATACTTTAATTTTTGAATATGCATTAGTTCGTGGTCGTGCATTTTATTTAAAATTTTTTAATGGCTCACAATAAACTTAGTTAACAAGAGGAGAAGTGACAGTCTCTTAAATCAGCTGAGTGCGATTGTTAGAGCGCAGCTTTTTCTTTTTTTTTTATTTTTATTATACCCGCTACTCATAGAGTAGAAGGGTATTATAACTTTGTTTAAACCGCAAATGTATGTAACAAGCAGAAGGAGACACCACCGACCCCATCAATTATATATATATATTCTGGCTCAGGATCAACAGCCGAGTCGATATAACCATGTCCGTCTGTCCGTGTGAAAATCTAGATCTCAGCTTTTATAAGAGCTAGAACTACCAAATTTGGTGACAGTATGTGTTGTTATTGCACGCTGATCAATAATAGCTAGCCAGATGATCTCTGAAAATTTGGTAACAATCGTATAATAAACACAGAAGTTATTCAGCTTAACGTTTTCCATAGCTGTAAGCAGCGCTGCCGGCAGCCCAAATTCTTTATTTGTACAGGAGAAAATAAGAATGCCTTATAATGCAAATTTTTGCAGTTGTTGGATAACAGCGTCAGTAGCTTATTGGAAAAGCGATGAACTCCTCAACCGACAGGCCCGTGGTTCGATTCCTAGTTCATGCCGCTTAAGCTTTTTCTTTTATTTTTTAAGAACTAATACTTTAATTTTTGAATATGCATTAGTTCGTGGTCGTGCATTTTATTTAAAATTTTTTAATGGTTCACAATAAACTTAGTTAACAAGTGGAGAAGTGACAGTCTCTTAAATCAGCTGTGTGCTATTGTTAGAGCGCAGCTTTTTCTTATATTTTTTTATATTTATTATACCCGCTACTCATAGAGTAGAAGGGTATTATAACTTTGTTTAAACCGAAAATGTATGTAACAGGCAGAAGAAGACACCTCCGACCCCATCAAGTATATATATTCTGGCTCAGGATCAACAGCCGAGTCGATATAGCCATGTTCGTCTGTCCGTGTGCAAATCTAGATCTCAGCTATTATAAGAGCTAAGACTACCAAATTTGGTGACAATATGTGTTATTATTGGACGCTGATAAAGTTTATTTTTGATTTTGGCCACGCCTCCTGCCGTACCCGTAAATCGAAAAAACATTGATTACAAGCGAAATTTTGATGCCATATTGTTCATTTTCGGTTTACATGATAACTATAGCTAGCCAGATGATCTCGGATAATAAACACAGAAGTTATTTCATAGCTGTTTTCCATAGCTGTAAACAGCGCTGCCGGCAGCGCTGCTTGCATCATTATGCCGAATCGTGTGTGGGTGTACGGTGGTGAAATGGGTTAAGTTGTAGACTGCAAAACGAACAGTACTATTATGCATTTACGGGTTCGAGTCCCGCCCGCATCAAAAATTAAATGTGTGCAAAGATGTTTATACCCGCTACTCATAGAGTAGAAGGATATTATAACTTTGTTCAAACTGAAAATGTATGTAACAGGCAGAAGGAGACACCTCCGACCCCATAAAGTATATATATTCTGGCTCAGGATTAACAGCCGAGTCGATATAGCCATTGACGTCTGTCCGTCTGTCTGTCCGTGTGAAAATCTAGATCTCAGCTATTATAAGAGCTAGGACTACCAAATTTGGTGACAATATGTGTTATTATTGCACGCTGATCAAGTTTATTTTGGATTTTGGCCACGCCCCCTTCCGCCCCCGCAAATCGAAAAAAACATTGATAACAAGTGCAATTTTGATGCCATATTATTCATTTTCGGTTTACATGATAGCTATAGCTAGCCAGATGATCTCTGAAAATTTGGTAACAATCGGATAATAAACACAGAAGTTATTCAGCTTAACGTTTTCCATAGCTGTAAGCAGCGCTGCCGGCAGCGCTGCTTGCAGCATTGTGCTGAATCGTGTGTGCGTGTACGGTGGTGAAATGGGTTAAGTTGTGGACTGCAAAACGAACAGTACCATTATGCATTTACGGGCTCGAGTCCCGCCCGCATCAAAAATTAAATGGGTGCAAAAATGTTTATACCCGCTACTCATGGAGTAGAAGGGTATTATAACTTTGTTCAAACCGAAAATATATGTAACAGGCAGAAGGAGACACCTCCGACCCCATAAAGTATATATATTCTGGCTTAGGATCAACAGCCGAGTCGATATAGCCATGTCCGTCTGTCCGTCTGTCTGTCCGTGTGAAAATCTAGATCTCAGCTATTATAAGAGCTAGGACTACGAAATTTGGTGACAATATGTGTTATTATTGCACGCTGATCAAGTTTATTTTGGATTTTGGCCACGCCTCCTTCCGCCCCCGTAAATCGAAAAAAACATTGATTACAAGCGCAATTTTGATTGTTCATTTTCGGTTTACATGATAACTATAGCTAGCTGGATGATCTCTGAAAATTTGGTAACAATCGGATAATAAACACAGAAGTTATTCAGCTTAACGTTTTCCATTGCTGTAAGTAGCGCTGCCGGCAGCGCTGCTTGCAGCATTGTGCCGAATCGTGTGTGCATGTACGATCGTGAAATGGGTTAAGTTGTGGACTGCAAAACGAACAGTACTATTATGCATTTACGGGTTCGAGTCCCGCCCGCATCAAAAATTAAATGTGTGCAAAAATGTTTTTATACCCGCTACTCATAGAGTAGAAGGGTATTATAACTTTGTTCAAACCGAAAATGTATGTAACAGGCAGAAGGAGACACCTCCGACCCCATAAAGTATATATATTCTGGCTCAGGATCAACAGCCGAGTCGATATAGCCATGTCCGCCTGTCCGTCTGTCTGGCCGTGTGAAAATCTAGATCTCAGCTATTATAAGAGCTAGGACTACCAAATATGGTGAAAATATGTGTTATTATTGCACGCTGATCAAGTTTATTTTGGATTTTGGCCACGCCCCCTTCCGCCCCCGCAAATCGAAAAAAACATTGATAACAAGTGCAATTTTGATGCCATATTATTCATTTTCGGTTAACATGATAGCTATAGCTGGCCAGATGATCTCTGAAAATTTGGTAACAATCGGATAATAAACACAGAAGTTATTCAGCTTAACGTTTTCCATAGCTGTAAGCAGCGCTGCCGGCAGCGCTGCTTGCAGCATTGTGCCGAATCGTGTGTGCGTGTACGATGGTGAAATGGGTTAAGTTGTGGACTGCAAAACGAACAGTACTATTATGCATTTACGGGTTCGAGTGCCGCCCGCATCAAAAATTAAATGTGTGCAAAAATGTTTTTATACCCGCTACTCATAGAGTAGAAGGGTATTATAACTTTGTTCAAACCGAAAATGTATGTAACAGGCAGAACGAGACACCTCCGACCCCATAAAGTATATATATTCTGGCTCAGGATCAACAGCCGAGTCGATATAGCCATGTCCGTCTGTCCGTCTGTCTGTCCGTGTGAAAATCTAGATCTCAGCTATTATAAGAGCTAGGACAACCAAATTTGGTGACAATATGTGTTATTATTGCACGCTGATCAAGTTTATTTTGGATTTTGGCCACGCCCCCTTCCGCCCCCGCAAATCGAAAAAACATTGATAACAAGTGCAATTTTGAAGCCATATTATTCATTTTCGGTTTACATGATAACTATAGCTAGCCAGATGATCTCTGATAATTTGGTAACAATCGGATAATAAACACAGAAGTTATTCAGCTTAACGTATTCCACAGCTGTAAGCAGCGCTGCCGGCAGCGCTGCTTGCAGCATTGTGCCGAATCGTGTGTGCGTGTACGGTGGTGAAATGGGTTAAGTTGTGGACTGCAAAACGAACAGTACTATTATGCATTTACGGGTTCGAGTCCCGCCCGCCTCAAAAATTAAATGTGTGCAAAAATGTTTTTTTTTTATTTTATATTTTGACTTTGCATAAATATTATAAGTCCATAGCCTTTTACGGCCAAAATATGATTGTAGCCGTTTTTTTGTTCCGCAAATAAATTATGTACAAGCAGCTGGGTAGCGGGTATATTACAGTCGAGCACACTCGACTGTAGCTTTCTTACTTGTTTTTTTTTTTATTTTATATTTTGACTTTGCATAAATATTGTAAGTCCACAGCCTTTTAACTATAGCTAGCCAGATGATCTCTGAAAATTTGGTATCAATCGGATAATAAACACAGAAGTTATTCAGCTTAATGTTTTCCATAGCTGTAAGCAGCGCTGCCGGCAGCCTAAATTCTTTATTTGTACAGGAGAAAATAAGAATGCCTTACAATGCAAATTTTTGCAGTTATTGGATAACAGCGTCAGTAGCTTATTGGAAAAGCGATGAACTCCTCAACCGACAGGCCCGTGGTTCGATTCCCAGTTCATGCCGCTTAAGCTTTTTCTTTTTTTTTTTAAGAACTAATACTTTAATATTTGAATATGCATTAGTTCGTGGTCGTGCATTTTATTTAAAATTTTTTAATGGCTCACAATAAACTTAGTTAACAAGAGGAGAAGTGACAGTCTCTTAAATCAGCTGAGTGCGATTGTTAGAGCGCAGCTTTTTCTTTTTTTTTTATTTTTATTATACCCGCTACTCATAGAGTAGAAGGGTATTATAACTTTGTTTAAACCGAAAATGTATGTAACAAGCAGAAGGAGACACCTCCGACCCCATCAATTATATATATATATTCTGGCTCAGGATCAACAGCCGAGTCGATATAGCCATGTCCGTCTGTCCGTCTGTCTGTCCGTGTGAAAATCTAGATCTCAGCTATTATAAGAGCTAAGACTACCAAATTTGCTGACAATATGTGTTATTATTGCACGGTGATCAAGTTTATTTTGGATTTTGGCCACGCCTCCTTCCGCCCCCGTAAATCGAAAAAACATTGATTACAAGCGCAATTTTGATTGTTCATTTTCGGTTTACATGATAACTATAGCTAGCTGGATGATCTCTGAAAATTTGGTAACAATCGGATAATAAACACAGAAGTTATTCAGCTTAACGTTTTCCATAGCTGTAAGCAGCGCTGCCGGCAGCGCTGCTTGCAGCATTGTGCCGAATCGTGTGTGCGTGTACGATCGTGAAATGGGTTAAGTTGTGGACTGCAAAACGAACAGTACTATTATACATTTACGGGTTCAAATCCCGCCCGCATCAAAAATTAAATGTGTGCAAAAATGTTTTTATACCCGCTACTCATAGAGTAGAAGGGTATTATAACTTTGTTCAAACCGAAAATGTATGTAACAGGCAGAAGGAGACACCTCCGACCCCATAAAGTATATATATTCTGGCTCAGGATCAACAGCCGAGTCGATATAGCCATGTCCGCCTGTCCGTCTGTCTGTCCGTGTGAAAATCTAGATCTCAGCTATTATAAGAGCTAGGACTACCAAATATGGTGACAATATGTGTTATTATTGCACGCTGATCAAGTTTATTTTGGATTTTGGCCACGCCCCCTTCCGCCCCCGCAAATCGAAAAAAACATTGATAAAAAGTGCAATTTTGATGCCATATTATTCATTTTCGGTTAACATGATAGCTATAGCTAGCCAGATGATCTCTGAAAATTTGGTAACAATCGGATAATAAACACAGAAGTTATTCAGCTTAACGTTTTCCATAGCTGTAAGCAGCGCTGCCGGCAGCCTAAATTCTTTATTTGTACAGGAGAAAATAAGAATGCCTTATAATGCAAATTTTTGCAGTTATTGGATAACAGCGTCAGTAGCTTATTGGAAAAGCGATGAACTCCTCAACCGACAGGCCCGTGGTTCAATTCCCAGTTCATGCCGCTTAAGCTTTTTCTTTTTTTTTTTAAGAACTAATACTTTAATATTTGAATATGTATTAGTTCGTGGTCGTGCATTTTATTTAAAATTTTTTAATGGCTCACAATAAACTTAGTTAACAAGAGGAGAAGTGACAGTCTCTTAAATCAGCTGAGTGCGATTGTTAGAGCGCAGCTTTTTCTTTTTTTTTTATTTTTATTATACCCGCTACTCATAGAGTAGAAGGGTATTATAACTTTGTTTAAACCGAAAATGTATGTAACAAGCAGAAGGAGACACCACCGACCCCATCAATTATATATATATATTATGGCTCAGGATCAACAGCCGAGTCGATATAGCCATGTCCGCCTGTCCGTCTGTCTGTCCGTGTGAAAATCTAGATCTCAGCTATTATAAGAGCTAGGACTACCAAATATGGTGACAATATGTGTTATTATTGCACGCTGATCAAGTTTATTTTGGATTTTGGCCACGCCCCCTTCCGCCCCCGCAAATCGAAAAAAACATTGATAACAAGTGCAATTTTGATGCCATATTATTCATTTTCGGTTAACATGATAGCTATAGCTAGCCAGATGATCTCTGAAAATTTGGTAACAATCGGATAATAAACACAGAAGTTATTCAGCTTAACGTTTTCCATAGCTGTAAACAGCGCTGCCGGCAGCGCTGCTTGCAGCATTGTGCCGAATCGTGTGTGCGTGTACGATGGTGAAATGGGTTAAGTTGTGGACTGCAAAACGAACAGTACTATTATGCATTTACGGGTTCGAGTCCCGCCCGCATCAAAAATTAAATGTGTGCAAAAATGTTTTTATACCCGCTACTCATAGAGTAGAAGGGTATTATAACTTTGTTCAAACCGAAAATGTATGTAACAGGCAGAAGGAGACACCTCCGACCCCATAAAGTATATATATTCTGCCTCAGGATCAACAGCCGAGTCGATATAGCAATGTCCGTCTGTCCGTCTGTCTGTCCGTGTGAAAATTTAGATCTAAGCTATTATAAGAGCTAGAACTACCAAATTTGGTGACAAAATGTGTTATTATTGCACGCTGATCAAGTTTATTTTGGATTTTGGCCACGCCCCCTTCCGCCCCCGCAAATCGAAAAAAACATTGATAACAAGTTCAATTTTGATGCCATATTATTCATTTTCGGTTTACATGATAACTATAGCTAGCCAGATGATCTCTGAAAATTTGGTAACAATCGGATAATAAACACAGAAGTTATTCAGCTTAACGTTTTCCATAGCTGTAAGCAGCGCTGCCGGCAGCGCTGCTTGCAGCATTGTGCCGAATCGTGTGTGCGTGTACGATGGTGAAATGGGTTAAGTTGTGGACTGCAAAACGAACAGTACTATTATGCATTTACGGGTTCGAGTCCCGCCCGCATCAAAAATTAAATGTGTGCAAAAATGTTTTTATACCCGCTACTCATAGAGTAGAAGGGTATTATAACTTTGTTCAAACCGAAAATGTATGTAACAGGCAGAAGGAGACACCTCCGACCCCATAAAGTATATATATTCTGGCTCAGGATCAACAGCCGAGTCGATATAGCCATGTCCGTCTGTCCGTCTGTCTGTCCGTGTGAAAATCTAGATCTCAGCTATTATAAGAGCTAGGACAACCAAATTTGGTGACAATATATGTTATTATTGCACGCTGATCAAGTTTATTTTGGATTTTGGCCACGCCCCCTTCCGCCCCCGCAAATCGAAAAAAACATTGATAACAAGTTCAATTTTGATGCCATATTATTCATTTTCGGTTTACATGATAACTATAGCCAGATGATCTCTGAAAATTTGGTAACAATCGGATAATAAACACAGAAGTTATTCAGCTTAACGTTTTCCACAGCTGTAAGCAGCGCTGCCGGCAGCGCTGCTTGCAGCATTGTGCCGAATCGTGTGTGCGTGTACGGTGGTGAAATGGGTTAAGTTGTGGACTGCAAAACGAACAGTACTATTATGCATTTACGGGTTCGAGTCCCGCCCGCATCAAAAATTAAATGTGTGCAAAAATGTTTTTTTTTTTTTTTTTTATATTTTGACTTTGCATAAATATTATAAGTCCATAGCCTTTTACGGTCAAAATATGGTTGTAGCCGTTTTTTTTGTTCCGCAAATAAATTATGTATAAGCAGCTGCGTAGCGGGTATATTATATTGTAGCTTTCTTACTTGTTTTTTTTTATTTTATATTTTGACTTTGCATAAATATTGTAAGTCCATAGCCTTTTAACTATAGCTAGCCAGATGATCTCTGAAAATTTGGTAACAATCGGATAATAAACACAGAAGTTATTCAGCTTAATGTTTTCCATAGCTGTAAGCAGCGCTGCCGGCAGCCCAAGTTCTTTATTTGTACAGGAGAAAATAAGAATGCCTTACAATGCAAATTTTTGCAGTTGTTGGATAACAGCGTCAGTAGCTTATTGAAAAAGCGATGAAGTCCTCAACCGACAGGCCCGTGGTTTGATTCCCAGTTCATGCCGCTTAAGCTTTTTCTTTTTTTTTTTTTAAGAACTAATACTTTAATTTTTGAATATGCATTAGTTCGTGGTTGTGCATTTTATTTAAAATTTTTTAATGGCTCACAATAAACTTAGTTAACAAGTGGAGAAGTGACAGTCTCTTAAATCAGCTGAGTGCGATTGTTAGAGCGCAGCTTTTTCTTTTTTTTTTTTATTTTTATTATACCCTCTACTCATAGAGTAAAAGGGTATTATAACTTTGTTTAAACCGAAAATGTATGTAACAAGCAGAAGGAGACACCACCGACCCCATCAATTATATATATATATTCTGGCTCAGGATCAACAGCCGAGTCGATATAGCCATGTCCGTCTGTCCGTGTGAAAATCTAGATCTCTGCTATTATAAGAGCTAGGACTACGAAATTTAGTGACAATATGTGTTATTATTGCACGCTGATCAAGTTTATTTTGGATTTTGGCTACGCCCCCTTCCGCCCCTGTTAATAAAAAAATTGATTACAAGCGCAATTTTGATGCCATATTGTTCATTTTCGGTTTATATGATAACTATAGATAGCCAGATGATCTCTTAAAGTTTGGTAACAATCGTATAATAAATACTGAAGTTATTCAGCTTCACGTTTTCCATAGCTGTAAGCAGCGCTGCCGGCAGCGCTGCTTGCAGCATTGTGCCGAATCGTGTGTGCGTGTACGGTGGTGAAATGGGTTAAGTTGTAGACTGCAAAACGAACAGTACCATTATGCATTTACGGGTTCGAGTCCCGCCCGCATCAAAAATTAAATGTGTGCAAAAATGTTTATACCCGCTACTCATGGAGTAGAAGGGTATTATAACTTTGTTCAAACCGAAAATATATGTAACAGGCAGAAGGAGACACCTCCGACCCCATAAAGTATATATATTCTGGCTTAGGATCAACAGCCGAGTCGATATAGCCATGTCCGTCTGTCCGTCTGTCTGTCCGTGTGAAAATCTAGATCTCAGCTATTATAAGAGCTAGGACTACCAAATTTGGTGACAATATGTGTTATTATTGCACGCTGATCAAGTTTATTTTGGATTTTGGCCACGCCCCCTTCCGCCCCCGCAAATCGAAAAAAACATTGATAAAAAGTGCAATTTTGATGCCATATTATTCATTTTCGGTTTACATGCTGCTTGCAGCATTGTGCCGAATCGTGTGTGCGTGTACGGTGGTGAAATGGGTTAAGTTGTGGACTGCAAAACGAACAGTACCATTATGCACTTACGGGTTCGAGTCCCGCTCGCATAAAAAATTAAATGGGTGCAAAAATGTTTATACCTGCTACTCATGGAGTAGAAGGGTATTATAACTTTGTTCAAACTATATATGTAAAATGTAACAGGCAGAAGGAGACACCTCCGACCGCATAAAGTATATATATTCTGGCTTAGGATCAACAGCCGAGTCGATTGAGCCATGTCCGTCTGTCTGTCTGTCCGTCTGTCCGTTTGAACGTCTAGATCTCAGCTATTACAAAAGCTAGAGACACCATATTTCACATGAAGGTTCCTGTATACCATAGGTAGATCGAGTTTATTTTCAATTTTTGATACCATGCCCACCGCCCACGCAAATCGATAATTTTCGATTATCAGGAGAAGTATTGAAGTTACAGCTTTCTGCTTTGGTATTAACATAAATAATTATGTAAATCCATTCCCCAAATTACAATCCAATCGGACGATAAACACAGAAGTCATTCATGTTTCCGTTTTCCGTACTTCCACTGCTTGCGCCTGTTGTACGCGTCGTGACGTCATCGTCACGATACTTCGTTTTAGCCGTAGCATGTGTAAAGCTATGCGGTTTTTACATGTAGATGGGGCTATTCAAAAACAGATCTAATTTGTTTTTGTTTTTTTGATGGAATTAAATGTGTGATAATTTGTTTCTAAACTGGGCGAATGGTATCTTATTGTCGGGTGCGCTAGACTGTAGCTTTCTTCACTTGTTTTATGTTGTTGCTTACAATAAACGTGCATGTCATTTTGTCCTGTGAAAATATTTTGATTGAACTAGTCATTTTGTGTATTTTGTGAACGTCTTTTCTATGTTTAGCTAAAGTTTTAGTTATGTTCCCCCCAAAACCCCCAATGCACAGTGTTTGGCGTTGTATGGAGAGCGCGGCCATAAATATTTCCAGTTGAGGTAGAGGCTTGAAACTTTGCACAAAATTTTCTAATAATAGCTCTAATATCATATATAAAAATTAGTCAGATCGGACCACTCTATCATATAGCTGCCATAGAGCGATCGGTCTGCAATAAAGTGTTTGTATGAAAAATTTCTAATATTTTATAATAAATCATATTTAATGTTTCTTATAGTATATATCAAAAATACAAAATAATTGTGCAATACAAAATAACATAATTAATAATATTAATAATATAAATAATATATAAATAACAAGTAAGAAAGCTACAGTCGAGTGTGCTCGACTGTAATATACCCGCTACCCAGCTGCTTGTACATAATTTATTTGCGGAACAACAAAACGGCTACAATCATATTTTGACCGTAAAAGGCTATGGACTTATAATATTTATGCAAAGTCAAAATATAAAATAAAAAAAAAAAACATTTTTGCACACATTTAATTTTTGATGCGGGAGGGACTCGAACCCGTAAATGCATAATAGTACTGTTCGTTTTGCAGTCCACAACTTAACCCATTTCACCACCGTACACGCACACACCATTTGGCACAATGCTGCAAGCAGCGCTGCCGGCAGCCGGAAGGGGAACCGGAAGGGGGCGTGGCCAAAATCCAAAATAAACTTGATCGGCGTGCAATAATAACACATATTGTCACCAAATTTGGTTGTCCTAGCTCTTATAATAGCTGAGATCTAGATTTTCACACGGACAGACGGACGGACAGACGGACATGGCTATATCGACTCGGCTGTTGATCCTGAGCCAGAATATATATACTTTATGGGGTTGGAGGTGTCTCCTGCTGCCTGTTACATACATTTTCGGTTTGAACAAAGTTATAATACCCTTCTACTCTATGAGTAGCCGGTATAAAAATATAATAATAAAATATGGATGTTTTGTTAAACCGACTTCAACCAACAGTGACAAAACTTCTTCAACATTTGCCTGGGATTGTTCTCTTTGTGATCGCACCTCAGAAGACCGCAAAAAAGAAGCAGCAGTCTCATCTAGTTTAGAAATTTCAGCTACCCGTCTCCGCTTTGTCCTCTTTGAGCAATCCTCAAAGTCAACTTTCGGTCGATCGTCCTCGATCACCATTACCTTCTCCAATATCATTTCCATATAACAAAATGAACCTCTGTTTATTGAGCCATTCAGAGTGTACTCCGACCGTCCTCACCTTACTCCTTTCACATTTCGTCCAAAATACGGCTAATTTTTTGCAAATATAATTAGTGCAGTTTGTTTCTCTGCAAACTTCTGTCACTTCCTCCATATCTTCAATAAATTTTTGTTCGCGATTTTTCACATTTTGCGCTTTGTGTGCATTGAGACCCTTTTCCATGCACCAAATCTGTAATTGTAGTTTTCAATACTTCTCCTGATAATCGAAAATTATCGATTTGCGTGGGCGGTGGGCGTGGCATCAAAAATTTAAAATAAACTCGATCTACCTATGGTATACAGGAACCTTCATGTGAAATAGCTTTTGTAATAGCTGAGATCCAGACGTTCAAACGTACAGACGGACATGGCCCAATCGACTCAGCTAGTGATCCTGAGTCAGAATATATATACTTTGTGGATTCTGCATGCCTCCTTCTGCCTGTTACATACATTTGCACAAACTTAGTATACCATTTTTGACCATTTTCAATGGTCGAATGGTATAAAAATTGGTACCAGGGATGAAGATACTGATAAATATATATTTTATATATATTATATAGGTCTATGTCAGTACATGATTTGGCAAAAATCAGCCGGAACGAGTAGATCTATGGTGAACAGAGTGAAGCAACGGCATAATTTAAAGACATACAAAAAACAAAAGGTAGTAAAAACAAGTAAGAAAGGCTACAGTTAAGTGTTGACTGTATAAGACCATGGATTTTTTAAGATTATGAAAAAATTCAGATTGAGAAAACTGTGATTAAACGTGTTTTTCAAAGAAATATAATGAACAACACATATATTTTCAGTTAGAAGCCAAGCAGTCTAAGCAGTTGAAAACAAGTAAGAAAGCTACAGTCGAGTGTGCTCGACTGTAATATACCCGCTACCCAGCTGCTCGTACATCATTTATTTGCGGAACAAAAAAAACGGCTACAATCACATTTTGACCGTAAAAGCCTATGGACTTACAATATTTATGCAAAGTCAAATTCTAAAATAAAACAAGTAAGAAAGCTGCAGTCGAGAGTGCTCGACTGTAATATACCCGCTACCCAGCTGCTTGTACATAATTTATTTGCGGAACAAAAAATGGGCTACAATCATATTTTGACCGTAAAATTATTTTAATTAAAAATTTAAATGTTATTAAAAAATATGTATCAATGATTTACCGGATAGACACTCGTATGGACCAATACGCCTATAAAGAAATTATAGAGGATATAATGGTGCCATATTCCGAGGACAATATGCCATTATCATGGCGTTTTATGCACGACAACGATCCTAAGCACACTTCACGGCTTTTGAAAAGTTGCCTTTAGGAGCATCAAGTTGTTACGCTGAAGTGGCCAGCTCAGTCACCGGACCTCAATCCGATAGAGAATCTCTAGAATGAGGTTGAGCAGCACATTCGTACCAAAAATCTGGGCAGTTTGAATGATTTGTGGATAGTTATCCGAGAAGCGTGGTACAGTATTCCGCAGAACAGATGCGCTGCTTTAGTGGAGAGTCAGCACAGAAGATTGGATGTAGTTATAAAAAACAAAGGATATCCAACAAAATATTAGTCCCCTTTCTTATGTTTTCTCATTCTACTTAATAAATTAATAAAAAAAAGTATAAGTGTGCTAAACTCATGTCCAGCTGAAAATCATAGTTAATTCATTTAAACCAACCCAGAAAAAAAACGACGAAAGGGAATAGGCTGAAAGTAACGGTACATCTTATCAACTAATAAGGCAACAACCAGAAAAAAAAATTGGTGAACTATTCACTATACAATCGGTAAAAATTCATGTTGAAGTGTGCTGCTAAATAGTGTGCTAAATAAAAGACCACCACTGTACATATATTTAAAATTTAGTTAAAAGTTTTACCAAATATATTTAAAAGTCGTTATAGAAAAGATATTAAATTAAATATATTATTACTATAGATTGAAAACAAAGCAAACATTACTATAGATTGAAAACAAAGCAAACAAGGAAACAAACAATATAGTAAACCAAGACCAAAAATTCAAAAAATTCAGTTAGTGTAAAAAAGAAATTAAATAATTTGTTGAATAGTTATGGAGCTCGATCAGTTTGCGAAGACCTTCAGCGTCGCATCGAGCTCGGCTTCACCCAGCGCGATGTGGCTCTGGCCAAGAGCAAACTCTATGGCAACGATTATTCGCAGGCGACAATCTCACTCTTTGAGACACACAAGTTGAGCGTCAAGAGCATGCGCAAGCTTAAGCCATTGCTGCAGAAGTACCGGGTATAAAAAAAAAACGATGATATGAAACATTTTTGTGTACTTATCCAAAAATGAAGAGAATTGTTCTACTTGTTAAAAAATACTTTATACTTACATACTTTAATGAAAATGCACTACGAAAAAAAAGAAGAGTTATAAAAAATAGAGATTCCAGTCCCACCCTGAGAAAAAAAAAGAGATTCCAGTCTCACCCAGAGAAAAAAAAACCCAGTCCAGTCTCAATTGAGAGCTGAGAGCGGACTGAAAATCCGAACACATTGAGAGCTTACGTAGTCAGAAATTAAGACAGAAGCAACTCAGCCTACTTGAATCGTTTTAATAGAATTGTATCGCTTGGTACCTCCTTGCTACAAATTCTACATATAAAGCCAGCAAGTCTTAAGAGAGAATACCTCTCTGTCTATATTATTTTCCATGGGATTAGCCGCAAATCGCAAGGGGAAATTTCTACAGCATTTTGCCTTGCTTCAGTCACTCAAATGTCTGCAACTTTCGTTAGCAGACATCGTGGCTGCCCAAGCCAAGCAGATTGAGAATAAGTATGGTTTGTGCCGGTGGCAAATGTGGCAAGAGAGCAGAATGTGACCGGCCCATGACTATTATTAGTCATGCAGCGGGCTCGGACTGAGACGTCTAAGCTAATGAAGCTTTTTCACACCTGCCTGCTAAATTATGCGCCATGACCAGGAGTGCCATGGAGTGAGAGCACCATGCAAGCCATTTACTTGTTACAGATTGCTTATAATTAAATTATAATCAACATCAAGCCAGGCGCATCACGCAGATGCCGACGAAAATGGAGACGTAGAGACCAAGACCAAGACATGCAGCCAGTGAGACCGGTCTGAGGCCGCTGCTGCTGCTGACATGCATCTAACAAGCCTTCAACTATCTAATCAACGTACAAGTCAAAATATCAATACCTCAAGTAATCAACATCACTTTAGAATTTCAAATCAGTTGGGCTGATGCTGCCTGCCTGCCTGCAGCGTCTCACACAAGCACCGTGTCCAGCTGCTATATGCGACAGTTGCAACTCGAGTCCAGAGTGGGGAGATTGATGAAAAAAAGCAACAACAACTAAGATTATTCGAATTTAATGGGCGCAACGCGCGTGGAGACTTCACAAGTGAGGCAACGCCAACTACAACAAAAACAACAACTGAGACGTTTCACAGACATGTTAGGAAAAGCTAAAACTGGACCTGCTGCCTGTTGCCTGGTCCTGCCTGTGTCTGGTCTGGCCTGGTCTTTTCCAGTTATACTGTGCTCGCACTGTGACCTGTCATCATGATTGATACGTTTGATGGATTCATTCGAGCTGACTGCTGTGTGGCGTTCAGTTTTAAAGTTTGCTGATTGATCCCAGCGTGTTGATTACAATCGACGCCGACGTACACGCAGATGCAGGCACAGGTAGTTGGCGCAGGCAGTTGGCGCTGTATGGTGAGTCTTGCAACGCATGCTGCTGGGAATTCAATCAAAAGTGCCAGCGCTGGAGTTACCAACCCACCGCCTAAACCCCCACGCCGTGACATCGGACACTGAACCGGGAAGACCAAACAACTGGAGCACCGCATCCGGCCAAGTAACGCTGACTTCGCACACAACATTGTCTGGAGACCCAGCCAGCCGAATGCTGAAGTGGCATAAAATATCGTGTTCATGTTTACATTTAGAACTTATGTACTTTAAAACTAAAAACACTTATGTATGTACAAAACAGAGTAACAGAGACCTAGAGGAGACTTCTCGGAGAAATTAAAGAACACTCTGATTTTTGACTTAAAACCGAACAGTCGCATTTTTATTAACATACCAGAACTCCAACTTAGAGGAGTCTTACATCTAAAACTCCTGAACTCCGAAGGACCCCTACTACCTCGAAATCCGAAGTCCCAGGCTCCCTCCCATTGGACCGACCGATAACTGGCGCACCCGGTAGGATGCTCTACCACACCACAATCCTTTATTTGTAAGTAAGAGAAAAATAATATGTGAGAAATGAAACAAAGTGTAATTTAATGTCGACAAAAAAAAAAAAAAAAAAAAAAAAAAAAAGTGAATATAAATGAAACCCATACGAATTAAAATTTGTGATACGCCAAATGTAACTTAACCATACACACCAACCTACACGTCGTAGTTTTCATTCGATGAATATTAATGTGAGTGCTGCCTCTGTGACATGAAATCAAACGGTGATAATCATGTCACCGGTACGCATACACCCTAGTAGCAACATCAAAATACCCTTGTGCAAACATATGCCAAAAATCTTTTATACATATATACACATTCGAACGAATGATAACAAATACGACAATGTACCCATGCATCGCGTTGCCGCGTCGGTGTGGAATCAAACGCTGATCATCACACCGACGATGGGGACATATACGTGCAAGATTCTTCATCATACTCGCTTGCAAACGGCGCTGTACAACGTAGCCACAATACCGTGGAATCAAACGCTGATCATCGTGATGCTGTGCTACATATAAACGTACGCCAAAAGCCTTTGTACACATACATATATACATTCAGATACATAAAATCAAATACGACACAACATATTCATGCATCGCGTTGCCGCGTCGGTGGGGAATCAAACGCTGATCATCACACCGACGACGGGGACATATACGTGCAAGATTCTTCATCATACTCGCTTGCAAACGACGCTGTACAATGTAGCCACAGCGGCGCGGAATCAAACGCTGATCATCGCGATGCTGTGCTACATACAAATGTACACCAAAAGCCTTTTATACATATACATATACACATTCAGATACATAATATCAAATATGACACAACATACTCTTGCATCGTGTCGCCGCGTCAGTGGGGAATCAAACGCTGATCATCACACTGACGACGGGTACATATGCATGCAAAGTGGTTTATCATATTTCAAACAAACAAAGTCTAATTCGGCGTATCATGGCAACAGCAACACGTCCGGGGAGTCGAAGTGAAGAGTGGACACTTGAGTATCGTCAAGTTACCTCGCCTTTACACTCCCTTGCGAAGTGCTGCTACACTTACGAAAACACACCCCAAATAGTAAAAACAAAAAAAAAAAAGGTCGACATACAATTATACTTCGTTCTTTCATAATAAAATGTTACACATGAAATATTAATACTCATAACATTACAGAGCATAGAAAGAAAAGGGACGTATATACAAATGTACACATAAACTAGTAAATACATACAAAACTCTTACTCATACACAAGTGGAAATATACTATTACAAATATAAAAAATATACTTCAGAATAAGTACACCATCTACATTTAAACACACTATATACACATACACTCACACTTAAATAAGAACACAAATTGTATTTGAACACACTATATACATATACACTCACACTTATATAAGAACACAAATTGTTTTTGAACACACTATATATATATATACTCACACTTAAATAAGAACACAAATTGTTTTTGAGCACACTATATACACATACACACTAGAATAAGCACATAATTTACATTATATATACACACATAGCTAAATAAGTACACCACACTTGAGATACACTATAGGCCTACTCACGAATTTCCCTGAGGTAGAAAATTTGTTCATTGTTTTTCCGTGCCTTATACGATAAATCAAGAAACTTAAAATTTAATGTCTGAAGTTCTAATTACATATAATAACGCAATTCATTCTGCGACTAAACATACCCCCTTTGAACTTTTTAATGGACGCACCCACGTATTCAATCAGGCAATCAAGTTCAACAGCGAACACGACTATCTGACAAAGTTAAACGAATTCCGCGAAAAACTGTACCCTATTGTTGCAGAAAAACTTTCGAACGATGTAACTAGTAGAACCTTAAAATTAAATGAAACTAGAACTGACCCTATAACCCTTCATCCCGACACCCTAATTCTTAGGAAAGAAAACAGACGGAACAAAACTACACCTAGGTTTTCCATACACAAAGTCTTACGCGACAAAGGTAGCACTTTGATTACTTCAAGAAATCAAAAACTACACAAATCCAAAATTCGTAGGATCGTCCTGAGAAAAGGAAAAAATAATAATTTATCTAATACTGACGATAATTGACCCCATGCCCTCTCCATTTACCATTTCAGATTCACCTTCGGGTTGATTAAAGCCATCACTATTCAACAATTAAATGACAATACCCCTATAGCCAGACTAGAATTTAGTAAAGCTCTGCTAGTTGACAGATATAAAATAATCAGTCACGTTATCAATCTAGAAGATTATCACAAATGTATGAAGCAGTTCTACTTAACTATTAACGGATTTCATCTTGACACTAATTCAAGAGACTCTATCACTATCCTACAGGCCAAATTAACCCAAGCTCAGACCAAACTTAGAGCCCTATCTCCGTTTACCAGAAACAGACGTGGTTTAGTCAACGGTCTAGGCAGTCTCGTTAAAGTTGTCACTGGTAACATGGATGCCAGTGATGACAAAGAAATCCATGATGAATTAGACCATATAAAAGCAGATTCTAGAACCATCAATGACAATTTATTAAATCAAGAGCTGTTTAATAACGAAATTCTTGCACGGTTTGAGAACATTACGAACCACATAAACAATGAACAAATTTTGATAAGTACATTTCTCGAAAACTCTCAAAATAAGATTTATAAACAACTTAACATGCATGATTCCCTTCTGGAAAAAATGCAGTACTTGAACAGGATTAATTACAATATAGAACTGTTTATCAACCACTTGAATGATATTACGGAAAGTATGTTATTGGCAAGATTAAATACAATTCCTAAGTTCATCCTAAATGAACAAGAAATAGACAAGATAAAAAACATCTTGGAAAAACAAAACATTACAATAAAAAACGAACAACATATATACAATTACCTACAAATTAACACTTTAAGCTATGAACAGAAAATAATCTTTAATATTAAAATACCAATATTTAAACAACCTAGCTATGCCCTGGCAAGACTAGTTCCACTACCCATAAATAATACTTACTTTGTAATCACCCCAAAATACTTAGCCTATAACAATAATAATAAGAAATACTACATGACACGGAAATGCCCCAAGCTGGATGAGACATTCTTGTGCGACGAAGACTTTTTCATAGACACACCACAAAATAATACTTGTCTGATTAACCTTTTAAATGGAAAAAACCGTTCCTGCGATGTACGCGAAACCGGTCCTATCACCGATGTCTTCGAGGCAGAAAGAGGCTACATATTCGTGTTCAATGGAAACAACATGAAAATATCATTAACCAATGGTTCTGAACTTTCCATAACCGGGTCAGCCATCATCAAATATACAAACGAAACGATACAAATTAATGGTATCGATTATGACAGCACGGCTGATACCTTTCCCGAACAACTGGATTTTACCCTTCCCCCTATGCGCGAGATAACCAGGAATACCACCATCACGGTACTAAGCCTGGAAAAACTTCATCTCGCAGCTGTTCAAACAACGAGTAAAGTCCTGGCCGTCCACCAAAGCACCATACGACACACCTGGACACTCTATATCCTGCTCGGACTGGTAACATGTTTAGCAATAACCTTATGGCTACACCGACGTACTAAACACATCGTTCACGTCCATGAGGATCATCGGCTGCCAATCTACGCGCCGTCCATACCCTCTCTATGGCCATCGCTTCGAACTGGGGAGGGAGGAGTTACCAACCCACCGCCTAAACCCCCACGCCGTGACATCGGACACTGAACCGGGAAGACCAAACAACTGGAGCACCGCATCCGGCCAAGTAACTCTGACTTCGCACACAACATTGTCTGGAGACCCAGCCAGCCGAATGCTGAAGTGGCATAAAATATCATGTTCATGTTTACATTTAGAACTTATGTACTTTAAAACTAAAAACACTTATGTATGTACAAAACAGAGTAACAGAGACCTAGAGGAGACTTCTCGGAGAAATTAAAGAACACTCTGATTTTTGACTTGAAACCGAACAGTCGCATTTTTATTAACATACCAGAACTCCAACTTAGAGGAGTCTTACATCTAAAACTCCTGAACTCCGAAGGACCCCTACTACCTCGAAATCCGAAGTCCCAGGCTCCCTCCCATTGGACCGACTGATAACTCTGGCACAATATCTCTTACTTCTAAAGGTGCCGAAACCACTAACTAAATACAGGGGTAACTGAATGTTAGAATAGAATATTAGAATATTAGAAATGATAAGAAAGGCAAAAAATCTCAAAAGGGAAACAAAGAGTTAATCCCTTTTTCATTGATAAGCAATTTTAAAAATTATGGAACTTTGGAAAAGTGGGAAGTATAAAAAAAAAATTTTAATAAATTATAGAAATTTTTAAATATTTTGAAATTAAGAAAATTGACAGTTAATATTTTTAAAACATTTTTAAAAGCTTTAAATATTCTTAATAGGAAAAATGTGGAAATTTGACGATGACGTCACGATATGCTGCAAAGGCGCAAAGAGTGTAACTATGGAAAACGTTTAGATGAATATCTTCTGTGTTTATTGTTCGATCGGATTGTAATTTTGAAAATAGATTTATATTGTAATTATCTATGTTTATACCAAAGCAGAAAACCATAACTTCAATACTTTTTCTAATAATCGTAATTATCGTTTTGCGTGGGCGGTGGGCGTGACATCGAAAATTGAAAATAAACTCGATCTACCTATGGTATACAGGAAATTAGGTGTCTCTACCTTTTGTAATAGCTGAGATCTAGACGTACAGACGGACAGACGGACATGGCTATATCGACTCGGCTGTTGATCCTGAGCCAGAATATATATACTTTATGGGGTCGGAGGTGTCTCCTTCTGCCTGTTACATACATTTTCGGTTTGAACAAAGTTATAATACCCTTCTACTCTATGAGTAGAGGGTATAAAAAAAAAACATTTTTGCACACATTTAATTTTTGATGCGGGCGGGACTCGAACCCGTAAATGCATAATAGTACTGTTCGTTTTGCAGTCCACAACTTAACCCATTTCACCACCGTACACGCACACACGATTCGGCACAATGCTGCAAGCAGCGCTGCCGGCAGCGCTGGTTACAGCTATGGAAAACGTTAAGCTGAATAACTTCTGTGTTTATTATCCGATTGTTACCAAATTTTCAGAGATCATCTGCCTAGCTATAGTTATCATCTAAACCGAAAATGAACAATATGGCATCAAAATTGCACTTGTTATCAATGTTTTCTCGATTTGCGGGGGCGTGGCCAAAATCCAAAATAATAACACATATTGTCACCAAATTTGGTTGTCCTAGCTCTTATAATAGCTGAGATCTAGATTTTCACACGGACAGACAGACGGACAGACGGACATGGCTGTATCGACTCGGCTGTTGATCCTGAGCCAGAATATATACACTTTATGGGGTCGGAGGTGTCTCCTTCTGCCTGTTACATACATTTTCGGTTTGAACAAAGTTATAATACCCTTCTACTCTATGAGTACCGGGTATAAAAACCCAGTCCAGTCTCAATTGAGAGCTGAGAGCGGACTGAAAATCCGAACACATTGAGAGCTTACGTAGTCAGAAATTAAGACAGAAGCAACTCAGCCTACTTGAATCGTTTTAATAGAATTGTATCGCTTGGTACCTCCTTGCTACAAATTCTACATATAAAGCCAGCAAGTCTTAAGAGAGAATACCTCTCTGTCTATATTATTTTCCATGGGATTAGCCGCAAATCGCAAGGGGAAATTTCTACAGCATTTTGCCTTGCTTCAGTCACTCAAATGTCTGCAACTTTCGTTAGCAGGAGTGCCATGGAGTGAGAGCACCATGCAAGCCATTTACTTGTTACAGATTGCTTATAATTAAATTATAATCAACATCAAGCCAGGCGCATCACGCAGATGCAGACGAAAATGGAGACGTAGAGACCAAGACCAAGACATGCAGCCAGTGAGACCGGTCTGAGGCCGCTGCTGCTGCTGACATGCATCTAACAAGCCTTCAACTATCTAATCAACGTACAAGTCAAAATATCAATACCTCAAGTAATCAACATCACTTTAGAATTTCAAATCAGTTGGGCTGATGCTGCCTGCCTGCCTGCAGCGTCTCACACAAGCACCGTGTCCAGCTGCTATATGCGACAGTTGCAACTCGAGTCCAGAGTGGGGAGATTGATGAAAAAAAAGCAACAACAACTAAGATTATTCGAATTTAATGGGCGCAACGCGCGTGGAGACTTCACAAGTGAGGCAACGCCAACTACAACAAAAACAACAACTGAGACGTTTCACAGACATGTTAGGAAAAGCTAAAACTGGACCTGCTGCCTGTTGCCTGGTCCTGCCTGTGTCTGGTCTGGCCTGGTCTTTTCCAGTTATACTGTGCTCGCACTGTGACCTGTCATCATGATTGATACGTTTGATGGATTCATTCGAGCTGACTGCTGTGTGGCGTTCAGTTTTAAAGTTTGCTGATTGATCCCAGCGTGTTGATTACAATCGACGCCGACGTACACGCAGATGCAGGCACAGGTAGTTGGCGCAGGCAGTTGGCGCTGTATGGGGAGTCTTGCAACGCATGCTGCTGGGAATTCAATCAAAAGTGTCAGCGCTGGCACAACATCTCTTACTTCTAAAGGTGCCGAAACCACTAACTAAATATAGGGGTAACTGAATATTAGAATAGAATATTAGAATATTAGAAATGATAAGAAAGGCAAAAAAAATCAAAAGGGAAACAAAGAGTTAATCCCTTTTTCATTGATAAGCAATTTTAAAAATTATGGAACTTTGGAAAAGTGGGAAGTATAAAAAAAAATTTTAATAAATTATAGAAATTTTTAAATATTTTGAAGTTAAGAAAATTGACAGTTAATATTTTTAAAACATTTTTAAAAGCTTTAAATATTCTTAATGAATTTTAAATAATACGCAAATTTAGGAAAAATGTGGAAATTTGACGATGACGTCACGATATGCTGCAAAGGCGCAAAGAGTGTAACTATGGAAAACGTTTAGATGAATATCTTCTGTGTTTATTGTTCGATCGGATTGTAATTTTGAAAATAGATTTATATTGTAATTATCTATGTTTATACCAAAGCAGAAAACCATAACTTCAATACTTTTCCTAATAATCGTAATTATCGTTTTGCGTGGGCGGTGGGCGCGACATCGAAAATTGAAAATAAACTCGATCTACCTATGGTATACAGGAAATTAGGTGTCTCTACCTTTTGTAATAGCTGAGATCTAGACGTACAGACGGACAGACGGACATGGCTATATCGACTCGGCTGTTGATCCTGAGCCAGAATATATATACTTTATGGGGTCGGAGGTGTCTCCTTCTGCCTGTTACATACATTTTCGGTTTGAACAAAGTTATAATACCCTTCTACTCTATGAGTAGAGGGTATAAAAAAAAAAACATTTTTGCACACATTTAATTTTTGATGCGGGCGGGACTCGAACCCGTAAATGCATAATAGTACTGTTCGTTTTGCAGTCCACAACTTAACCCATTTCACCACCGTACACGCACACACGATTCGGCACAATGCTGCAAGCAGCGCTGCCGGCAGCGCTGCTTACATCTATGGAAAACGTTAAGCTGTGTTTATTATCCGATTGTTACCAAATTTTCAGAGATCATCTGCCTAGCTATAATTATCATGTAAACCGAAAATGAACAATATGGCATCAAAATTGCACTTGTTATCAATGTTTTTTCGATTTGCGGGGGCGGAAGGGGGCGTGGCCAAAATCCAAAATAATAACACATATTGTCACCAAATTTGGTAGTCCTAGCTCTTATAATAGCTGAGATCTAGATTTTCACACG
Organism: Zaprionus ghesquierei; assembly: GCA_018904095.1. Classification (NCBI taxonomy): domain Eukaryota; kingdom Metazoa; phylum Arthropoda; class Insecta; order Diptera; family Drosophilidae; genus Zaprionus; species Zaprionus ghesquierei. The sequence goes on along the minus strand of JAEIGP010000164.1, from coordinate 330,952 downwards.
GACAGACAGACGGACAGACGGACATGGCTATATCGACTCGGCTGTTGATCCTGAGCCAGAATATATATACTTTATGGGGTCGGAGGTGTCTCCTTCTGCCTGTTACATACATTTTCGGTTTGAACAAAGTTATAATACCCTTCTATTCTTCGGACAGACAGACGGACAGACGGACATGGCAATATCGACTCGGCTGTTGATCTTGAGCCAGAATATATTTACTTTATGGGGTCGGAGGTGTCTCCTTCTGCCTGTTACATACATTTCGGTTTGAACAAGGTTATAATACCCTTCTACTCTATGAGTAGCGGGTATAAAAAAAAAAAAAACATTTTTGCACACATTTAATTTTTTCATGCGGGCGGGACTCGAACCCGTAAATGCATAATAGTACTGTTCGTTTTGCAGTCCACAACTTAATCCATTTCACCACCGTACACGCACACACGATTCGGGACATAGCTGCTTACAGCTATGGAAAACGTTAAGCTGAATAACTTCTGTGTTTATTATCCGATTGTTACCAAATTTTCAGAGATCATCTGGCTAGCTATAGTTATCATGTAAACCGAAAATGAACAATATGGCATCAAAATTGCGCTTGTAAGCAATGTTTTTTCGATTTACGGGGGCGGAAGGGGGCGTGGCCAAAATCCAAAATAAACTTGGTCAGCGTGCAATAATAGCACATATTGTTAACAAATTTGGTAGTCCTAGCTCTTATAATAGCTGAGATCTAGATTTTCTCACGGACAGACAGACGGACAGACGGACATGGCTATATCGAGTCGGCTGTTGATCCTGAGCCAGAATATCTATACTTTATGGGGTCGGAGGTATCTCCTTCTGCCTGTTACATACATTTTCGGTTTGAACAAAGTTATAATACCCTTCTACTCTATGAGTAGCGGGTATAAAAACATGTAAAGAAAGCTACAGTCGAGCTCGCCTGACAGTAAGATACCATTCGCCCAGTTTCGAAACAAATTATCACACATTGAATTCCATCAAAAAACTCTGCACAAGTTTATCCGTCACCTATTGTTTAAATTAAATCTATCTTTGAATAGCGCCATCTACATGTCAAAACCTCATAGCAATCAGCTGTACACGCATCGGGACGATGACGTCACGACGCGCAACACAGGCGCAAGCAGTGGAAGTACGGAAACGGAAACATGGGTAACTTCTGTGTTTATGGTCCGATTGGATTGTAATTTGGGGAATAGATTTATATTGCAATTATTTATGTTCATACCAAAGAAAGATGTAACTTCAATACTTCTCCTGATAATCGAAAATTATCGATTAGCGTGGGCGGTGGGCATGGTATCAAAAATTGAAAATAAACTCGATCTACCTATGGTATACAGGAACCTTCATGTGAAATATGGTGTCTCTAGCTTTTGTAATAGCTGCGATCCAGACGTTCAAACGGACAGACGGACAGACAGACAGACGGACATGGCTCAATCGACTCAGCTAGTGATCATGAGTCAGAATATATATACTTTGCACAAACTTAGTATACCATTTTTGACCAATTTCAATAGTCGAATGGTATAATAATAAAATCGGGTAAGAAATCTTAAAGTTATAACAAAAACTACAATAAATGTGCAGTTTTTTTTCGGGACAGTTCTTACATACATACAGTTGTCGTTGCGTCCGTTCACCAGAGGTACTTTCGTTGTGCTCACATATTTTTTATTGTTTCGATTTCGCTTGCATTTGGCGCTGCTTGCATTTCGTCATGCCGCTCCCCGCATATTCTATTGCTGTCTACAAAAGTAGTTACAGCAAACTTTTGTTTGATTTTCTTTTTCGGTTGTTCTTATTACGATTGTTTGATAGTATTGTATCAAACAAGCTAGACTTACATAGTCAGCGTCGTTGCGAGGGTAGCTTACAAAGTTTGTGACACTTATTCCTTTTTGTTGTCTTTAGTAAGCCTTTTTATTAAATATCTCTGAGTCTGAATATATCCGTCGTTGTCGTCGTTAGGAAACTACAAAGATATTGCTAATGCAATGATCATTCATATGGTCATGGCAAAAGTGGAACATATTATCAAGTCTCGATTTGAAGAGCAGCTTGATTATGATACGCTGCCATCTTGGGACGATTGTGCTAGACAACTAAACAAAAGGTATCAATATTTGTCGGCAGAAGAGTCAACTGCCACAAAACAAAGTCACGAATTGAATATAAGAAGCCCCAACAGTCCAAATCGTCCTTTGCTTGTGAAGGAGGACGCACATCATACCCTGTATGCACTTATTGCGAATCGGAAACGCACAACATTTATTCTTGTCCGTCGTTTGCTGCCATCAGTTATGCAGCGCTTCGAGTTCCTTAAGGCCCAACGGTTATGGTTATGTCTCAATTGCCTGGTCGTAGGGCATATAGGGGCAAAATGCAAAGCATCAAAATATAGAATAAGTTCAAAGCCTTACCATTCCTTGCTTCACAGGTATAATACACCTGTTCAAGGTGAGACACCTTCTCTCTTTACGCGACTGCTTCAGAGGCATATATGGGACATGTACTCAATAATGAGCAGGTCGTTCTTGCCACTGCTGCCGCCAATGTACGGAATAGATTCGGTCAGTTGCATCCTGCCAGAGCCTTGCTCGATAGTGGTTCCCAAATAAATTTGGCTCAAATGCTACGACTCAAGCGGGAGCCAACTTCCCTTGCTATCTCAATGGTTTGTGGTGCAACAATACTTGTAGATGAGAGTAAGAACGGTAGTAAGAACGGCTACAGTCAAGTGTTGACTATATAAGACCATTGATTTTTCAAGGTTAGGTAAACAATCTGATTTAGAAAACTGTTATTGGTAAACGTTATTTTTTAAAGAAAAATAATAAACAACACATACAATTTTTAGTTAGACGCCAAGCAGTCCAAGCATTTGGAAAAAAACACTGCTTGGAAAAAACACTGCTTGCTTGCTTGCAGTGGGCGCAGTGCAAATCTATATAAAAAGTTGAATAACTTTTATGTTCATTATCCGATCGGAACCAAATTTTCAGCGAGCGTTTAGGTAGTGATAGTTATCATTCACACCAAAACTGAATACTCTAGCTTTATTATTGCGCTTGCTATACGGTTTATCGATTTGCGGGGGCGGAAGTAGGCGTGCCCCAAATTTTAATAAAAATTTTACAGCGTATGATTCACATAAGTGTTGTCACCAAATTTGGTGGATCTTTGGACAGACAGAAAGACGGTCATGGCTACATCGACTCGGCTGTTAATCCTGAGCCAGAGTATATATACTTTATGGGGTCGGAGGTGTCTCCTTCTGCCTGTTACATACATTTGCGGTTTGAACAAAGTTATAATACCCTTCTACTCTATGAGTAGCGGGTATAAAAACATATTTGCACACATTTAATTTTTGATGCGGGCGGGACTCGAATCCGTAAACGCATAATAGTACTGTTTGTTTTGCAGTCCACAACTTAACCCATTTCACCACCGTACACGCACACACGATTCGGCACAATGCTGCAAGCAGCGCTGCCGGCAGCGCTATGGAAAACGTTAAGCTGAATAACTTCTGTGTTTATTATCCGATTGTTACCAAATTTTCAGAGATCATCTGGCTAGCTATAGTTATCATATAAACCGAAAATTAACAATATGGCATGTATTGCGCTTGTAATCAATTTTTTTCGAATTACAGGGACGGAAGGAGGCGTGGCCAAAATCCAAAATTAACTTGATCAGCGTGCAATAATAACACATACTGTCACCAAATTTGGTAGTTCTAGCTTTTTTTTTTAAATCCATGGTCTAAAAATAAGATATGCGTCTCTTTCCAGTCGCGTCTCAATTCACATGCCTTTTCCGCTGACTGTTGGGTTCTAAAATCTATTTCTACGGCTCCACCTGGGCAGTTAATTGCCATATCTAATTGGAAAATAGCCAAGAATGTTTATCTGACAGATCCGGAGTCTTATAGGCTATCTAAAGTGGATATTCTCTTGGGCGCAAAATTGTTCTATGTGTTGTTATGCGTTGGATAAATAAAATTACGTTCCGAACTCCCCATTATGCAAAAAACGCTGCTGGGTTGGATAGTAGCCGGTAAATATTCTGAACAAGTAAATCGTCATCAGTTCAGTGGGTTTTCAGTAGCTCAAACTAATGATTGTTCTCTCGACTTCTTAGTCAGCCGTTTCTGGGAATTGGATCAATGTCCCTTTGAGTCGAAGGCTGTTCGCCAAACAGCTAAACAACAGCCTTGGGAACTATTTTTCAAGAGGACTGGCAAACAGTTATCTTCCGGTCGATTTGAAGTCAAGCTTTCTTTCAAGACTCATCCAAAGGTTCTCGGTCTGTCCTTTCAAACTGCTGAAAGGCGTTTTCTATAACTTGAGCGGAAATTATCGAAGGATGCAACACTGCCTGGCAGAAGTTCACTATAACATTGCGTGATTTGCATTAGATCCGCATCCCTCGTTATGTTTGTCTCTCATATTATTAGCAAGTTTAAATCCATGGTTTTGCAGACGCTTCCAGTTACGCTTATGGTTGCTGCATATATGTACGAACTGCCAACAACCAAGACGTTTGCATTTCGTTACTTACAGCCTCACAGGTTACCCTAGCGTGATTCTGTCACGTTGGGTACATTTGTAGCAAATAGAATCGCTGAAATCCAGGAGTTGTCAAAAAATGTTGTGTTAAGTCATGTTTCGACAGACGCTAATCCCGCTGATTTCGTATCAAGAGGAACTAATATAAATGAACTTGAGGTTCATTGGGATTTAAAGGGACAAGTTTTTGATGCAAGAAAAAGACCAATGGCCAAAGTGTGATGGTTGGCACACTAGCGGAAGTTTCGCAAAATTGTTTCGTGGTGTTGATACATCATCACTCTAACTTTGCAAGACTAGTTCGAATAGTGGCATACATACTTCTTTTTTCTTTTAAACGGCTCAGAACAGATTATCGTGTGGTATCAGCCTTAGAAAGAAAAATTTCATTCCTTAAATTGATCTCCGTGGTACAGAGCACCACATTTAAAAAAAAAATTGAAATTAATGGAAAAATCAGTTTCTTAGCACCAATGCTTCAATCATTAAATCCATTTATTGACAAATTTAAAAAGAACGGCCTAAAATTTGAACGCATTCGGGTAGGAGGTCGTTTGTTACACGGTCCTCGCTCGAATTAGGCTAAATTTCCTTTTTTAATGACAAAGGATTCCGCTTTTACGCAACTCTTTGTCAAACACTTGCACCTTAGGCACTACCACGCTGGTGCAAAGGAGCTAGTTGGGTTGTTGAGGCAGCAAGTTTGGGTGGTGAACGCACGTAGCTTATGTACTGCAGTTGTGAGAACTTGCGTTTACTGTTTTAGGTACAATTGTTGGGCCAAATAATAAAAAAAATAATCTCCGAGAAGGCCGATCCTTCAGAGTGTCTAGTATCGATTTCTGTGGGCCGTTTTATGTCAACTATAGAATCAGGGGGAGACCCCCTGTAAAAACATTTGTTTCCGTTTTTGTTTGTATCGCCTCAAAAGTAGTTTACTTGAAACTTGTGACGGACCTATCCACTGATGCTTTTTTGAATGTCTTCAAAAGGTCATTGGGAGGCGCGGACCACCCGAAACGATGTTCAGCGACAATGCAACGAACTTCGTGGGACCGAGCAACGTGCTGCAAGAGCTAGGAGCGTGTAACGCAGGAGTCGACGGCAAGGTTCGGGTAGCGGAGATAAAAATATAAGCAAGTGCAATTAGGCGCCCAATACATAAGCTGCCAGTGCTCTCGAATTAAAGACCGGAGTTCTTCAACGGGGCCGGAATGTTGGAGCAATTACACCAATTAGAGATAATAGAAGTAGTTAATAGAAAACGAGTAGTTAAGCTATTAGTTAAGAGAGCGCATGAAGCGTCATAATTAGTCTCTTAATTTAAGACTGTTTTCTCAATCTGAATTTTTTCATAAACTTAAAAAATCCATGGTCTTATAAAGTCAACACTTGACTGTAGCCGTTCTTACTTGTTTTGTAATTGTTAACTTTCAATATCTCTAAAAAAGCTTGGCGATTTTTCAGTCTTTAGTACAGACCACAGGAAGTGGGACGCGCACCTACCGGAGATAGAGGTCGCAGGAGTTCCGGGACTCCATACACGCAGCCGCCGGACAAACACCATTTTTCACAGTTTTCGGCCAGCACTTGTATTTAAACGGAACGTGTCAAAAGTTGGCCCAAAAACTGAGGGCCATCCGCGCCTGAAACTGAACACCAACAACAACAAAACACGTATGGAAGGTGTTGAATATTTACCCACGTCAGTGCAGCAAAAGTTACCCCGGATTTTAGATCGCGGGACCCGCGTTGGCGCCTGACGGCCGTGGCCAGCACAAGCCGATATGTGAGAAAAAATGCCCCAATGATTTTGTCGCTCTGCAGGATCAGCTGCGTCCCTCAAAATAATGTATGCTATTGCATTTTGATTAAACAGCTGTTTGTAACAATACGAAATCTATCGGTAAAGACCTCTGCCGATAGAGCAAGCAGTGCAAGCCAGTGGTGGTGGGCTTAGCAGCTAGAGTAGGCTGTCAGAGATCCTCTCTTAAGCCTATTCGGTCAACGGCCTCCGCTCACCGTTGGGGAGAACTGCCGTTCGAGCTGTCGATCAGATGTCCGAAGGCCCGAGTTTGTGACCGCCGACGTTTTTATACCATTCGACCATTGAAAATGAAAATGTCAAAAATGGTATACTAAGTTTGGGCAAATGTATGTAACAGGCAGGAGGAGGCGTGTCAGTATATATATTAAGTATATATATTCTGACTCATGATCACTAGCTGAGTCGATTGAGCCATGTCCGTCTATCTGTCTGTCCGTCTGTCCGTTTGAACGTCTGGATCTCAGCTATTACAAAAGCTAGAGCCACCATATTTCACATGAAGGTTCCTGTATACCATAGGTAGATCGAGTTTATTTTCAATTTTTGATACCATGCCCACGCTAATCGATAATTTTTGATTATCAGGAGAAGCATTGAAGTAACAGCTTTCTGCTTTTGTATGAATATAAATAATATATATATATAAATCTATCTATATCTATACAATCCAATCAAACGATAAGCACAGAAGTTATCCATGTTTCCGTGTTCCGTACTTCCACTGCTTCCGCCTGTGCTGCGCGACGTGACGTCATCGTCGTGATGCTTCGTTTCAACCGTAGCGTGTGTAAAGCTATTCCGTTTTCACATGTAGATGGCGCTATTTAAAAATAGATCTAATATAAACAATAGGTGGCGGATAAACTTGTGCAGCGTTTTTTTGATGGAATTAAATGTGTGATAATTTGTTTCGAAACTGGGCGAATGGTATCTTACTGTCGGGCGCGCTCGACTGTAGCTTTCTTTACTTGTTTTTGTTGGGTTAAAGCGGGATAAATGGGTGTAAATTTTGAGCTCAAATCATATAAAGTGCGTGTTTATACCCGCTACTCATAGAATAGAAGGGTATTATAACTTTGTTCAAACCGAAAATGTATGTAACAGGCAGAAGGAGACACCTCCGACCCCATAAAGTATATATATTCTGGCTCAGGATCAACAGCCGAGTCGATATAGCTATGTCCGGCTGTCCGTCTGTCCGTCTGTCTGTTTAATCAAGTTTATTTTGGACTTTGGCCACGCCCCCTTCCGCCCCAGTAAATCGAAAAACATTGATTACAAGCGCAATTTTGATGTCATATTGCTCATTTTCGGATTACATGATAACTATAGCTAGCCAGATGATCTCTGCAAATTTGGTAACAATCGGATAATAAACACAGAAGTTATTCAGCTTAACGTTTTCTATAGCTGTAAGCAGCTCTGCCGGCAGCGGTAATTCTTTATTTGTACAGGAAATAATAAGAATGCCTTACAATGCAAATCTTTGCAGTTGTTGGATAACAGCGTCAGTAGCTTAGTGGAAAAGCGATGAACTCCTGAGCCGACAGGCCAGTGGTTCGATTCCGAGTTCATGCCGCCTAAGCTTTTTCTTTTTATACCCGCTACTCATAGAGTAGAAGGGTATTATAACTTTGTTCAAACTGAAAATGTATGTAACAGGCAGAAGGAGACACCTCCGACCCCATAAAGTATATATATTCTGGCTCAGGATCAACAGCCGAGTCGATATAGCCATGTCGGTCTGTCCGTCTGTCTGTCCGTATGAAAATCCATATCTCAGCTATTATAAAAGCTAGGACAACCAAATTTGGTGACAATATGTGTTATTATTGCACGCTGATCAAGTTTATTTTGGATTTTGGCCACGCCCCCTTCCGCCCTCGCAAATCGAAAAAACATTGATAACAAGTGCAATTTTGATGCCATATTGTTCATTTTCGGTTTACATGATAACTATAGCTAGCCAGATGATCTCTGAAAATTTGGTATTAATCGGATAATAAACACAGAAGTTATTCAGCTTAACGTTTTCCATAGCTGTAAGCAGCGCTGCCGGCGTGGTGAAATGGGTTAAGTTTTGGACTGCAAAACGAACAGTACTATTATGCATTTACGGGTTCGAGTCCCGCCCGCATCAAAAATTAAATGTGTGCAAAAATGTTTTTTTTTTCTTATATTATATTTTGACTTTGCATAAATATTATAAGTCCATAGCCTTTTACCGTCAAAATATGATTGTAGCCGTTTTTTTGTTTCGCAAATAAATTATGTACAAGCAGCTGGGTAGCGGGTATTTTACAGTCGAGTGTGCTCGACTTTCTTACTTGTTTTTTTCATAACCTTGAAAAATCCATGGTCTTATACAGTCAACACTTGACTGTAGCCGTTCTTATTTGTTTTATTTTTAGACCATGGATTTTTAAAAAATTAATGGTCTGTTGTGTTTGTCGAAATGTGCGTAACAGGCAGAAGGAGGCATCTGCGACCCCATAATGTATATATATTCTTGCTCAGGTTCACTAGCCGAGTAGATTAAGCCATGTCTGTCTGTCCGTCTGTATGAACGCCTATATCTCAGAAACTAAAAAAGCTAGAGCCTCCAAATTTGGTGACAATACTTATGGGAATCATACGCTGTAAAATTTTTATTAAAATTTGGGCCACGCCTACTTCCGCCTCCGCAAATCGAAAACCCGTATTGCAAGCGGCTATATCTTAGAAACTAAAAAGTGTAGGGTTTTGGTGACCTTTCTTGTTTATATTCATGGTTGTTGACCTCGAGCCAGCAAACATTAATATAAACTAAAAAAGCTAGAGCCACCAAATTTGCTGACAACACTTATATGAATCAAACGCTGCAAAATTTGTATTGAAATTGAAATTTCCGCTCCCGCAAATCGATAAACCGTATAGTAAGCGCAATAATTAAGTTAGAGTATTCAGTTTTGGTGTGAATGATAACTATCACCACCTGACCGATCGCTGAAAAATTTGGTTCCGATCGCATAGTGAACATAAAAGTTATTCAACGTTTAATATAGATTTGCACTGCGCCCACTGCAATCAAGCAAGCAGCGTTTTTTCCAAGCAGTGTTTTTTCCAACAGCTTGGACTGCTTGGCGTCTAACTAAAAATTATATGTGTTGTTTATTATTTTTATTTGAAAAACACGTTTACCAATAACAGTTTTCCAAATCTAATTTTTTTCATAACCTTGAAAAATCCATGGTCTTATACAGTCAACACTTGACTGTAGCCGTTCTTACTTGTTTTTTTTTTTACAATTATTATTTATTTATTAATCTTAATTTGACTGGATAGTTAAGCTACAAAACATGTAAATTTGACAAGTGGTTTCCACGGCATCCCATCAAGTGTCTCTAGCAAAAGTAAAAAAAAAACATGTAGAAAACGGTTTAACAATTATTTATTTATTAAAAAAAAAAAACAAAATTCATTGTTTGGCCACGTAATGGTTGTGAAATTCTTTACTGGAACGACGTATTTATTATTCAATAGTCTTAATGTCACTAGGAATCGTTCAGTTCCTTCTGAACTTAACCTAATTTATAGCTTAAAACATAATATTGTGTATAATGTTCCTTAAATGTACAGTGGAGGGATTATGCTATCTTACGTGTAAGGAATTCATGGGGATGTATTCTCTTCAGACGTCGGAGTAAAATGGGGTCGACAAGATCATTCGCCAACATGTTCGGGTGGGCGGTAAGTCTATCGGCATATCGGCTGCTGTGGAAGTTTATTTGGTCTCCCAGTGGGACAACTTTTAAGTCCTTTTTGATGACTCGGTTGCTCACATACTAGGGTAGCCCAGATGCATGTCGTGCCGCTCGCGATTGTACTACTCTAAGTCTATTAAGCTCAGTCTTAGAGGCAGATCCCCACACTTGAATGGCGTAGGTCAATGTTGGACCTAATATGGCTTTTATTAAGAGAGCCTTAGTTGCCCTATGGAGTTTGCTTGAGTGGCCAGTCCAGCTTTTTCAGTTTCCATGAGGATTTGGCTCTAACTGCCGTGATATGGGCTTTCCAACTCAGCATCCGATCAAGGTGAACTCCGAGGTAGCAGTGGGATGAGACGTAATCAATAAAATTCCCGTCAAGGAAAAGACCTAGGCAGGTTTGAGGTCGCAGGGTAAATGTTACGCACCCGACTTAGTGCAGTTAATCGCTATGCTCCATTTGGTAGTCCATCGCTCGGTTGCATTCAGCCATTCCTGAACTGCATTGGAAGCGATTTGCAAGGATGAGTGCGTGATTGAGGTTTTTTAAGCACACCTCTCCATTCTTCCTATTGAATTCGTTCAACTCGTTCGACCCTTTTATAGGCTTAGACCTGTTAACACAGGCCGGAGTCAAGTTGAACCTAGCTCTGGACTCTCTGGGCGTTTGTGAAAAACTTTACTAAGATACCATTCGCACAGTTTAGAAACAAATTATCAAACATTTAATTCCATCAAAAAACTCTGCACAAGATCATCCGCCACCTATTGTTTAAATAAGATCTATCTTTGAATAGCGCCATCTACATGTGAAAACATAGCAATCAGCTGTACACACGCTACGGCTGAAACAAAGCATTGTGACGATGACGTCATGATATGCTGCAAAGGCACAAGCAGTGTAACTAAGGAAAGCGTTTAGATGAATATGTTCTGTGTTTATTGTTCGATCGGATTGTAATTCTGAGAATAGATTTATGTTGTATTTATCTATGTTTATAGCAAAGCTATAACTTCAATACTTTTCCTAATAATCGTAAATTATCGATTTGCGTAGGCGGTGGGCGTGACATCAAAAATTGAAAATAATCTCGATTTACCTATGGTATACAGGAACCTTCATGTGAATTGAGGTGTCTCTAGCTTGTGTAATAGCTGAGATCTAGACGTACATTTTTGACCATTTTCAATGGTCGAATGGTATAAAAAGGCCTTCTCTACTTCACATGAAGCTCTCGTTAACAACGAAGTCAAACAATTGCTAAAGAATGGAATTATCAGGCCATCAAGGTCACCCTATAACAGCTTGACGTGGGTTGTTGACAAGGCCATCAAGGTCACCCTATAACAGCCCGACGTGGGTTGTTGACAAAAAGGGCACTGACGCCTTCGGTAACCCGAACAAGCGGTTGGTCATAGACTTCAGAAAGCTCAATGAGCGGACTATCCCAGACCGTTACCCCATGCCAAGGCGATATTCTTCACTTCCCTTGATTACCAAATATACCTTGCGGAGCATGGCATTTTTCAAAGAGCCTTAGACGATGTACTAAGAGAACAAATTGGGAAGATATGTTATGTCTATGTAGATGACGTAATAATTTTCTCAGAGAACGAATTCGACCACGTCAGCCACATCGATACTGTGCTGCCTAATCGACCCCAATATGAGAGTAAGCCAGGAAAACACTAGGTTCTTTAAAGAAAGTGTAGAATACCTCGGATTTATAGTAAGCAAGGACGGAACTAAATCTGATCCAGAAAAAGTGAAGGCCATTCAAGAATACCCTGAACCAGACAGCATCTACAAAGTTAGATCTTTTCTTGGCTTAGCCAGCTACTACAGATTCTTTATCAAAGACTTTGCCGCCATAGCCCGTCCGATTACAGATAGCCTAAAAGGGTACAGATATCCAAAGAGCTTCGTGTTAAGTTTAATGAGACTCAACGTAACGCATTTCGAAGGCTGCGTAACATTCTAGCATCCGAGGATGTTATACTCAAGTACCCCGACTTCAAAAAGCCCTTGGACCTCACCACAGATTCGTCGGCAAGTGGCATCGGCACCATGATATCCCGTACCCTTATACAGCCCGAGCAAACCTATGCCACCAACGAAAGGAAATTGCTGGCGATTGTATGGGTCCTAGGTGAGTTGCAGAACTTCCTGTATGGCTCCAGGGAAATCAATATATTTACCGACCACCAACCTCTTACATTCGCAGTTGCCGATAGGAACACGAATGACAAGATTAAGAGGTGGAAATCTTATATAGACCAGCAAATTGCCAATGTTTTTTTACAAACCTGGCAAAGAAAATTTCGTGACAAACACCCTCTTAAGCACAATTTGAATGCCTTACAAAACGAACCCTAATCAGACGCTGCGACTTTTCACAGCGAGCTGTCCCTGACCTATACTGTCGAAACCACAGATAAACTGTTAAATTGCTTCAGGAACCAGATAATTTTGGAGGCAGCGCAGTTTCTGCTCAAGCGAAACCTATTGCTGTTCCGAAGCAAATCTCGCCACTTGATCAGTTTCACTGACAAGAGTCATTTATTGCAAGCCCTAAAAGAAGTCGTTAACCCTGACGTTGTAAACGCGATTCATTGCGATTTCCCCACTCTGGCAAGTTTCCAACACGACCTCATTACGCATTTTCCGGCTCCCCAATTCCGTCACTGCAAGAAAGTCGTGTCAGATATAACCGATAGGAACGAGCAGTTAAAAATCCTTACTGCAGAACTGCAGAACTTACTGCAGGAAAGTAGTAAACAAGTCCTTCGTGACTATTATTCTCCTAAAATGGGCAGTTTAGCAAAGGAAGTGGTAGCTAATTGCAGGGTCTGCGCCCAAGCAAAGTATGACAGGCGCCCGAAGAAGCAAGAGCACGGGTAAACACCTATCCCTAGTTATACTGGTGAAATGGTGCATATTGACGAGAATATGTCTACCGACAGGAAGCTATTCCTGACTTGTGGACTTCACAGCACCCCTACTGGAGGTTATTAACTTTTTCCCCAATATCAAAACGGTCTATTGCGACAACGAGCCCGCATTCAACTCAGAAACTGTCACCGCAATGCGAATAGAGCGATGGGGCTTATGCTTTGCTCGGGAGGATAGGTTTAACTCTGTCGAGGACTTTATCTTCCGACTGGAATTCCTCCAGAGGCAGTAACGGTGTCCATGGGCGAGGTGCTACGCTCCTTCGACAGACTTTTAAGCGATGGCTAGCATCGAGGCTTGGGAAGCCCATGGCAGAGAGACACCTAGTGAAGATCATGAAAAAGGGTCTCAGAAAGAATATTGCTCGTTATGTATACGCCATGAATATATTTATCATGGACGAGCTCAGAGACGAAGCACGTCGAGCGCAGCAGCTTTTCCTGCTCTCACCAGACCTCGTGTTCACGAGGTAGTTGGCCCGGAACCGGAACCGAAACCGCCGGATCAAGAAGTCGAAGAGCTGCGCAAGTGGCCTCTGAGAGCGCCAGACAGGCCAGGCTGTTGGAACTGCGGAGCAGCAGAACACAGATTCCGCGACTAAGCGTTTAGGAGACTGCTCTGCTATCGGTGCGGCAGACCGGACACTGTTTACCCAAAGTGCCCGGATTCCGCGGGAAACACGCGCCCCTAAGTGAATCCCGCCAAGAAGAACATCCACTAGCCATAAGGTGTAAAGAAAATGTAGAATCTAAGATCAGAGAAATAGGCAATAGAAAACAAGATGGAAAACGTACGCTGGCGAGACCGTGAGGGGACTGCTGGAAACCGGGGCGTCGGTAAGCCTGTTTGGTCGTGGCAGTCTCGAGCTGCTGGCCAGGTTGCAGCTACCAATGATCCGCTACTTCTCGAACGTACGCCCTGCCGCTGGAGATTGACCATTGGACGTGTGGAGCCGCCTGTGGAGTATGGACAAAAGGTGAAAACCATAAATATTTTTGTATGTCCATATTTGGAACAGACCGCCTACCACTGAGTCGACTTCTGGCAGATGTTTGAGCTGGCTCAAGAAGTCATCAGGATCATCAGGTGGCGGAACTGCAGGCGCATCGAATGGCTTACTAAACTGATGATAGCATCGACGAGGAGAACACAGATCCTGAAAAATGGAATTTGAGCAGCATGGCCTCGGCAGGACTAGTGTCGACTTCCACACTATTGAGCTCGTCGAGGAGCAAAGGTCTTCAAGGACTGACCGATTCCAATGTCACCATCAAGGCAAACGGTGATTGAGGAGGAAGTGGATAAGATGCTAGCGCTCGGAGTCATCGAGGAAAGCAAGAGCCCTTGGAGCAATAGGATGACATTCGTGGCGAAGCCTGGAAAGAACCGATTTTGTTTAGATGCACCGAAGCTCAATGCACTAACCATTAAAGACACTTACCCGCTACCTAGCGTCGAGGGGATCCGTTCCAGGCTGGACCAGACTGTGTACATCTCCATCTCCTCAATTTCGCCTTCTAGAAAATTGAGATGGAGGAGAAATTCAGGGAATACGCGGCCTTTATTGTCCCAGGCCGGCCTCAATACCAGTGCCGCGTCATGCCTAGTGGATAAGGTGATTCCCGCAGAGATCAGAACCAATGTCTTCGTTTAGCTCGATGATTTGCTAATCGTCGCGCCGAACTTTAAAACGCGCCTCAAATACTTGCGACGAGCAGCACAGTGTCTAATGGAAGCAGAATTGACAATAGACTTAAAAAAAATCGAATTTCTGCTTCAAGAAATTCAAATACTAAGGCATCATTGTGGCCGGAGGACTCCGTCAGATGGACCCAGGCAGAGTCGCAGGAATAATACTGGTCCCAAACCCGAAGTCCATGAAGAAGGTCAGGGCTTTCCTGGAGATTGCTGGCTGGAACCGCCGGTTCATCCAAAACTTTGCAACACTGGCGACACCAGAGGCACTGACGACAGCACCTGTTTTGGTCCATGCCGACTTCAAGCGTCAATTCAACGAGTAGGAGAAGTGCTTTTTTAGCAAGACGGGGAAGGGCAGAAACGGCCGATCGAAGAAAAAAAAACACCAGTGGTCTCTCCAGCTGCAAGGATTTTTCATTGAGCACCGCAAAGACAGTGAAAATGTGGTGGCGGATCTTCATGGATCTCACCGACCTGCTCGGTTTCGAGACCACGGCGTTTGGTGAGGAAGATTATATGGAGTTAGTACGTGAGGCAGTGGAGGGCTCAGAGTGGAAGCTATGGATCCCAGGAGCCCTGTCTGGTGCGCTTATCGCGAGAGCACACGCCGAGCCAACCGCAGCCCATGGAGGACAGGCGAAGACCTTGGAAGTCATGCGCCGCCAATATTATTGGCCCGGAATGGCCATACACGTTCGCAATTTTGTGCGTAACTGCGACGTCTGCAAGGGGACAGAGGCGCCGAATTATCGCATGCAAGTGGGCATCGCCGAAAAGGTGGACACCGAGAGGCCGTTCCAGAAGCTGTACGTTGACTTCCTCGGAAAATACCCGCGGTCAAGGAGAGGAGACGCGTATATTTTCATATGGTGGTCCACTTCTCGAAATATACATTACATGCTTATTGTGTTTGTTTTCATCTTGATTGTAGTTCAAATTAAAACAAGTAAAAAAGCTACATTCGAGTGTTCTCGACTGTACTATACCCGCTATCCAGCTGCACGTACATCAAAATTATTTGCGGAACAATAAAGAACGGCTACAATCATATTTTAACCGTACAAGGCCATGGACTTACAATATTAATGCAAAGTCAAAATCTAAAATAAAAACAAGTAAGAAAGCTACATTCGAGTGTGCTCGACTGTAATATACCCGCTGCCCAGCTGCTCGTACATCAAAATTATTTGCGGAACAATAAAGAACGGCTACAATCATATTTGGACCGTAAAAGGCCATGGACTTACAATATTTATCCAAAGTCAAAATCTAAAATAAAAAAAAGTCTGCAAGGGGACAGAGGCGCCGAATTATCGCATGCAAGTGGGCATCGCCGAAAAGGTGGACACCGAGAGGCCGTTCCAGAAGCTGTACGTTGACTTCCTCGGAAAATACCCGCGGTCAAGGAGAGGACACGCGTATATTTTCATCGTGGTGGACCACTTCTCGAAATATACATTACATGCTTATTGTGTTTGTTTTCATCTTGATTGTAGTTTAAATTAAAACAAGTAAAAAAGCTACATTCGAGTGTTCTCGACTGTACTATACCCGCTATCCAGCTGCACGTACATCAAAATTATTTGCGGAACAATAAAGAACGGCTACAATCATATTTTAACCGTACAAGGCCATGGACTTACAATATTAATGCAAAGTCAAAATCTAAAATAGAAACAAGGAAGAAAGCTACATTCGAGTGTGCTCGACTGTAATATACCCGCTGCCCAGCTGCTCGTACATCAAAATTATTTGCGGAACAATAAAGAACGGCTAATAGTACTGTTCGTTTTGCAGTCCACAACTTAACGCATTTCACCACCGTACACGCACACACGATTCGGTACAATGCTGCAAGCAGCGTTGACGGCAGCTCTGCTAACAGCTATGGAAAACGTTAAGCTGAATAACTTCTGTGTTTATTATCCGATTGTTACCAAATTTTCAGAGATCATCTAGCTAGCTATCATATAAACCGAAAATGAACAATATGGCATCAAAATTGCGCTTGTAATCAATCATTTTCGATTTACAGGGGCGGAAGGGGGCGTGGCCAAAATCTAAAGTAAACTTGATCAGCGTGCAATAATAACACATATTGTCACCAAATTTGGTAGTGTAGCTCTTATAATAGCTGAGATCTAGATTTTCACAAGCACAAACAAACGGACAGACGGACATGGCTATATCGACCCGGCTGTTGATCCTGAGCCAGAATATATATACTTTATGGGTCGGAGATGTCTCCTTCTGCCTGTTACATACATTTTCGGTTTGAACAAAGTTATAATACCCTTCTACTCTATGAGTAGTGGGTATAAAAATAATTTTTTGCACACATTTAATTTTTGATGCGGGTGGGACTCGAACCCGTATATGGATAACTGTTCTGTTCGTTTTGCAGTCCACAACTTAACCCATTTCACCACCATACACGCACACACTATTATTTTTATTATCATTTCATTTTTAATATATTATTTTTCACACGGACAGACAGACAGGCGGACAGACGAACATGGCTATATCGACTCGGCTGTTGATCCTGAGCCAGAATATATACACTTTATGGGGTCGGAGGTGTCTCCTTCTGCCTGTTACATACATTTTCGGTTTGAACAAAGTTATAATACCCTTCTACTCTATGAGTAGCGGGTATAAAAAAATGCCGATTCATATTAACACACATACAATCGTGGACGAAAGTATTTTGACAACGCGCTGCAAAGTCAAATAACTTCAAACTGAGAGAAGTAACGGTAACTAAATTAATTTTGTAAGAGAGACAAAAACAAATGCATTAAGAGAGCGAAAGCTTGCATTGTGGTGGCGGATCTTCATGGATCTCACCGACCTGCTCGGTTTCAAGATCCCAGGAGCCCTGTCTGGTGCGCTTATCCCGCGAGCACACGCCGAGCCAACCGCAGCCCATGGAGGACAGGCGAAGACCTTGGAAGTCATGCGCCGCCAATATTATTGGCCCGGAATGGCCATACACGTTCGCAATTTTGTGCGTAACTGCGACGTCTGCAAGGGGACAGAGGCGCCGAATTATCGCATGCAAGTGGGCATCGCCGAACAGGTGGACACCGAGAGGCCGTTCCAGAAGCTGTACGTTGACTTCCTCGGAAAATACCCGCGGTCAAGGAGAGGACACGCGTATATTTTCATCGTGGTGGACCACTTCTCGAAATATACATTACATGCTTATTGTGTTTGTTTCTATCTTGATTGTAGTTCAAATTAAAACAAGTAAAAAAGCTACATTCGAGTGTTCTCGACTGTAATATACCCGCTACCCAGCTGCTCGTACATCAAAATTATTTGCGGAACAATAAAGAACGGCTACAATCATATTTTAACCGTACAAGGCCATGGACTTACAATATTAATGCAAAGTCAAAATCTAAAATAAAAACAAGTAAGAAATCTACATTCGAGTGTGCTCGACTGTAATATACCCGCTGCCCAGCTGCTCGTACATCAAAATTATTTGAGGAACAATAAAGAATGGCTACAATCATATTTTGACCGTAAAAGGCCATGGACTTACAATATTCATGCAAAGTCAAAATCTAAAATAAAATAATAATTTTTTGCACACATTTAATTTTTGATGCGGGTGGGACTCGAACCCATAAATGCATAATAGTTGTGTTCGTTATGCAGTTCACAACTTAACCCATTTCACCATCGTACACGCACACACTATTCGGCACAATGCTGCAAGCAGCGCTGCCGGCAAAAGGATTAAAAAGTAAAAAGTAAAAAGAAAAAGTGTAACTTTTGTTCAGGTACCAAAAAAATCCAAGATTTATCACTTAAACAGTAAAAATAATAATTCTACCGGTTGAAGACTATAAATCGAATACGTGCATGTAAAAAACGATATGTGCCCTTTTCATACCTCTTTATATACTTGAATGGAAAGTGTTTTAGAGCACTCTAACTTTTAATAAATGTTAAAAAAAAACGACCGATAGGTTCTATGGCATCTATACGATGTATCGGTCCCTACCGGCTCGTTCCGACTTAGTTACAGCGGGCAGCAATGAGAAACATGTATACAAAGTTTCATGGAGGTAGCTCAAAAAGGGAGGCAAAAACTTTTCTTTGCAAAAAATAAAAAAAGTTCGATCTCCCCCACAATGACACGCATGCATGCGGAATCGAACCTTGGACCCATTATCTAAGAGGTCCACCACTTCTCCATTCGGTAATTAAGCCATTACGCAAATTTTGCCAAAGTTACATTATGAGACCATTCCGAAATTCTTGCACGACAAAAACAAAGTCTGAATGCATGATGGGTGTTGTTGTTGCTATTTATTATCATAACTTAAACATACAATTAAATAAAAAACAAGTAAGAAATCTACATTCGAGTGTGCTCGACTGTAATATACCCGCTGCCCAGCTGCTCGTACATCAAAATTATTTGAGGAACAATAAAGAACGGCTACAATCATATTTTGACCGTAAAAGGCCATGGACTTACAATATTCATGCAAAGTCAAAATCTAAAATAAAAAAATAATTTTTTGCACACATTTAATTTTTGATGCGGGTGGGACTCGAACCCATAAATGCATAATAGTTGTGTTCGTTATGCAGTTCACAACTTAACCCATTTCACCACCGTACACGCACACACTATTCGGCACAATGCTGCAAGCAGCGCTGCCGGCAAAAGGATTAAAAAGTAAAAAGTAAAAAGAAAACGTGTAACTTTTATTCAGGTACCAAAAAAATCCAAGATTTATCACTTAAACAGTAAAAATAATAATTCTACTGGTTGAAGACTATAAATCGAATACGTGCATGTAAAAAACGATATGTGCCCTTTTCATACCTCTTTATATACTTGAATGGAAAGTGTTTTAGAGCACTCTAACTTTTAATAAATGTTAAAAAAAACGAACGCTCGTTCCGACTTAGTTACAGCGGGCAGCAATGAGAAACATGTATACAAAGTTTCATGAAGGTAGCTCAAAAAGGGAGGCAAAAACTTTTCTTTGCAAAAAATAAAAAAAGTTCGATCTCCCCCACAATGACACGCATGCATGCGGAATCGAACCTTGGACCCATTACCTAAGAGGTCCACCACTTCTCCATTCGGTAATTAGGCCATTACGCAAATTTTGCCAAAATTACATTATGAGACCATTCCAAAATTCTTGCACGACAAAAACAAAGTCTGAATGCATGATGGGTGTTGTTGTTGCTATTTATTATCATAACTTAAACATACAATTAAATAAAAAACAAGTAAGAAAGCTACAGTGAGAGTGCTCGGCTGTAATATACCCGCTACACAGCTGCTCGTACATCATTTATTTGCGGAACAAAAAAAACGGCTACAATCATATTTTGACCGTAAAAGGCTATGGACTTACAATATTTATGCAAAGTCAAAATCTAAAATAAAAAAAAAACACATTTTTGCACACATTTAATTTTTGATGCGGGCGGGACTCGAACCCGTAAATGCATAATAGTACTGTTCGTTTTGCAGTCCACAACTTAACGCATTTCACCTCCGTATACGCACAAACGATTCGGTACAATGCTGCAAGCAGCGTTGCCGGCAGCGCTGCTTACAGCTATGGAAAACGTTAAGCTGAATAACTTCTGTGTTTATTATCCAATTGTTACCAAATTTTCAGACACCATCTAGCTAGCTATAGATATCATGCAAACCGGAAATGAACTATATGGCATCAAAATTGCACTTGTAATCAATGTTTTTTCGATTTACGGGGGCGGAAGGGGACGTGGCCAAAATCCAAAATAAACTTGATCACCGTGGAATAATAACACATATTGTCACCAAATTTGGTAGTCCTAGCTCTTAGCTGAGATCTAGATTTTCACACGGACAGACAAACAGACAGACGGACATGGCTATATCGACTCGGCTGTTGATCCTGAGCCAGAATATATATACTTTATGGGTTCGGAGGTGTCTCCTTCTGCCTGTTACATACATTTTCGGTTTGAACAAAGTTATAATACCCTTCTACTCTATGAGTAGCGGGTATAAAAAAAATTTTTGCACACATTTAATTTTTGATGCGGGTGGGACTCGAACCGTAAATGGATAATAGTTCTGTTCGTTTTGCAGTCCACAACTTAACCCATTTCACCACCATACACGCACACACTATTATTTTTTTAATATATTATTTTTCACACGGACAGACAGACAGACGGACAGACGAACATGGCTATATCGACTCGGCTGTTGATCCTGAGCCAGAATATATACACTTTATGGGGTCGGAGGTGTCTCCTTCTGCCTGTTACATACATTTTCGGTTTGAACAAAGTTATAATACCCTTCTACTCTATGAGTAGCGGGTATAAAAAAATGCCGATTCATATTATCACACATACAATCGTGGACAAAAGTATTTTGACAACGCGCTGCAAAGTCAAATAACTTTAAACTGAGAGAAGTAACGGTAACTAAATTAATTTTGTGAGAGAGACAAAAACAAATGCATTAAGAGAGCGAAAGCTTGCATTGATAACGGAACATGTTTATTTTCTATTATTTTTTGTATGCCAGCATTTGATTCTTTGGCTACGTACATCAAAATTATTTGCGGAACAATAAAGAACGGCTACAATCATATTTTAACCGTACAAGGCCATGGACTTACAATATTAATGCAAAGTCAAAATCTAAAATAAAAACAAGTAAGAAATCTACATTCGAGTGTGCTCAAATGTAATATACCCGCTGCCCACCTGCTCGTACATCAAAATTATTTGAGGAACAATAAAGAACGGCTACAATCATATTTTGACCGTAAAAGGCCATGGACTTACAATATTCATGCAAAGTCAAAATCTAAAATAAAAAAATAATTTTTTGCACACATTTAATTTTTGATGCGGGTGGGACTCGAACCCATAAATGCATAATAGTTGTGTTCGTTATGCAGTCCACAACTTAACCCATTTCACCACCGTACACGCACACACTATTCGGCACAATGCTGCAAGCAGCGCTGCCGGCAAAAGGATTAAAAAGTAAAAAGTAAAAAGAAAACGTGTAACTTTTATTCAGGTACCAAAAAAATCCAAGATTTATCACTTAAACAGTAAAAATAATAATTCTACCGGTTGAAGACTATAAATCGAAGTGCATGTAAAAAACGATATGTGCCCTTTTCATACCACTTTATATACTTGAATGGAAAGTGTTTTAGAGCACTCTAACTTTTAATAAATGTTAAAAAAAAACGACCGATAGGTTCTATGGCATCTATACGATGTATCGGTCCCTACCGGCTCGTTCCGACTTAGTTACAGCGGGCAGCAATGAGAAACATGTATACAAAGTTTCATGAAGGTAGCTCAAAAAGGGAGGCAAAAACTTTTCTTTGCAAAAAATAAAAAAAGTTCGATCTCCCCCACAATGACACGCATTCATGCGGAATCGAACCTTGGACCCATTACCTAAGAGGTCCACCACTTCTCCATTCGGTAATTAAGCCATTACGCAAATTTTGCCAAAGTTACATTATGAGACCATTCCGAAATTCTTGCACGACAAAAACAAAGTCTGAATGCATGATGGGTGTTGTTGTTGCTATTTATTATCATAACTTAAACATACAATTAAATAAAAAACAAGTAAGAAAGCTACAGTCGAGAGTGCTCCGCTGTAATATACCCGCTACACAGCTGCTCGTACATCATTTATTTGCGGAACAAAAAAAACGGCTACATTCATATTTTGACCGTAAAAGGCTATGGACTTACAATATTTATGCAAAGTCAAAATCTAAAATAAAAAAAAAACACATTTTTGCACACATTTAATTTTTGATGCGGGCGGGACTCGAACCCGTAAATGCATAATAGTACTGTTCGTTTTGCAGTCCACAACTTAACGCATTTCACCACCGTACACGCACACACGATTCGGTACAATGCTGCAAGCAGCGTTGCCGGCAGCGCTGCTTACAGCTATGGAAAACGTTAAGCAAATTTTCAGACATCATCTAGCTAGCTATAGATATCATGCAAACCGGAAATGAACTATATGGCATCAAAATTGCACTTGTAATCAATGTTTTTTCGATTTACGGGGGCGGAAGGGGACGTGGCCAAAATCCAAAATAAACTTGATCAACTTGAATAATAACACATATTGTCACCAAATTTGGTAGTGTAGCTCTTAGCTGAGACCTAGATTTTCACACGGACAGACAAACAGACAGACGGACATGGCTATATCGACTCGGCTGTTGATCCTGAGCCAGAATATATATACTTTATGGGGGTCGGAGGTGTCTCCTTCTGCCTGTTACATACATTTTCGGTTTGAACAAAGTTATAATACCCTTCTACTCTATGAGTAGCGGGTATAAAAAAAATTTTTGCACACATTTAATTTTTGATGCGGGTGGGACTCGAACCGTAAATGGATAATAGTTCTGTTCGTTTTGCAGTCCACAACTTAACCCATTTCACCACCATACACGCACACTATTATTTTTATTATAATTTCATTTTTAATATATTATTTTTCACACGGACAGACAGACAGACGGACAGACAAACATGGCTATATCGACTCGGCTGTTGATCCTGAGCCAGAATATATATACTTTATGGGGTCGGAGGTGTCTCCTTCTCCCTGTTACATACATTTTCGGTTTGAACAAAGTTATAATATCCTTCTACTCTATGAGTAGCGGGTATAAACATCTTTGCACACATTTAATTTTTGATGCGGGTGGGACTCGAACCCATAAATGCATAATAGTTGTGTTCGTTATGCAGTCCACAACTTAACCCATTTCACCACCGTACACGCACACACTATTCGGCACAATGCTGCAAGCAGCGCTGCCGGCAAAAGGATTAAAAAGTAAAAAGTAAAAAGAAAACGTGTAACTTTTATTCAGGTACCAAAAAAATCCAAGATTTATCACTTAAACAGTAAAAATAATAATTCTACCGGTTGAAGACTATAAATCGAAGTGCATGTAAAAAACGATATGTGCCCTTTTCATACCACTTTATATACTTGAATGGAAAGTGTTTTAGAGCACTCTAACTTTTAATAAATGTTAAAAAAAAAACGACCGATAGGTTCTATGGCATCTATACGATGTATCGGTCCCTACCGGCTCGTTCCGACTTAGTTACAGCGGGCAGCAATGAGAAACATGTATACAAAGTTTCATGAAGGTAGCTCAAAAAGGGAGGCAAAAACTTTTCTTTGCAAAAAATAAAAAAAGTTCGATCTCCCCCCACAATGACACGCATTCATGCGGAATCGAACCTTGGACCCATTACCTAAGAGGTCCACCACTTCTCCATTCGGTAATTAAGCCATTACGCAAATTTTGCCAAAGTTACATTATGAGACCATTCCGAAATTCTTGCACGACAAAAACAAAGTCTGAATGCATGATGGGTGTTGTTGTTGCTATTTATTATCATAACTTAAACATACAATTAAATAAAAAACAAGTAAGAAAGCTACAGTCGAGAGTGCTCCGCTGTAATATACCCGCTACACAGCTGCTCGTACATCATTTATTTGCGGAACAAAAAAAACGGCTACATTCATATTTTGACCGTAAAAGGCTATGGACTTACAATATTTATGCAAAGTCAAAATCTAAAATAAAAAAAAACACATTTTTGCACACATTTAATTTTTGATGCGGGCGGGACTCGAACCCGTAAATGCATAATAGTACTGTTCGTTTTGCAGTCCACAACTTAACGCATTTCACCACCGTACACGCACACACGATTTGGTACAATGCTGCAAGCAGCGTTGCCGGCAGCGCTGCTTACAGCTATGGAAAACGTTAAGCAAATTTTCAGACATCATCTAGCTAGCTATAGATATCATGCAAACCGGAAATGATCTATATGGCATCAAAATTGCACTTGTAATCAATGTTTTTTCGATTTACGGGGGCGGAAGGGGACGTGGCCAAAATCCAAAATAAACTTGATCAACTTGAATAATAACACATATTGTCACCAAATTTGGTAGTGTAGCTCTTAGCTGAGACCTAGATTTTCACACGGACAGACAAACAGACAGACGGACATGGCTATATCGACTCGGCTGTTGATCCTGAGCCAGAATATATATACTTTATGGGGGTCGGAGGTGTCTCCTTCTGCCTGTTACATACATTTTCGGTTTGAACAAAGTTATAATACCCTTCTACTCTATGAGTAGCGGGTATAAAAAAAATTTTTGCACACATTTAATTTTTGATGCGGGTGGGACTCGAACCGTAAATGGATAATAGTTCTGTTCGTTTTGCAGTCCACAACTTAACCCATTTCACCACCATACACGCACACTATTATTTTTATTATAATTTCATTTTTAATATATTATTTTTCACACGGACAGACAGACAGACGGACAGACGAACATGGCTATATCGACTCGGCTTTTGATCCTGAGCCAGAATATATACTTTATGGGGTCGGAGGTGTCTCCTTCTCCCTGTTACATACATTTTCGGTTTGAACAAAGTTATAATACCCTTCTACTCTATGAGTAGCGGGTATAAAAAAATGGCGATTCATATTATCACACATACAATCGTGGACAAAAGTATCTTGACAACGCGCTGCAAAGTCAAATAACTTTAAACTGAGAGAAGTAACGGTAACTAAATTAATTTTGTGAGAGAGACAAAAACAAATGCATTAAGAGAGCGAAAGCTTGCATTGATAACGGAACATGTTTATTTTCTATTATTTTTTGTATGCCAGCCTTTGATTCTTTGGCTGGACAAAAGTATTTTGACAAATTAGAGTTTCTTAAAAAAATATAGGAAAAAAAAGTTATTGATGATGATTACAAACTAATTAATAAAAAACAAAGCCTCCTTTGACATTAATGACCTTTTGCAAGCGTCCAGGAATAGATTTTACCAAGTTTTTTAATGTTTCCAATGAGAAATCCTGCCAAAGTCCTTGGACCTCAGTAATCGTCTCTTCTCGCGTTCTGAATAATTGTGAGCTTCGCTTTCTTTTGATATAAGCCCACACGTTCTCTATAATATTAAGATCATGGCTTTGAGGCAGCCAATCTAATATATTTACCCCGACATCTCTCAAAAATGGAGTCATCATATGGGCCTTATGGCATGGAGCATTGTCCTACTGCAGTACAAATGATTGTCCAATGAGCTAGTCACCAGAACTAAATGCGTGGTCATTTAAGACACGTAAATATTTGTCCTTATTCATAGTTCCATCAATTAATATCAAATCGCCCAAGCCATTGAAGCACACGCAACCCCAGAACATAACCGATCCTCCACCAAGTGGTGCCCGTTCGCACACTGGCCTAATTTTTTTACGAGCATCCCTTGGCAAACTGCAATAAATCTTTTTCCTAGATCCGTGGTATTGAAAAGAGCTTTCATCGGTCCATCAAACTTGGTCCCAAAACTATTGTGGCTTGTTTAAATAAGACTTGGCAAAGGACAACCGTTTCAACCTGTTCTTTGCTGAAATGGCTGGTATTGGACGAGCTACATAAGTGTGAAAATTGCATTCTTTCAGCCGTCTTTCCACAGTTTTTCGACTAACGGAAATTTCATAATGCTCTTCATGTTCAATGGACACTGCTTTAGATGTCATAAGCAAATTTTCTTTAAATTTCCTCATTATGTGGTCTTCAAGAGGCGTAGTTTTGCGTGATCTTCCCGATTTGACCACATTTTTAAGGGAATCATTTTTTTTCAGTTTCTTTATTTGGTAGTATATGGTTTGTCTAGGCACCTTGTATAATTTACGAAGGTATTCAACAGAAATACCAGCATTATACTTAGTAACTATTTCATTTCTTATCACTTCACTAAGTTCGCGTGTTTTACCCATATTTGAGAATAATAAAAACTTTTGAGAATAATAAAAACAAAAAAATATCTTAAGAAATCAAAGCACGTGTTTTGCACCGCAAGCGAATTAACGAAAATGTCAAATTACTTTTGTCCAGCCAAAGAATCAAAGGCTGGCATACAAAAAATAATAGAAAATAAACATGTGACGTTATAAATGCAAGCTTTCGCTCTCTTAATCCATTTGTTTTTGTCTCTCTCACAAAATTAATTTAATTACCGTTACTTCTCTCAGTTTGAAGTTATTTGACATTGCAGCGCGCTGTCAAAATACTTTTGTCCACGATATGTAGGCCATATCAATGCCGCTCTTAGTAGGGGGAAGTACAAATTTTGTAAAACAAGTAGGCCATGCGGCCGTCTGTTGTTTTGTTTTCTAAATGAGCATATGCATACAAGCGTGTGTGTCTCTGTGCAAGAGAGTGGTATGAATATGCACCCGTCTTATATTAGCTTGCAATTGCCGTTCGTGTTGTATAAACAGCAATAGCCTCGTCGGAAGGTACACCATTTTACGTTCCTCTTTTGTGCATGGAATTTTCAATTTATACAGCTTTATTACTATAAGGCAACGCTCCAGCATCCAATTCCGAACAGCTGTGTGAGCTTGTAAATTTTCTGCGTTGCGCCGGTCTGGCAACGGTGATAAATGAGTTTGAGTTATAAAGCAGTGGCGGGCAGGCTCTCATTTTACATAACTCGCGAGTTTAAGGCAGTGGCGGGTAGCCTCTCATTTTGCATAACTCGCGAGTATAGGGCAGTGGCGGGCACCACGACACATTTAAACATTTGTTTGTATTTGTGAGCAGCGAAAAACGAAGTTGAGAACAAATGCACTGAAATAAATAGGGACGCACAAACATTTCATGAAAAATATTATTTGTCTGCATTATACATATGATTTAACTATATTTTCTTAATCTATTGTACCCCGGTCTCCTTTATGTGTAATAAATCGGCCACATGGACACCGGACATTTTATTTCTTAGTTTGGTTAATTATTTAGAAAAAAATATTTTTTATAAAAAAATAATCATTTTCAAATTTATCTGAAAACATTTTGCCAGTGTATTTTTTTGCTCTTTCGCGCAACAGGACATCTACGTGTCTACGTGTTAAGAGACTTAAACTACGTACTCTTAAAAAAAAAATTGCAAAATACCCTAAAAACTAAAATTTATGGTTAATGTTACGTACGCGGAGTCATGCTGTGACGCATATATTACATGGTATGTGCGAAGTTATCGATATGTATTCGGTATGCGATATATGTAAGCGATATGTACAACGATCGATATAGCAGCGCTAAATTGCAAATATATTGGTAGCGCTTACTTTGTAATTTGTGGAAGAATATAAATGGACATCGAAAATTTATCAAGTGACAGCGAAGAAGATGTGTCAAAAGCAACTCCAACCAAAAAAAGGAAAAAACACTACGATGTAAAGTACTCAGCAGCTTGGGAAAAAAGTATCCATCCTGGCTGACGAAGAGCAGTAAGGGTAATTGTTATTTTCATTGCAAATCTTGCAAAGCGGACCTCAAATGCTCTTCCGGCAATAGGGTCTTAGAAAAACATGAAAGTTCTGTTAAGCACAAGAAAAATTTAAAAAGTATGAATGGTATTGCATTTTATAATTGTCAAGT
Source organism: Zaprionus ghesquierei (assembly GCA_018904095.1). Lineage (NCBI taxonomy): Eukaryota > Metazoa > Arthropoda > Insecta > Diptera > Drosophilidae > Zaprionus > Zaprionus ghesquierei. The sequence goes on along the minus strand of JAEIGP010000164.1, from coordinate 302,559 downwards.
TTGTGTCGTGTGTCCATGTGCTTTTTGTGTACGTTCGTAGTTCGATTTCCATTAACAAATTGTTTTGTCAAAAATGTAATAAACAATGAACAGTGATTTTAGTGTATTTTTTTAAAATCCATGGTCTATTGTGTTTGTCGAAATGTACGTAACAGTTAGAAGGACTCACCTGCGACCCCATAAAGTATATATATTCTTCGATATATATTCGTGGATTCTAGGATCACTAGCCGAGTCGATTAAGTTATGTCTCTCTGTCCGTCTATCCGTCTGTATGTTCATACCTATATCTCAGAAACTGAAAAAGCTAGAGCCACCAAATTTGGTGACAACACTTATGTGAATCATACGCTGTAAAATTTTTATTAAAATTTGGGACACGCCTACTTCCGCCCCCGCAAATCGATAAACCGTATAGTAAGCGCAATAATAAAGGTAGAGTATTCAGTTATGGTGTGAATGATAACTATCACCACCTAAACGATCGCTGAAAATTTGGTCCGATCGGATAATGAACATAAAAGTTTTTCAACGTTTCATATAGATTTGCACTGCGCCCACTCCAAGCAAGCAAGCTGTGTTTTTTCCAAGTAGTGTTTTTTTTCCAACTGCTTGGACTGCTTGGCGTTTACCAATAACAGTTTTCTAAATCTGATTTTTTCATAACCTTGAAAAATTCATGGTCTCTTACAGTCAACACTTGACTGTAGCCGTTCTAACTTGTTTATTTTAGATTTTGGCTTCGCATAAATATTGTAAGTCCATGGCCTGTTACGGTGAAAATATGATTGTAGCCGTTTTTTATTGTTCCGCAAATAATTTTGATGTACGAGCAGCTGGGTATCGGGTAAATTACAGTCGAGCACACTCGAATGTAGCTTTCATTTTGTTAAATCGCAAAGTTTTGCTGAAACTGAGCATTTGCAGTACCGGCAATAGGCTCTTGCATTGTCAAGTAAATCTTTTGCGATACAGTCTTTAAATTCATCTAATTTTAGCCACGCTTCGCGAAACTTTTGCTTAGAACTATCTCTTGGCATTTTTAAACATTAAACAGGCTATTAAATATATATATACTTTATGGGGTCGGAGGTGTCTCCTTCTTCCTGTTACATACATTTTCGGTTTGAACAAAGTTATAATACCCTTCTACTCTATGAGTAGCGGGTATAAAAAAAACATTTTTCCTCACATTTAGTTATTGATGCGGGCGGGATTTGAACCCGTAAATGCATAATGGTACTGTTCGTTTTGCAGTCCACAACTTAACCCATTTCACCACCGTACACGCACACACGATTCGGCGCAATGCTGCAAGCAGCGCTGCCGACAGCGCTGCTTACAGCTATGAAAAACGTTAAGCTGAATAACTTCTGTTTTTATTATCCGATTGTTACCAAATTTTCAGAGATCATCTGGCTAGCTAAACTTATTATGTAATCCGAAAATGAACAATATGACATCAAAATTCCGCTTGCAAGCAATTTTTTTTGATTTACAGGGGCGGAAGGGGGCGTGGCCAAAATCCAAAATAAACTTGATCAGCGTGTAATAATAACACATACTGTCACGAAATTTGGTAGTCTTAGCTCGTATAATAGCTGAGATCTAGATTTTCACACGGACAGACAGACGGACAGACAGACAGACGGACATGGCTATGTCGACCCGGCTGTTGATCCTGAGCCAGAATATATATACTTTATGGGGTCGGAGGTGTCTTCTTCTGCCTGTTACATAGATTTTCGGTTTGAACAAAGTTATAACACCCTTTTACGCTATGAGTAGCGGGTATAAAAAGCTTAAGCGGCATGAACTGGGAATCGAACCACGGGCCTGTCGGTTCAGGAGTTCATCGCTTTTGCACTAAGCCACTGACGCTGTTATCCAACAACTGCAAAAACTTGCATTGTAAGGCATTCTTATTTTCTCCTGTACAAATAAAAAATTTGCGCTGCCGGCAGCGCTGCTTACAGCAATGGAAAACGTTAAGCTGAATAACTTCTGTGTTTATTATCCGATTGTTACCAAATTTTCAGAGATCATCAGGCTAGCTATAGTTATCATATCGAACAATATGACATAAAAATTGCGCTTATCGATATGTATTCGGTATGCGATATATGTAAGCGATATGTACAACGATCGATATAGCAGCGCTAAATTGCAAATATATTGGTAGCGCTTACTTTGTAATTTGTGGAAGAATATAAATGGACATCGAAAATTTATCAAGTGACAGCGAAGAAGATGTGTCAAAAGCAACTCCAACCAAAAAAAGGAAAAAACACTACGATGTAAAGTACTCAGCAGCTTGGGAAAAAAGTATCCATCCTGGCTGACGAAGAGCAGTAAGGGTAATTGTTATTTTCATTGCAAATCTTGCAAAGCGGACCTCAAATGCTCTTCCGGCAATAGGGTCTTAGAAAAACATGAAAGTTCTGTTAAGCACAAGAAAAATTTAAAAAGTATGAATGGTATTGCATTTTATAATTGTCAAGTTTGTGTCGTGTGTCCATGTGCTTTTTGTGTACGTTCGTAGTTCGATTTCCATTAACAAATTGTTTTGTCAAAAATGTAATAAACAATGAACAGTGATTTTAGTGTATTTTTTTAAAATCCATGGTCTATTGTGTTTGTCGAAATGTACGTAACAGTTAGAAGGACTCACCTGCGACCCCATAAAGTATATATATTCTTCGATATATATTCGTAGATTTTAGGATCACTAGCCGAGTCGATTAAGTTATGTCTCTCTGTCCGTCTATCCGTCTGTATGAACGCCTCAGAAACTGAAAAAGCTAGAGCCACCAAATTTGGTGACAACACTTATGTGAATCATACGCTGTAAAATGTTTATTAAAATTTGGGACACGCCTACTTCCGCCCCCGCAAATCGATAAACCGTATAGTAAGCGCAATAATAAAGCTAGAGTATTCAGTTATGGTGTGAATGATAACTATCACCACCTAAACGATCGCTGAAAATTTGGTCCGATCGGATAATGAACATAAAAGTTTTTCAACGTTTCATATAGATTTGCACTGCGCCCACTCCAAGCAAGCAAGCTGTGTTTTTTCCAAGCAGTGTTTTTTTTCCAACTGCTTGGACTGCTTGGCGTCTAACTGAAAATTATATGTGTTGTTTATTATTTTTCTTTGTAAAACACGTTTACCAATAACAGTTTTCTAAATCTGATTTTTTCATAACCTTGAAAAATTCATGGTCTCTTACAGTCAACACTTGACTGTAGCCGTTCTTACTTGTTTATTTTAGATTTTGGCTTTGCATAAATATTGTAAGTCCATGGCCTGTTACGGTGAAAATATGATTGTAGCCGTTTTTTATTGTTCCGCAAATAGTTTTGATGTACGAGCAGCTGGGTATCGGGTAAATTACAGTCGAGCACACTCGAATGTAGCTTTCTTACTTGTTAAATCGCAAAGTTTTGCTGAAACTGAGCATTTGCAGTACCGGCAATAGGCTCTTGTATTGTCAAGTAAATCTTTTGCGATACAGTCTTTAAATTCATCTAATTTTAGCCACGCTTCGCGAAACTTTTGCTTAGAACTATCTCTTGGCATTTTAAAACATTAAACAGGCTATTAAATATATATATACTTTATGGGGTCGGAGGTGTCTCCTTCTTCCTGTTACATACATTTTCGGTTTGAACAAAGTTATAATACCCTTCTACTCTATGAGTAGCGGGTATAAAAAAAACATTTTTGCTCACATTTAGTTATTGATGCGGGCGGGATTTGAACCCGTAAATGCATAATGGTACTGTTCGTTTTGCAGTCCACAACTTAACCCATTTCACCACCGTACACGCACACACGATTCGGCGCAATGCTGCAAGCAGCGCTGCCGGCAGCGCTGCTTACAGCTATGAAAAACGTTAAGCTGAATAACTTCTGTTTTTATTATCCGATTGTTACCAAATTTTCAGAGATCATCTGGCTAGCTAAACTTATTATGTAATCCGAAAATGAACAACATGGCATCAAAATTGCGCTTGTAATCAATGTTTTCTTGATTTAAAGGGGCGGATGGGGGCGTGGCCAAAATCGAAAATAAACTTGAACAGCGTGCAATAATAACACATACTGTCACCAAATTTGGTAATTCTAGCTCTTATAATAGCTGAGATCTAGATTTTCACACGGACAGACAGACGAACAGACAGACAGACGGACATGGCTATATCGACTCGGCTGTTGATCCTCAGCCAGAATATATATACTTTATGGTGTTGGAGGTGTCTCCTTCTGCCTGTTACATACATTTTCGGTTTGAACAAAGTTATAATACCCTTCTACTCTATGAGTAGCGGGTATAAAAAGAAAAAGCTTAAGCGGCATGAACTGGGAATCGAACCACGGGCCTGTCGGTTCAGGAGTTCATCGCTTTTGCACTAAGCCACTGACGCTGTTATCCAACAACTGCAAAAACTTGCATTGTAAGGCATTCTTATTTTCTCCTGTACAAATAAAGAATTAGCTATAGTTATCATGTACACCGAAAATGGACAATATGACATCAAAATTGCGCTTGTAATCAATGTTTTTTCGATATACAGGGGCGGAAGGGGGCGTGGCCAAAATCCAAAATAAACTCGATTAGCGTGCAATAATAACACATATTGTCACCAAATTTGGTAGTTCTAGCTCTTATAATAGCTGAGATCTAGATTTTCACACGGACAGACAGACGGACAGACAGACAGACGGACATGGCTATGTCAACTCAGCTGTTGATCCTGAGCCAGAATATATATACTTTATGGGGTCGGAGGTGTCTTCTTCTGCATGTTACATACATTTTCGGTTTGAACAAAGTTATAATACCCTTCTACTCTATGAGTAGCGGGTATAAAAAGAAAAAGCTTAAGCGGCATGAACTGGGAATCGAACCACGGGCCTGTCGGTTCAGGAGTTCATCGCTTTTGCACTAAGCCACTGACGCTGTTATCCAACAACTGCAAAAACTTGCATTGTAAGGCATTCTTATTTTCTCCTGTACAAATGAAGAATTTGCGCTGCCGGCAGCGCTGCTTACAGCTATGGAAAACGTTAAGCTGAATAACTTCTGTGCTTATTATCAGATTGTTACCAAATTTTCAGAGATCATCAGGCTAGCTATAGTTATCATATGGAACAATATGACACCAAAATTGCGCTTGTAATCAATGTTTTTTTGATTTACAGGGGCGGATGGGGGCGTGGCCAAAATCCAAAATAAACTTGATCAGCGTGCAATAATAACACATACTGTTACCAAATTTGGTAGTTCTAGCTCTTATAATAGCTGAGATCTAAATTTTCACACGGACAGACAGACAGACGGACATGGCTATGTCGATTCAGCTGTTGATCCTGAGCCAGAATATATATACTTTATGGTGTTGGAGGTGTCTCCTTCTGCCTGCCAAACCGAAAATGTATGTAACAGGCAGAAGGAGACACCTCCAACACCATAAAGTATATATATTCTGGCTCAGGATCAACAGCCGAGTCGATATAGCCATGTCCGTCTGTCTGTCTGTTCGTCTGTCTGTCCTCGAACCTGTGGAAAACGTTAAGCTGAATAACTTCTGTGTTTATTATCCGATTGTTACCAAATTTTCAGACATCATCTGGCTAGCTATAGTTATCATATAGACCGAAAATGAACAATATGGCATCAAAATTGCGCTTGTAATCAATGTTTTTTCGATATACAGGGGCGGAAGGGGGCGTGGCCAAAATCCAAAATAAACTCGATTAGCGTGCAATAATAACACATATTGTCACCAAGTTTGGTAGTTCTAGCTCTTATAATAGCTGAGATCTAGATTTTCACACGGACAGACAGACGGACAGACAGACAGACGGACATGGCTATGTCGACTCAGCTGTTGATCCTGAGCCAGAATATATATACTTCATGGGGTCGGAGGTGTCTTCTTCTGCATGTTACATACATTTTCGGTTTGAACAAAGTTATAATACCCTTCTACTCTATGAGTAGCGGGTATAAAAAGAAAAAGCTTAAGCGGCATGAACTGGGTATTGAACCACGGGCCTGTCGGTTCAGGAGTTCATCGCTTTTGCACTAAGCCACTGACGCTGTTATCCAACAACTGCAAAAACTTGCATTGTAAGGTTTTCTTATTTTCTCCTGTACAAATAAAGAATTTGCGCTGCCGGCAGCGCTGCTTACAGCTATGGAAAACGTTAAGCTGAATAATTTCTGTGTTTATTATCCGATTGTTACCAAATTTTCAGAGATCATCAGGCTAGCTATAGTTATCATATGGAACAATATGACATCAAAATTGCGCTTGTAATCAGTGTTTTTTTCTATTTACAGGGGCGGATGGGGGCGTGGGCAAAATCGAAAATAAACTTGATCAGCGTGCAATAATAACACATACTGTCAACAAATTTGGTAGTTCTAGCTCTTATAATAGCTGAGATCTAGATTTTCACACGGACAGACAGACAGACAGACAGACGGACATGGCTATGTCGACTCAGCTGTTGATCCTGAGCCAGAATATATATACTTTATGGGGTCGGAGGTGTCTTCTTCTGCATGTTACATACATTTTCAGTTTGAACAAAGTTATAATACCCTTCTACTCTATGAGTTACGGGTATAAAAAGAAAAAGCTTAAGCGGCATGAACTGGGAATTGAACCACGGGCCTGTCGGTTCAGGAGTTCATCGCTTTTGCACTAAGCCACTGACGCTGTTATCCAACAACTGCAAAAACTTGCATTGTAAGGCATTCATATTTTCTCCTGTACAAATAAAGAATTTGCGCTGCCGGCAGCGCTGCTTACAGCAATGGAAAACGTTAAGCTGAATAACTTCTGTGCTTATTATCCGATTGTTACCAAATTTTCAGAGATCATCAGGCTACCTATAGTTATCATATGGAACAATATGACATCAAAATTGCGCTTGTAATCAATGTTTTTTTGATTTACAGGGGCGGATGGGGGCGTGGGCAAAATCGAAAATAAACTTGATCAGCGTGCAATAATAACACATACTGTCACCAAATTTGGTAGTTCTAGCTCCTATAATAGCTGAGATCTAGATTTTCACACGGACAGACAGACAGACAGACAGACAGACAGACGGACATGGCTATGTTGACTCAGCTGTTGATCCTGAGCCAGAATATATATACTTTATGGGGTCGGAGGTGTCTTCTTCTGCATGTTACATACATTTTCGGTTTGAACAAAGCTATAATACCCTTCTACTCTATGAGTAACGGGTATAAAAAGAAAAAGCTGAAGCGGCATGAACTGGGAATCGAACCACGGGCCTGTCGGTTCAGGAGTTCATCGCTTTTGCACTAAGCCACTGACGCTGTTATCCAACAACTGCAAAAACTTGCATTGTAAGGTATTCTTATTTTCTCCTGTACAAATAAAGAATTTGCGCTGCCGGCAGCGCTGCTTACAGCTATGGAAAACGTTAAGCTGAATAACTTCTGTGTTTATTATCAGATTGTTGCCAAATTTTCAGACATCTTCTGGCTAGCTAAAGTTAACATGTAAACCGAAAATGAACAATATGGCATCAAAATTGCGCTTGTAATCAGTTTTTTTCGATTTACAGGGGCGAAAGGGGGCGTGGCCAAAATCCAAAATAAACTTGATCGTGGCATCAAAATTGAGCTTGTAATCAATGTTTTTTTGATTTACAGGGGCGGAAGGGGGCGTGGCCAAAATCCAAAATAAACTTGATCAGCGTGCAATAATAACACATACTGTCACCAAATTTGGTAGTTCTAGCTCTTATAATAGCTGAGATCTAGATTTTCACACGGACAGACAGACGGACAGACAGACAGACATGGCTATGTCGACTCAGCTGTTGATCCTGAGCCAGAATATATATACTTTATGGGGTCGGAGGTGACTTCTTCTGCATGTTACATACATTTTCGGTTTGAACAAAGTTATAATACCCTTCTACTCTATGAGTAGCGGGTATAAAAAAAACATTTCTGCACACATTTAGTTTTTGATGCAGGCGGGATTTGAACCCGTAAATGCATAATGGTACTGTTCGTTTTGCACTCCACAACTTAACCCATTTCACCACCGTACACGCACACACGATTCGGCGCAATGCTGCAAGCAGCGCTGCCGGCAGCGCTGCTTACAGCTATGGAAAACGTTAAGCTGAATAACTTCTGTTTTTATTATCCGATTGTTACCAAATTTTCAGAGATCATCTGGCTAGCTAAAGTTATCATGTAAACCGAAAATGAACAATATGGCATCAAAATTGTGCTTGTAATCAATGTTTTTTTTTTGTTTACAGGAGCGGATGGGGGCGTGGCCAAAATCCAAAATAAACTTGATCAGCGTGCTATAATAACACATACTGTCACCAAATTTGGTAGTTCTAGCTCTTATAATAGCTGAGATCTAGATTTTCACACGGACAGACAGACGGACAGACAGACAGACGGACATGGCTATGTCGACTGAGCTGTTGATCCTGAGCCAGAATATATATACTTTATGGGGTCGGAGGTGACTTCTTCACATCAAAATTGCGCTTGTAATCAGTGTTTTTTTCTATTTACAGGGGCGGATGGGGGCGTGGGCAAAATCGAAAATAAACTTGATCAGCGTGCAATAATAACACATACTGTCAACAAATTTGGTAGTTCTAGGTCTTATTATAGCTGAGATCTAGATTTTCACACGGACAGACAGACAGACAGACAGACAGACGGACATGGCTATGTCGACTCAGCTGTTGATCCTGAGCCAGAATATATATACTTTATGGGGTCGGAGGTGTCTTCTTCTGCATTTTACATACATTTTCAGTTTGAACAAAGTTATAATACCCTTCTACTCTATGAGTTACGGGTATAAAAAGAAAAAGCTTAAGCGGCATGAACTGGGAATTGAACCACGGGCCTGTCGGTTCAGGAGTTCATCGCTTTTGCACTAAGCCACTGACGCTGTTATCCAACAACTGCAAAAACTTGCATTGTAAGGTATTCTTATTTTCTCCTGTACAAATAAAGAATTTTCGCTGCCGGCAGCGCTGCTTACAGCTATGGAAAACGTTAAGCTGAATAACTTCTGTGTTTATAATCAGATTGTTGCCAAATTGTCAGACATCTTCTGGCTAGCTAAAGTTAACATGTATACCGAAAATGAACAATATGGCATCAAAATTGCGCTTGTAATCAGTTTTTTTCGATTTACAGGGGCGAAAGGGGGCGTGGCCAAAATCCAAAATAAACTTGATCGTGGCATCAAAATTGAGCTTGTAATCAATGTTTTTTTGATTTACAGGGGCGGAAGGGGGCGTGGCCAAAATCCAAAATAAACTTGATCAGCGTGCAATAATAACACATACTGTCACCAAATTTGGTAGTTCTAGCTCTTATAATAGCTGAGATCTAGATTTTCACACGGACAGACAGACGGACAGACAGACAGACATGGCTATGTCGACTCAGCTGTTGATCCTGAGCCAGAATATATATACTTTATGGGGTCGGAGGTGACTTCTTCTGCATGTTACATACATTTTCGGTTTGAACAAAGTTATAATACCCTTCTACTCTATGAGTAGCGGGTATAAAAAAAACATTTCTGCACACATTTAGTTTTTGATGCAGGCGGGATTTGAACCCGTAAATGCATAATGGTACTGTTCGTTTTGCAGTCCACAACTTAACCCATTTCACCACCGTACACGCACACACGATTCGGCGCAATGCTTAGCGCTGCTTACAGCTATGGAAAACGTTAAGCTGAATAACTTCTGTTTTTATTATCCGATTGTTACCAAATTTTCAGAGATCATCTGGCTAGCTAAAGTTATCATGTAAACCGAAAATGAACAATATGGCATCAAAATTGTGATTGTAATCAATGTTTTTTTTTTGTTTACAGGAGCGGATGGGGGCGTGGCCAAAATCCAAAATAAACTTGATCAGCGTGCTATAATAACACATACTGTCACCAAATTTGGTAGTTCTAGCTCTTATAATAGCTGAGATCTAGATTTTCACACGGACAGACAGACGGACAGACAGACAGACGGACATGGCTATGTCGACTGAGCTGTTGATCCTGAGCCAGAATATATATACTTTATGGGGTCGGAGGTGTCTTCTTCTGCATTTTACATACATTTTCAGTTTGAACAAAGTTATAATACCCTTCTACTCTATGAGTTACGGGTATAAAAAGAAAAAGCTTAAGCGGCATGAACTGGGAATTGAACCACGGGCCTGTCGGTTCAGGAGTTCATCGCTTTTGCACTAAGCCACTGACGCTGTTATCCAACAACTGCAAAAACTTGCATTGTAAGGTATTCTTATTTTCTCCTGTACAAATAAAGAATTTTCGCTGCCGGCAGCGCTGCTTACAGCTATGGAAAACGTTAAGCTGAATAACTTCTGTGTTTATAATCAGATTGTTGCCAAATTGTCAGACATCTTCTGGCTAGCTAAAGTTAACATGTATACCGAAAATGAACAATATGGCATCAAAATTGCGCTTGTAATCAGTTTTTTTCGATTTACAGGGGCGAAAGGGGGCGTGGCCAAAATCCAAAATAAACTTGATCGTGGCATCAAAATTGAGCTTGTAATCAATGTTTTTTTGATTTACAGGGGCGGAAGGGGGCGTGGCCAAAATCCAAAATAAACTTGATCAGCGTGCAATAATAACACATACTGTCACCAAATTTGGTAGTTCTAGCTCTTATAATAGCTGAGATCTAGATTTTCACACGGACAGACAGACGGACAGACAGACAGACATGGCTATGTCGACTCAGCTGTTGATCCTGAGCCAGAATATATATACTTTATGGGGTCGGAGGTGACTTATTCTGCATGTTACATACATTTTCGGTTTGAACAAAGTTATAATACCCTTCTACTCTATGAGTAGCGGGTATAAAAAAAACATTTCTGCACACATTTAGTTTTTGATGCAGGCGGGATTTGAACCCGTAAATGCATAATGGTACTGTTCGTTTTGCAGTCCACAACTTAACCCATTTCACCACCGTACACGCACACACGATTCGGCGCAATGCTGCAAGCAGCGCTGCCGGCAGCGCTGCTTACAGCTATGGAAAACGTTAAGCTGAATAACTTCTGTTTTTATTATCCGATTGTTACCAAATTTTCAGAGATCATCTGGCTAGCTAAAGTTATCATGTAAACCGAAAATGAACAATATGGCATCAAAATTGTGATTGTAATCAATGTTTTTTTTTTGTTTACAGGAGCGGATGGGGGCGTGGCCAAAATCCAAAATAAACTTGATCAGCGTGCTATAATAACACATACTGTCACCAAATTTGGTAGTTCTAGCTCTTATAATAGCTGAGATCTAGATTTTCACACGGACAGACAGACGGACAGACAGACAGACGGACATGGCTATGTCGACTGAGCTGTTGATCCTGAGCCAGAATATATATACTTTATGGGGTCGGAGGTGACTTCTTCTGCATGTTACATACATTTTCGGTTTGAACAAAGTTATAATACCCTTCTACTCTATGAGTAGCGGGTATAAAAAAAAATTTCTGCACACATTTAGTTTTTGATGCGGGCGGAATTTGAACCCGTAAATGCATAATGGTACTGTTCGTTTTGCAGTCCACAACTTAACCCATTTCACCACCGTACACGCACACACGATTCGGCGCAATGCTGCAAGCAGCGCTGCCGGCAGCGCTGCTTACAGCTATGGAAAACGTTAAGCTGAATAACTTCTGTTTTTATTATCCGATTGTTACCAAATTTTCAGAGATCATCTGGCTAGCTAAAGTTATCATGTAAACCGAAAATGAACAATATGGCATCAAAATTGCGCTTGTAATCAATATTTTTTTTTGTTTACATGAGCGGATGGGGGCGTGGCCAAAATCCAAAATAAACTTGATCAGCGTGCAATAATAACACATACTGTCACCAAATTTGGTAGTTCTAGCTCTTATAATAGCTGAGATCTAGATTTTCACACGGACAGACAGACGGACAGACAGACAGACGGACATGGCTATGTCGACTGAGCTGTTGATCCTGAGCCAGAATACATATACTTTATGGGGTCGGAGGTGACTTCTTCTGCATGTTACATACATTTTCGGTTTGAACAAAGTTATAATACCCTTCTACTCTATGAGTAGCGGGTATAAAAAAAAATTTCTGCACACATTTAGTTTTTGATGCGGGCGGGATTTGAACCCGTAAATGCATAATGGTACTGTTCGTTTTGCAGTCCACAACTTAACCCATTTCACCACCGTACACGCACACACGATTCGGCGCAATGCTGCAAGCAGCGCTGCCGGCAGCGCTGCTTACAGCTATGGAAAACGTTAAGCTGAATAACTTCTGTTTTTATTATCCGATTGTCACCAAATTTTCAGAGATCATCTGGCTAGCTAAAGTTATCATGTAAACCGAAAATGAACAACATGGCATTAAAATTGCACTTGTTATCAATGTTTTTTCGATTTGCGGGGCCGGAAGGGGGCGTGGCCAAAATCGAAAATAAACTTGATCAGCGTGCAATAATAACACATATTGTCACCAAATTTGGTTGTCCTAGCTCTTATAATAGGTGAGATCTAGATTTTCACACGAACAGACAGACGGACATGGCTACATCGACTCAGCTGTTGATCCTGAGCCAGAATATATATACTTTATGGGGTCGGAGGTGTCTTCTTCTGCATGTTACATACATTTTCGGTTTGAACAAAGCTATAATACCCTTCTACTCTATGAGTAGCGGGAATAAAAACAAAAAGCTGAAGCGGCATGAACTGGGAATCGAACCACGGGCCTGTCGGTTCAGCTAAACCACTGACGCAGTTATCCAACAACTGCAAAAACTTGCATTGTAAGGTATTCTTATTTTCTCCTGTACAAATAAAGAATTTGCGCTGCCGGCAGCGCTGCTTACAGCTATGGAAAACGTTAAGCTGAATAACTTCTGTGTTTATTATCAGATTGTTGCCAAATTTTCAGACATCTGCTGGCTAGCTAAAGTTAACATGTAAACCGAAAATGAACAATATGGCATCAAAATTGCGCTTGTAATCAGTTTTTTTCGATTTACAGGGGCGAAAGGGGGCGTGGCCAAAATCCAAAATAAACTTGATCGTGGCATCAAAATTGAGCTTGTAATCAATGTTTTTTTGATTTACAGGGGCGGAAGGGGGCGTGGCCAAAATCCAAAATAAACTTGATCAGCTTGCAATAATAACACATACTGTCACCAAATTTGGTAGTTCTAGCTCTTATAATAGCTGAGATCTAGATTTTCACACGGACAGACAGACGGACAGACAGACAGACATGGCTATGTCGACTCAGCTGTTGATCCTGTGCCAGAATATATATACTTTATGGGGTCGGAGGTGACTTCTTCTGCATGTTACATACATTTTCGGTTTGAACAAAGTTATAATACCCTTCTACTCTATGAGTAGCGGGTATAAAAAAAACATTTCTGCACACATTTAGTTTTTGATGCGGGCGGGATTTGAACCCGTAAATGCATAATGGTACTGTTCGTTTTGCAGTCCACAACTTAACCCATTTCACCACCGTACACGCACACACGATTCGGCGCAATGCTGCAAGCAGCGCTGCCGGCAGCGCTGCTTACAGCTATGGAAAACGTTAAGCTGAATAACTTCTGTTTTTATTATCCGATTGTTACCAAATTTTCAGAGATCATCTGGCTAGCTAAAGTTATCATGTAAACCGAAAATGAACAATATGGCATCAAAATTGCGCTTGTAATCAATGTTTTTTTGATTTACAGGGGCGGAAGGGGGCGTGGCCAAAATCCAAAATAAACTTGATCAGCGTGCTATAATAACACATACTGTCACCAAATTTGGTAGTTCTAGCTCTTATAATAGCTGAGATCTAGATTTTCACACGGACAGACAGACGGACAGACAGACAGACGGACATGGCTATGTCGACTGAGCTGTTGATCCTGAGCCAGAATATATATACTTTATGGGGTCGGAGGTGACTTCTTCTGCATGTTACATACATTTTCGGTTTGAACAAAGTTATAATACCCTTCTACTCTATGAGTAGCGGGTATAAAAAAAAATTTCTGCACACATTTAGTTTTTGATGCGGGCGGGATTTGAACCCGTAAATGCATAATGGTACTGTTCGTTTTGCAGTCCACAACTTAACCCATTTCACCACCGTACACGCACACACGATTCGGCGCAATGCTGCAAGCAGCGCTGCCGGCAGCGCTGCTTACAGCTATGGAAAACGTTAAGCTGAATAACTTCTGTGTTTATTATCCGATTGTTACCAGACATCATCTGGCTAGCTAAAGTTATCATGTATGGCATCAAAATTGCGCTTGTAATCAGTTTTTTTTCGATTTACAGGGGCGAAAGGGGGCGTGGCCAAAATCCAAAATAAACTTGATCAGCGTGCTATAATAACACATATTGTCACCAAATATTGTAGTCCTAGCTCTTATAATAGCTGAGATCTAGATTTTCACACGGACAGACAGACGGGCAGACGGACATGGCTATATCGACTCGGCTGTTGATCCTGAGCCAGAATATATATACTTTATGGGGTCGGAGGTGTCTACTTCTGCCTGTTACATACATTTTCGGTTTGAACAAAGTTAAAATACCCTTCTACTCTATGAGTAGCGGGTATAAAAAAAAACATATCTACACACATTTAGTTTTTGATGCGGGCGGGATTTGAACCCGTAAATGCATAATGGTACTGTTCGTTTTGCAGTCCACAACTTAACCCATTTCACCACCGTACACGCACACACGATTCGGCGCAAAATTGAGCTTGTAATCAATGTTTTTTTGATTTACAGGGGCGGATGGGGGCGTGGCCAAAATCCAAAATAAACTTGATCAGCGTGCAATAATAACACATACTGTCACCAAATTTGGTAGTTCTAGCTCTTATAATAGCTGAGATCTAGATGTTCACACGGACAGACAGACGGACAGACGGACAGAGAGACAGACGGACATGGCTACGTCGACTCAGCTGTTGATCCTGAGCCCGAATATATATACTTTATGGGGTCGGAGGTGACTTCTTCTGCATGTTACATACATTTTCGGTTTGAACAAAGTTATAATACCCTTCTACTCTATGTGTAGCGGGTATAAAAAAAAAAGCTTAAGCGGCATGAACTGGGAATCGAACCACGGGCCTGTCGGCTCAGGAGTTCATCGCTTTTGTACTAAGCCACTGACGCTGTTATCCAACAACTGCAAAAACTTGCATTGTAAGGTATTCTTATTTTCTCCTGTACAAATAAAGAATTTGCGCTGCCGGCAGCGCTGCTTACAGCTATGGAAAACGTTAAGCTGAATAACTTCTGTGTTTATTATCCGATTGTTACCAAATTTTCAGACATCATCTGGCTAGCTATAGTTATCATATAAACCGAAAATGAACAATATGACATCAAAATTCCGCTTGTAATCAATTTTTTTCAATTTACAGGGGCGGAAGGGGGCGTGGCCAATATCCAAAATAAACTTGATCAGCGTGCAATAATAACACATACTGTCACCAAATTTGGTAGTTCTGGCTCTTATAATAGCTGAGATCTAGATTTTCCCACGGACAGACAGACGGACAGAAGGACATGGCTATGTCGACCCGGCTGTTGATCCTGAGCCAGAATATATATACTTTATGGGGTCGGCGGTGTCTCCTTCTGCCTGTTACATACATTTTCGGTTTGAACAAAGTTATAACACCCTTCTACGCTATGAGTAGCGGTTATAAAAAGCTTAAGCGGCATAAACTGGGAATCGAACCACCGGCCTGTCGGTTCAGGAGTTCATCGCTTTGCCACTAAGCTACTGACGCTGTTATCCAACAACTGCAAAAATTTGCATTGTAAGGCATTCTTATTATTTCCTGTACAAATAAAGAATTTGCTCTGCCGGGAGCGCTGCTTAAAGCTATGGAAAACGTTAAGCTGAATAACTTCTGTGTTTATTATCCGATTGTTACCAAATTTCAGAGATCATCTGGCTAGCTAAAGTTATCATGTAAACCGAAAATGAACAACATGGCATCAAAATTGCGCTTGTAATCAGTTTTTTTCGATTTACAGGGGCAAAGGGGGCGTGGCCAAAATCCAAAATAAACTTGATCAGCGTGCTATAATAACACATATTGTCACCAAATATCGTAGTCCTAGCTCTTATAATAGCTGAGATCTAGATTTTCACACGGACAGACAGACGGGCAGACGGACATGGCTATATCGACTCGGCTGTTGATCCTGAGCCAGAATATATATACTTTATGGGGTCGGAGGTGTCTACTTCTGCCTGTTACATACATTTTCGGTTTGAACAAAGTTAAAATACCCTTCTACTCTATGAGTAGCGGGTATAAAAAAAACATATCTACACACATTTAGTTTTTGATGCGGGCGGGATTTGAACCCGTAAATGCATAATGGTACTGTTCGTTTTGCAGTCCACAACTTAACCCATTTCACCACCGTACACGCACACACGATTCGGCGCAAAATTGCGCTTGTGATCAATGTTTTTTTGATTTACAGGGGCGGATGGGGGCGTGGCCAAAATCCAAAATAAACTTGATCAGCGTGCAATAATAACACATACTGTCACCAAATTTGGTAGTTCTAGCTCTTATAACAGCTGAGATCTAGATGTTCACACGGACAGACAGACGGACAGACGGACAGAGAGACAGACGGACATGGCTACGTCGACTCAGCTGTTGATCCTGAGCCCGAATATATATACTTTATGGGGTCGGAGGTGACTTCTTCTGCATGTTACATACATTTTTGGTTTGAACAAAGTTATAATACCCTTCTACTCTATGTGTAGCGGGTATAAAAAAAAGCTTAAGCGGCATGAACTGGGAATCGAACCACGGGCCTGTCGGCTCAGGAGTTCATCGCTTTTGCACTAAGCCACTGACGCTGTTATCCAACAACTGCAAAAACTTGCATTGTAAGGTATTCTTATTTTCTCCTGTACAAATAAAGAATTTGCGCTGCCGGCAGCGCTGCTTACAGCTATGGAAAACGTTAAGCTGAATAACTTCTGTGTTTATTATCCGATTGTTACCAAATTTTCAGACATCATCTGGCTAGCTAAAGTTAACATGTAAACCGAAAATGAACAATATGGCATCAAAATTGCGCTTGTAATCAGTTTTTTTCGATTTACAGGGGCGAAAGGGGGCGTGGCCAATATCCAAAATAAACTTGATCAGCGTGCAATAATAACACATACTGTCACCAAATTTGGTAGTTCTGGCTCTTATAATAGCTGAGATCTAGATTTTCACACGGACAGACATACGGACAGAAGGACATGGCTATGTCGACCCGGCTGTTGATCCTGAGCCAGAATATATATACTTTATGGGGTCGGAGGTGTCTCCTTCTGCCTGTTACATACATTTTCGGTTTGAACAAAGTTATAACACCCTTCTACGCTATGAGTAGCGGTTATAAAAAGCTTAAGCGGCATAAACTGGGAATCGAACCACCGGCCTGTCGGTTCAGGAGTTCATCGCTTTGCCACTAAGCTACTGACGCTGTTATCCAACAACTGCAAAAATTTGCATTGTAAGGCATTCTTATTATTTCCTGTACAAATAAAGAATTTGCTCTGCCGGGAGCGCTGCTTAAAGCTATGGAAAACGTTAAGCTGAATAACTTCTGTGTTTATTATCCGATTGTTACCAAATTTCAGAGATCATCTGGCTAGCTAAAGTTATCATGTAAACCGAAAATGAACAACATGGCATCAAAATTGCGCTTGTAATCAGTTTTTTTCGAAAAATCCAAAATAAACTTGATCAGCGTGCAATAATAACACATACTGTCACCAAATTTGGTAGTTCTAGCTCTTATAACAGCTGAGATCTAGATGTTCACACGGACAGACAGACGGACAGACGGACAGAGAGACAGACGGACATGGCTACGTCGACTCAGCTGTTGATCCTGAGCCCGAATATATATACTTTATGGGGTCGGAGGTGACTTCTTCTGCATGTTACATACATTTTTGGTTTGAACAAAGTTATAATACCCTTCTACTCTATGTGTAGCGGGTATAAAAAAAAAAGCTTAAGCGGCATGAACTGGGAATCGAACCACGGGCCTGTCGGCTCAGGAGTTCATCGCTTTTGCACTAAGCCACTGACGCTGTTATCCAACAACTGCAAAAACTTGCATTGTAAGGTATTCTTATTTTCTCCTGTACAAATAAAGAATTTGCGCTGCCGGCAGCGCTGCTTACAGCTATGGAAAACGTTAAGCTGAATAACTTCTGTGTTTATTATCCGATTGTTACCAAATTTTCAGACATCATCTGGCTAGCTATAGTTATCATATAAACCGAAAATGAACAATATGACATCAAAATTCCGCTTGTAATCAATTTTTTTCAATTTACAGGGGCGGAAGGGGGCGTGGCCAATATCCAAAATAAACTTGATCAGCGTGCAATAATAACACATACTGTCACCAAATTTGGTAGTTCTGGCTCTTATAATAGCTGAGATCTAGATTTTCACACGGACAGACATACGGACAGAAGGACATGGCTATGTCGACCCGGCTGTTGATCCTGAGCCAGAATATATATACTTTATGGGGTCGGAGGTGTCTCCTTCTGCCTGTTACATACATTTTCGGTTTGAACAAAGTTATAACACCCTTCTACGCTATGAGTAGCGGTTATAAAAAGCTTAAGCGGCATAAACTGGGAATCGAACCACCGGCCTGTCGGTTCAGGAGTTCATCGCTTTGCCACTAAGCTACTGACGCTGTTATCCAACAACTGCAAAAATTTGCATTGTAAGACATTCTTATTATTTCCTGTACAAATAAAGAATTTGCTCTGCCGGGAGCGCTGCTTAAAGCTATGGAAAACGTTATGAATAACTTCTGTGTTTATTATCCGATTGTTACCAAATTTTTAGAGATCATATGGCTAGCTGAAGTTATCATGTAAACCGAAAATGAACAATATGGCATCAAATTTGCGCTTGTAATCAGTTTTTTTCGATTTACAGGGGCGAAAGGGGGCGTGGCCAAAATCCAAAATAAACTTGATCAGCGTGCTATAATAACACATATTGTCACCAAATATCGTAGTCCTAGCTCTTATAATAGCTGAGATCTAGATTTTCACACGGACAGACAGACGGGCAGACGTTGTTGATCCTGAGCCAGAATATATATACTTTATGGGGTCGGAGGTGTCTGCCTCTTACATACATTTTCGGTTTGAACAAAGTTATAATACCCTTCTACTCTATGAGTAGCGGGTATAAAAAAAACATTTCTACACACATTTAGTTTTTGATGCGGGCGGGATTTGAACCCGTAAAAGCATAATGGTACTGTTCGTTTTGCAGTCCACAACTTAACCCATTTCACCACTGTACACGCACACACGATGCGGCGCAATGCTGCAAGCAGCGCTGCCGGCAGCGCTGCTTACAGGTATGGAAAGCGTTAAGCTGAATAAATTCTGTTTTTATTATCCGATTGTTACCAAATTTCAGAGATCATCTGGCTAGCTAAAGTTATCATGTAAACCGAAAATGAACAACATGGCATCAAAATTGCGCTTGTAATCAATGTTTTTTTGATTTACAGGGGCGGAGGGGGGCGTGGCCAAAATCCAAAATAAACTTGATCAGCGTGCAATAATAACACATACTGTCACCAAATTTGGTAGTTCTAGCTCTTATAATAGCTGAGATCTAGATTTTCACACGGACAGACAGACGGACAGACAGACAGACGGACATGGCTATGTCGACTCAGCTGTTGATCCTGAGCCAGAATATATATACTTTATGGGGTCGGAGGTGACTTCTTCTGCATGTTACATACATTTTCGGTTTGAACAAAGTTATAATACCCTTCTACTCTATGAGTAGCGGGTATAAAAAGAAAAAGCTTAAGCGGTATGAACTGGGAATCGAACCACGGGCCTGTCGGTTCAGGAGTTCATCGCTTTTGCACTAAGCCACTGACGCTGTTATCCAACAACTGCAAAAACTTGCATTGTAAGGTATTCTTATTTTCTCCTGTACAAATAAAGAATTTGCGCTGCCGGCAGCGCTGCTTACAGCTATGGAAAACGTAAGCAGCGCTGCTTTGCATTGTAAGGCATTCTTATTATTTCCTGTACAAATAAAGAATTTGCTCTGCCGGCAGCGCTGCTTAAAGCTATGGAAAACGTTAAGCTGAATAACTTCTGTGTTTATTATCCGATTGTTACCAAATTTTCAGGGATCATATGGCTAGCTAAAGTTATCACGTAAACCGAAAATGAACAATATGGCATCAAAATTGCGCTTGTAATCAGTTTTGTTCGATTTACAGGGGCGAAAGGGGGCGTGGCCAAAATCCAAAATAAAATTGATCAGCGTGCTATAATAACACATATTGTCACCAAATATCGTAGTCCTAGCTCTTATAATAGCTGAGATCTAGATTTTCACACGGACAGACAGACGGGCAGACGGACATGGCTTACAAGCGCAATTTTGCGCCGAATCGTGTGTGCGTGTACGGTGGTGAAATGGGTTAAGTTGTGGACTGCAAAACGAACAGTACCATTATGCATTTACGGGTTCAAATCCCGCCCGCATCAAAAACTAAATGTGTGTAGATATGTTTTTTTTATACCCGCTACTCATAGAGTAGAAGGGTATTATAACTTTGTTCAAACCGAAAAAAAATTGATTACAAGCGGAATTTTGATGTCATATTGTTCATTTTCGGTTTACATGATAACTTTAGCTAGCCAGATGATGTCTGAAAATTTGGTAACAATCGGATAATAAACACAGAAGTTATTCAGCTTAACGTTTTCCATAGCTGTAAGCAGCGCTGCCGGCAGCGCTAATTCTTTATTTGTACAGGAGAAAATAAGAATACCTTACAATGCAAGTTTTTGCAGTTGTTGGATAACAGCGTCAGTGGCTTAGTGCAAAAGCGATAAACTCCTGAACCGACAGGCCCGTGGTTCGATTCCCAGTTCATGCCGCTTAAGCTTTTTCTTTTTATACCCGCTACTCATAGAGTAGAAGGGTATTATAACTTTGTTCAAACCGAAAATGTATGTAACAGGCAGAAGAAGTCACCTCCGACCCCATAAAGTATATATATTCTGGCTTAGGATCAACAGCTGAGTCGACGTAGCCATGTCCGTCTGTCTCTCTGTCCGTCTGTCCGTCTGTCTGTCCGTGTGAAAATCTAGATCTCAGCTATTATAAGAGCTAGAACTACCAAATTTGGTGACAGTATGTGTTATTATTGCACGCTGATCAAGTTTATTTTGGATTTTGGCCACGCCCCCATCCGCCCCTGTAAATCAAAAAAACATTGATTTCAAGCTCAATTTTACGCCGAATCGTGTGTGCGTGTACGGTGGTGAAATGGGTTAAGTTGTGGACTGCAAAACGAACAGTACCATTATGCATTTACGGGTTCAAATCCCGCCCGCATCAAAAACTAAATGTGTGCAGAAATGTTTTTTTTTATACCCGCTACTCATAGAGTAGAAGGGTATTATAACTTTGTTCAAACCGAAAATGTATGTAACAGGCAGAAGGAGACACCTCCGACCCCATAAAGTATATATATTCTGGCTCAGGATCAACAGCCGAGTCGATATAGCCATGTCCGTCTGCCCGTCTGTCTGTCCGTGTGAAAATCTAGATCTCAGCTATTATAAGAGCTAGGACTACGATATTTGGTGACAATATGTGTTATTATAGCACGCTGATCAAGTTTATTTTGGATTTTGGCCACGCCCCCTTTCGCCCCTGTAAATCGAAAAAAACTGATTACAAGCGCAATTTTGATGCCATATTGTTCATTTTCGGTTTACATGATAACTTTAGCTAGCCATATGATCCCTGAAAATTTGGTAACAATCGGATAATAAACACAGAAGTTATTCTGCTTAACGTTTTCCATAGCTTTAAGCAGCGCTGCCGGCAGAGCAAATTCTTTATTTGTACAGGAAATAATAAGAATGCCTTACAATGCAAAGCAGCGCTGCTTACGTTTTCCATAGCTGTAAGCAGCGCTGCCGGCAGCGCAAATTCTTTATTTGTACAGGAGAAAATAAGAATACCTTACAATGCAAGTTTTTGCAGTTGTTGGATAACAGCGTCAGTGGCTTAGTGCAAAAGCGATGAACTCCTGAACCGACAGGCCCGTGGTTCGATTCCCAGTTTATACCGCTTAAGCTTTTTCTTTTTATACCCGCTACTCATAGAGTAGAAGGGTATTATAACTTTGTTCAAACCGAAAATGTATGTAACATGCAGAAGAAGTCACCTCCGACCCCATAAAGTATATATATTCTGGCTCAGGATCAACAGCTGAGTCGACATAGCCATGTCCGTCTGTCTGTCTGTCCGTCTGTCTGTCCGTGTGAAAATCTAGATCTCAGCTATTATAAGAGCTAGAACTACCAAATTTGATGACAGTATGTGTTATTATTGCACGCTGATCAAGTTTATTTTGGATTTTGGCCACGCCCCCCTCCGCCCCTGTAAATCAAAAAAACATTGATTACAAGCGCAATTTTGATGCCATG
This sequence comes from Zaprionus ghesquierei, assembly GCA_018904095.1. NCBI lineage: Eukaryota > Metazoa > Arthropoda > Insecta > Diptera > Drosophilidae > Zaprionus > Zaprionus ghesquierei. Next base: position 279,879 of record JAEIGP010000164.1, on the reverse strand, counting down.
TTGTTCATTTTCGGTTTACATGATAACTTTAGCTAGCCAGATGATCTCTGAAATTTGGTAACAATCGAATAATAAAAACAGCTGCTGCCGGCAGCGCTGCTTACAGGTATGGAAAGCGTTAAGCTGAATAACTTCTGTGTTTATTATCCGATTGTTACCAAATTTTCAGACATCATCTGGCTAGCTATAGTTATCATATAAACCGAAAATGAACAATATGACATCAAAATTCCGCTTGTAATCAATTTTTTTTTGATTTACAGGGGCGGAAGGGGGCGTGGCCAAAATCCAAAAAAAACTTGATCAGCGTGCAATAATAACACATACTGTCACCAAATTTGGTAGTTCTGGCTCTTATAATAGCTGAGATCTAGATTTTCACACGGACAGACAGACGGACAGAAGGACATGGCTATATCGACCCGGCTGTTGATCCTGAGCCAGAATATATATACTTTATGGGGTCGGAGGTGTCTCCTTCTGCCTGTTACATACATTTTCGGTTTGAACAAAGTTATAACACCCTTCTACGCTATGAGTAGCGGGTATAAAAAGCTTAAGCGGCATAAACTGGGAATCGAACCACCGGCCTGTCGGTTCAGGAGTTCATCGCTTTGCCACTAAGCTACTGACGCTGTTATCCAACAACTGCAAAAATTTGCATTGTAAGGCATTCTTATTATTTCCTGTACAAATAAAGAATTTGCTCTGCCGGGAGCGCTGCTTAAAGCTATGGAAAACGTTAAGCTGAATAACTTCTGTGTTTATTATCCGATACCAAATTTTCAGACATCATCTGGCTAGCTATAGTTATCATGTAAACCGAAAATGAACAAAATGACATCAAAATTCCGCTTGTAATCAATTTTTTTTCGGTTTGAACAAAGTTATAATACCCTTCTACTCTATGAGTAGCGGGTATAAAAAAAACATTTCTACACACATTTAGTTTTTGATGCGGGCGGGATTTGAACCCGTAAATGCATAATGGTACTGTTCGTTTTGCAGTCCACAACTTAACCCATTTCACCACCGTACACGCACACACAATTCGGCGCAAAATTGCGCTTGTAATCAATGTTTTTTTGATTTACAGGGGCGGATGGGGGCGTGGCCAAAATCCAAAATAAACTTGATCAGCGTGCAATAATAACACATACTGTCACCAAATTTGGTAGTTCTAGCTCTTATAATAGCTGAGATCTAGATGTTCACACGGACAGACAGACGGACAGACGGACAGACGGACAGAGAGACAGACGGACATGGCTACGTCGACTCAGCTGTTGATCCTGAGCCCGAATATATATACTTTATGGGGTCGGAGGTGACTTCTTCTGCATGTTACATACATTTTCGGTTTGAACAAAGTTATAATACCCTTCTACTCTATGTGTAGCGGGTATAAAAAGAAAAAGCTTAAGCGGCATGAACTGGGAATCGAACCACGGGCCTGTCGGCTCAGGAGTTCATCGCTTTTGCACTAAGCCACTGACGCTGTTATCCAACAACTGCAAATACTTGCATTGTAAGGTATTCTTATTTTCTCCTGTACAAATAAAGAATTTGCGCTGCCGGCAGCGCTGCTTACAGCTATGGAAAACGTTAAGCTGAATAACTTCTGTGTTTATTATCCGATTGTTACCAAATTTTCAGACATCATCTGGCTAGCTATAGTTATCATATAAACCGAAAATGAACAATATGACATCAAAATTCCGCTTGTAATCAATTTTTTTTTTTATTTACAGGGGCGGAAGGGGGCGTGGCCAAAATCCAAAATAAACTTGAACAGCGTGCAATAATAACACATACTGTCACCAAATTTGGTAGTTCTGGCTCTTATAATAGCTGAGTTCTAGATTTTCACACGGACAGACAGACGGACAGAAGGACATGGCTATGTCGACCCGGCTGTTGATCCTGAGCCAGAATATATATACTTTATGGGGTCGGAGGTGTCTCCTTCTGCCTGTTACATACATTTTCGGTTTTGAACAAAGTTATAACACCCTTCTACGCTATGAGTAGCGGGTATAAAAAGCTTAAGCGGCATAAACTGGGAATCGAACCACCGGCCTGTCGGTTCAGGAGTTCATCGCTTTGCCACTAAGCTACTGACGCTGTTATCCAACAACTGCAAAAATTTGCATTGTAAGGCATTCTTATTATTTCCTGTACAAATAAAGAATTTGCGCTGCCGGGAGCTCTGCTTAAAGCTATGGAAAACGTTAAGCTGAATAACTTCTGTGTTTATTATCCGATTGTTACCAAATTTTCAGAGATCATATGGCTAGCTAAAGTTATCATGTAAACCGAAAATGAACAATATGGCATCAAAATTGCGCTTGTAATCAGTTTTTTTCGATTTACAGGGGCGAAAGGGGGCGTGGCCAAAATTCAAAATAAACTTGATCAGCGTGCTATAATAACACATATTGTCACCAAATATCGTAGTCCTAGCTCTTATAATAGCTGAGATCTAGATTTTCACACGGACAGACAGACGGGCAGACGGACATGGCTATATCGACTCGGCTGTTGATCCTGAGCCAGAATATATATACTTTATGGGGTCGGAGGTGTCTCCTTCTGCCTGTTACATACATTTTCGGTTTGAACAAAGTTATAATACCCTTCCACTCTATGAGTAGCGGGTATAAAAAAAACATTTCTGCACACATTTAGTTTTTGATGCGGGCGGGATTTGAACCCGTAAATGCATAATGGTACTGTTCGTATTGCAGTCCACAACTTAACCCATTTCACCACCGTACACGCACACACGATTCGGCGTAAAATTGAGCTTGTAATCAATGTTTTTTTGATTTACAGGGGCGGATGGGGGCGTGGCCAAATTGCAAAATAAACTTGAACAGCGTGCAATAATAACACATACTGTCACCAAATTTGGTAATTCTAGCTCTTATAATAGCTGAGATCTAGATTTTCACACGGACAGACAGACGGACAGACGGACAGGCAGACAGACGGACATGGCTATGTCGACTCAGCTGTTGATCCTAAGCCAGAATATATATACTTTATGGGGTCGGAGGTGACTTCTTCTGCATGTTACATACATTTTCGGTTTGAACAAAGTTATAATACCCTTCTACTCTATGAGTAGCGGGTATAAAAAGAAAAAGCTTAAGCGGTATGAACTGGGAATCGAACCACGGGCCTGTCGGCTTAGGAGTTCATCGCTTTTGCACTAAGCCACTGACGCTGTTATCCAACAACTGCAAAAACTTGCATTGTAAGGTATTCTTATTTTCTCCTGTACAAATAAAGAATTTGCGCTGCCGGCAGAGCTGCTTACAGCTATGGAAAACGTTAAGCTGAATAACTTCTGTGTTTATTATCCGATTGTTACCAAATTTTCAGACATCATCTGGCTAGCTATAGTTATCATGTAAACCAAAAATGAACAATATGACATCAAAATTCCGCTTGTAATCAATTTTTTTAATTTACAGGGGCGGAAGGGGGCGTGGCCAAAATCCAAAATAAACTTGATCATCGTGCAATAATAACACATACTGTCACGAAATTTGGTAGTTCTGGCTCTTATAGTAGCTGAGATCTAGATTTTCACACGGACAGACAGACGGACATGGCTATGTCGACCCGGCTGTTGATCCTGAGCCAGAATATATATACTTTATGGGGTCGGAGGTGTCTCCTTTTGCCTATTACATACATTTTCGGTTTGAACAAAGTTATAACACCCTTCTACGCTATGAGTAGCGGGTATAAAAAGCTTAAGCGGCATAAACTGGGAATCGAACCACGGGCCTGTCGGCTCAGGAGTTCATTGCTTTTGCACTAAGCCACTGACGCTGTTATCCAACAACTGCAAATACTTGCATTGTAAGGTATTCTTATTTTCTCCTGTACAAATAAAGAATTTGCGCTGCCGGCAGCGCTGCTTACAGCTATGGAAAACGTTAAGCTGAATAACTTCTGTGTTTATTATCCGATTGTTACCAAATTTTCAGACATCATCTGGCTAGGTATAGTTATCATATAAACCGAAAATGAACAATATGACATCAAAATTCCGCTTGTAATCAATTTTTTTTTGATTTACAGGGGCGGAAGGGGGTGTGGCCAAAATCCAAAATAAACTTGATCAGCGTGCAATAATAACACATACTGTCACCAAATTTGGTAGGTCTGGCTCTTATAATAGCTGAGATCTAGATTTTCACACGGACAGACTGACGGACAGAAGGACATGGCTATGTCGACCCGGCTGTTGATCCTGAGCCAGAATATATATACTTTATGGGGTCGGAGGTGTCTCCTTCTGCCTGTTACATACATTTTCGGTTTGAACAAAGTTATAACACCCTTCTACGCTATGAGTAGCGGGTATAAAAAGAAAAAGCTTAAGCGGTATGAACTGGGAATCGAACCACGGGCCTGTCGGTTTAGGAGTTCATCGCTTTTGCACTAAGCCACTGATGCTGTTATCCAACAACTGCAAAAACTTGCATTGTAAGGTATTCTTATTTTCTCCTGTACAAATAAAGAATTTGCGCTGCCGGCAGCGCTGCTTACAGCTATGGAAAACGTTAAGCTGAATAACTTCTGTGTTTATTATCCGATTGTTACCAAATTTTCAGACATCATCTGGCTAGCTATAGTTATCATGTAATCCGAAAATGAACAATATGACATCAAAATTCCGCTTGTAATCAATTTTTTTAATTTACAGGGGCGGAAGGGGGCGCGGCCAAAATCCAAAATAAACTTGATCAGCGTGCAATAATAACACATACTGTCACGAAATTTGGTAGTTCTGGCTCTTATAATAGCTGAGATCTAGATTTTCACACGGACAGACAGACGGACAGACGGACATGGCTATGTCGACCCGGCTGTTGATCCTGAGCCAGAATATATATACTTTATGGGGTCGGAGGTGTCTCCTTTTGCCTGTTACATACATTTTCGGTTTGAACAAAGTTATAACACCCTTCTACGCTATGAGTAGCGGGTATAAAAAGCTTAAGCGGCATAAACTGGGAATCGAACCACGGGCCTGTCGGTTCAGGAGTTCATCGCTTTGCCACTAAGCTACTGACGCTGTTATCCAACAACTCCAAAATTTGCATTGTAAGGCATTCTTATTATTTTCTGTACAAATAAAGAATTTGCTCTGCCGGCAGCGCTGCTTACAGCTATGGAAAACGTTAAGCTGAATAACTTCTGTGTTTATTATCCGATTGTTACCAAATTTTCAGACATCATCTGGCTAGGTATAGTTATCATATAAACCGAAATTGAACAATATGGCATAAAAATTGCGCTTCTTATCAATTTTTTCGATTTACAGGGCGGAAGGGGGCGTGGCCAAAATCCAAAATAAACTTGATCAGCGTGCAATAATAACACATACTGTCACCAAATTTGGTAGTTCTAGCTCTTATAATAGCTGAGATCTAGATTTTCACACGGACAGACAGACGGACAGACGGACATGGCTATATCGACTCGGCTGTTGATCCTGAGCCAGAATATATATACTTTATGGGGTCGGAGGTGTCTCCTTCTGCCTGTTACATACATTTTCGGTTTGAACAAAGTTATAATACCCTTCTACTCTATGAGTAGAGGGTATAAAAAAACATTTCTGCACACATTTAGTTTTTGATGCGGGCGGGATTTGAACCCGTTAATGCATAATGGTACTGTTCGTTTTGCAGTCCACAACTTAACCCATTTCACCACCGTACACGCACACACGATTCGGCGCAAAATTGCGCTTGTAATCAATTTTTTTCAATTTACAGGGGCGGAAGGGGGCGTGGCCAAAATCCAAAATAAACTTGATCAGCGTGCAATAATAACACATACTGTCACCAAATTTGGTAGTTCTAGCTCTTATAATAGCTGAGATCTAGATTTTCACACGGACAGACAGACGGACAGACGGACAGACAGACAGACGGATATGGCTATGTCGACTCGACTGTTGATCCTGAGCCAGAATATATTTTCTTTATGGGGTCGGAGGTGTCTCCTTCTGCCTGTTATATACATTTTCGGTTTGAACAAAGTTATAATACCCTTCTACTCTATGAGTAGCGGGTATAAACATTTTTGCACACATTTAATTTTTGATGCGGGCGGGACGCGAACCCATAAATGCATAATAGTACTGTTCGTTTTGCAGTCTACAACTTAACCCATTTCACCACCGTACAATATATGGTCAAAATTGCGCTTGTAATCAATTTTTTTTGATTTACAGGGGCGGAAGGGGGCGTGACCAAAATCTAAAACAAACTTGATCAGCGTGCAATAATAACACATATTGTCATCAAATTTGGTAGTTATAGCTCTTATAATAGCTGAGATCTAGATTTTCACACGAACAGACAGACGGACATGGCTATATCGACTCGGCTGTTAATCCTGAGCCAGAATATATTTACTTTTTGGGGTCGGAGGTGTCTCCTTCTGCCTGTTACATACATTCTCGGTTTGAACAAAGCTATAAAAAATAAAAGAAAAAGCTGTGCTTTAACAATCGCACACAGCTGCTTCAAGAGCCTGTCACTTCCTCACTTGTTAACTAAGTTCATTGTGAGCTATACAAAAATTTCAAATAAAATGCACGCCCACCAATTAATGCATAGTCAAAAATAAAACTAAAAGTTCTTAAAAAAAAAAATCAAGTAAAAAAAGCTACATTTGAGTGTGATCGACTGTAATATACCCGCTACTCAGCTACTCGTACATCAAAATTATTTTCGGAACAATAAAGAACGGCTACAATCATATTTTTATCCGCAAAAGGCCATGGACTTACAATATTTATGCAAAGTCAAAATCTAAAAGAAACAAGTAAGAACGGCTACAGTCAAGTGTTGATTGTATAAGACCATAGATTTTTCAAGGTTACGAAAAAACAAGTAAGAAAGCTACATTCGAGTGTTCTCGAATGTAATACACCCGCTAACCAGCTGCTCGTACATCAAAATTATTTGCGGAACAATAAAGAACGGCTACAATCATATTTTAACCGTAAAAGGCCATGGACTTACAATATTTATGCAAAGTCAAAAACTAAAATAAAAACAATCATTTTTTGCGCACATTTAATTTTTGATGCGGGCGGGACTTGAACCCGTAAATGCATAATAGTTCTCTTCGTTATGCAGTCCACAACTTAACCCATTTCACCACCATACACGCACACACTATTCGGTACAATGCTGCAAGCAGAGCTGCCGGCAAAAGGAGTAAAAAGGATTGAAAACGTATAACTTTTATTCAGGTAAAAATAATAATTCTACCTGTTGAGGACTATAAATCAATTACGTGCATGTAAAAAATGATATGTGACCTTTTAATACCTCTCTATATACTTGAATGGAAAATGTTCTTGAGCACTCTAACTTTTAATAAATTTTGTTAAAACAAGTAAGAAAGCTACTGTCGAGAGTGCTCGACTGTAATATACCCGCTACCCAGCTGCTTGTACATAATTTATTTGCGGAACAAAAAAACGGCTACAATCATATTTTGACCGTAAAAGGCTATGGTCTTATAATATTTATGCAAAGTCAAAATGTAAAATAAAACAAGTAAGAAAGCTACAGTCGAGTGTGCTCGACTGTAATATACCCTTTACCCAGCTGCTTGTACATAATTTATTTGCGAAACAAAAAAACGGCTACAATCATATTTTGACCGTAAAAGGCTATGGACTTATAATATTTATGCAAAGTCAAAATATAAAATAAAAAAAAAAACATTTTTGCACACATTTAATTTTTGATGCGGGCGGGACTCGAACCCGTAAATGCATAATAGTACTGTTTCGTTTTGCAGTCCACAACTTAACCCATTTCACCACCGAACACGCACACACGATTCGGCACAATGCTGCAAGCTATGGAAAACGTTAAGCTACATAACTTCTGTGTTTATTTTCCGATTGTTACCAAATTTTCAGATATCATCTGGCTATCTATAGTTATCATGTATTCCGAAAATGAACAATATGGCAGCAAAATTGCGCTTGTAATTAATTTTTTTCGATTTGCGGGGGCGAAAGGGGGCGTGGCCAAAATCCAAAATAAACTTGATCAGCGTGCAATAATAACACATATTGTCGCAAAATTTGGTTGTCCTAGCTCTTATAATAGCTGAGATCTAGATTTTCACACGGACAGACAGACGGACAGACGGACATGGCTATATCGACTCGGCTGGTGATCCTGAGCCAGAATATATATACTTTATGGGGTCGGAGGTGTCTCCTTCTGCCTGTTACATACATTTTCGGTTTGAACAAAGTTATAATACCCTTCTACTCTATAAGTAGCGGGTATAAAAAAAACATTTTTGCACACATTTAATTTTTGATGCGGACGAGACTCGAACCCGTAAATGCATAATAGTACTGTTCGTTTTGCAGTCCACAACTTAACCCATTTCACCAGCGTACACGCACACACGATTCGGAACACTGCTGCAAGCAGCGCTGCCGGCACCGCTGCTAACAGCTATGGAAAACGTTAAGCTGAATAACTTCAGTATTTATTATACGATTGTTACCAAACTTTAAGAGATCATCTGGCTATCTATAGTTATCATATAAACCGAAAATTAACAATATGGCATCAAAATTGCGCTTTTAAATAATTTTTTTCGATTTGCAGGGGCGGAAAGGGGAGTGGCCAAAATCCAAAATAAACTTGATCAGCGTGCAATAATAACACATTTTGTCACCAAATTTGGTAGTTCTAGCTCTTAAATTAGCTAAGATCTAGATTTGCACACGGACAGACAGACGGACAGACGGACAGACAGACTGACGGACAGACAGACAGACGGACAGACGGACAGACGGACATGGCTATATCGACTCGGCTGTTGATCCTGTGCCAGAATATATATACTTTATGGGGTCGGAGGTGTCTCCTTCTGCCTGTTACATACATTTTCGGTTTGAACAAAGTTATAATACCCTTCTACTCTATGAGTAGCGGGTATAAAAAGAAAAAGCTTAAGCGGCATGAATTGGGAATCGAATCACGGGCCTGTCGGTTCAGGAGTTTTTCCACTAAGCTACTGACGCTGTTATCCAACAACTGCAAAAATTTGCATTGTACGGCATTCTTATTATTTCCTGTACAAATAAAGAATTTGCGCTGCCGGAAGCGCGGTTTACAGCTAGGGAAAACTTTAAACTGAATAGCTTCTGTGTTTATTATGCGATTGTTACCAAATTTTCAGAGATTATCAGGCTAGCTATAGTTATCATATGGAACAATATGGCATCAAAATTGCGCTTGTAATCAATTTTTTTCGATCTACAGGGGCGCAAGGGGGCGTGGCCGCTGCTTACAGCTATGGAAAACGTTAAGCTGAATAACTTCAGTATTTATTATATGATTGTTACCAAACTTTAAGAGATCAACTGGCTAGATATAGTTATCATATAAACCGAAAAGGAATAATATGGCATCAAAATTGCGCTTGTAATCAATTTTTTTCGATTTGCGGGGGCGGAAGGGGCCGTGGCGAAAATCCAAAATAAACTTGCCCAGCGCGCAATAATAACACATACTGTCACCAAATTTGGTAATTCTAGCTTTTTTAATAGCTGAGATCCAAATTTTCACACGGACAGAAAAAGGACAGACGGACAGACAGACAGACGGACAGACCGACATGGCTATATCGACTAGGCTGTTAATCCTGAGCCAGAATATATATACTTTATGGGGTCGGAGTTGTTTCCTTCTGCCTGTTACATACATTTTCGGTTTGCACAAAGTTATAATACTCTTCTACTCTACTACTCAGCTACGGAAAACGTTAATTTGAGTAACTTCTGTGTTTATTATCCGATTGTTACCAAATTTTCAGAGATCATCTGGCTATCTATAGTTATCATGTAGTCTGAAAATGAACAATATGGCATCAAAATTGCGCTTCTAATTAATTTTTTCGATTTGCGGGGGCGGAAGGGGGCGTGGCCAAAATCCAAAATAAACTTGATCAGCGTGCAATAATAACACATTTTGTCACCAAATTTGGTTGTCCTAGCTCTTATAATAGCTGAGATCTAGATTTTCACACGGACAGACAGACGGACAGATGGACAGACGGACATGGCTATATCGACTCGGCTGTTGATCCTGAGCCAGAATATATATACTTTATGGGGTCGGAGGTGTCTCCTTCTGCCTGTTACATACATTTTCGGTTTGAACAAAGTTATAATACCCTTCTACTCTATGAGTAGCGGGTATAAAAAAAACAAGCTTAAGCGGCATGAACTGGGAATCGACCCACGGACCTGTCGGTTCAGGAGTTCATCGCTTTTCCACTAAGCTACTGATGCTGTTATCCAACAACTGCAAAAATTTGCATTGTAAGGCATTCTTATTATTTCCTGTACAAATAAAGAATTTGCGCTGCCGGCAGTGCTGCTGACAGCTACGGAAAACGTTAATTTGAGTAACTTCTGTGTTTATTATCCGATTGTTACCAAATTTTCAGAGATCATCTGGCTATCTATAGTTATCATGTAGTCCGAAAATGAACACTATGGCATCAAAATTGCGCTTGTAATTAATTTTTTTCGATTTGCAGGGGCGGAAAAGGGAGTGGCCAAAATCCAAAATAAACTTGATCAGCGTGCAATAATAACACATACTGTCACCAAATTTGGTAGTTCTAGCTCTTATAATGGCTAAGATCTAGACTTTCACACGGACAGACTGACAGACAGATAGACAGACGGACAGACGGACATGGCTATATCGACTCAGCTGTTGATCCTGAGCCAGAATATATATACTTTATGGGGTCGGAGGTGTCTCCTTCTGCCTGTTACATACATTTTCGGTTTGAACAAAGTTATAATACCCTTCTACTCTATAAGTAGCGGGTATAAAAAAAAACATTTTTGCACACATTTAATTTTTGATGCGGGCGGGACTCGAGCCCGTAAATGCATAATAGTATTGTTCGTTTTGCAGTCCACAACTTAACCCATTTCATCAGCGTACACGCACACACGATTCGGCACAATGCTGCAAGCAGTGCTGCCGGCACCGCTGCTTACAGCTATGGAAAACGTTAAGCTGAATAACTTCAGTATTTATTATACGATTGTTACCAAACTTTAAGAGATCATCTGGCTATCTATAGTTATCATATAAACCGAAAATGAACAATATGGCATCAAAATTGCGCTTATAATCAATTTTTTTATTTACAGGGGCGGAAGGGGGCGTAGCCAAAATCCAAAATAAACTTGATCAGCGTGCAATAATAACACATATTGTCACCAAATTTCGTAGTCCTAGCTCTTATAAGAGCTGAGATCTAGATTTTCACACGAACAGACAGACGGACAGACGGACATGGCTATATCGACTCGGCTGTTGATCCTGAGCCGGAATATATATACTTTATGGGGTCGGAGGTGTCTCCTTCTGCCTGTTATATACATTTTCGGTTTGAACAAAGTTATAATACCCTTCTACTCTATGAGTAGCGGGTATAAAATGAAAAAGCTTAAGCGGCATGAATTGGGAATCGAACCACGGGCCTGTCGGTTCAGGAGTTTTTTCACTAAGCTACTGACGCTGTTATCTAACAACTGCAAAAATTTGCATTGTATGGCATTCTTATTATTTCCTGTACAAATAAAGAATTTGCGCTGCCGGAAGCGCGGTTTACAGATAGGGAAAACGTTAAACTGAATAGCTTCTGTGTTTATTATCCGATTGTTACCAAATTTTCAGAGATCATCAGGCTAGCTATAGTTATGATATGGAACAATATGACATCAAAATTGCGCTTGTAATCAATTTTTTTCGATTTACAGGGGCGGAAGGGGGCGTGGCCAAAATCCAAAATAAACTTGATCAACGTGCTATAATAACACATATTGTCACCAAATATAGTAGTTCTAGCTCTTATAATAGCTGAGATCTAGATTTTCACATGGACAGACAGACGGACAGACGGACATGGCTATATCGACTCGGTTTTCCCCTAGCAGTGTTTTTTTCCAACTGCTTGGACTGCATGGCGTCTAACTGCAAGTAATATATGTTATTTATTATTTTTCTTTGTAAAACACGTTTACTAATAACATTTTTCTAAATCTGATTTTTATACCCGCTACTCATAGAGTAGGAGGGTATTATAACTTTGTTCAAACCGAAAATGTTTGTAACAGGCAGAAGAAGACACCTCCGACCTCATAAGGTATATATATTCTGGCTCAGGATCAACAGCCGAGTCGATATAGCCATGTCTGTCTGTCCGTCCGTCTGTCCATGTGGAAATCTAGATCTCAGCTATTATAAGAGCTAGAACTACCACATTTGGTGACAAAATGTGTTATTATTGCACGCTGATCAAGTTTATTTTGGATTTTGGCCACGACCCCTTCCGCCCCTGTAAATAAAAAAAAATTGTTTACAAGCGCAATTTTGATGCCATTTTGTTCATTTCGGTTTATATGATAACCATAGCTAGCCAGATTATCTTTATAACAATCTCTGGTAACAATTGGATAATAAACACAGAATTTATTCAGCTTAACGTTTTCCATAGCTGTAAGCAGCGCTGCCGGCAGCGCAAATTCTATATTTGTACAGGAAATAATAAGAAATTCTTTATTTGTACAGGAAATAATAAGAATGCCTTACAATGCAAATTTTTGCAGTTGGTTCCGATCGGATAATGAACATAAAAGTTATTCAACGTTTCTTAAAGATTTGCACTGCGCACACTGCACCCAAGCAAACACTGTTTTTCCAAGCTGTGTTTTTTTCCAACTGCTTGGACTGCTTGGCGTCTAACTGAAAAAAATATTTGTTGTTTTCTATTTTTCTTTGTAAAACACGTTTACCTATAACAGTTTTCTAAATCTGATTTTTTCATAACCTTTAAAAATCGATGGTCTTATACAGTCAACACTTGACTGTAGCCGTTCTTACTTTTTTCTTTTAGATTTTGACTTTGCATAAATATTGTAAGTCCATGGCCTGTTACGGTTAAAATATGATTGTAGCCGTTCTTTATTGTTCCCAAAATAATTTTGATGTACGAGGAGCTGGGTAGCGAGTATACTACAGTCGAGCACACTCGACTGTAGCTTTCTTACTTGTTAAATATGCATCAATTGGTGGTCGTGCATTTTATTTAAAATTTTTTTAATGGCTCACAATGAACTTAGTTAACAAGTGAAGAAGTGTCAGTCTCTTAAATCAGCTGTGTGCGATTGTTTGAGCGCAGCTTTTTCTTATATTTTTTTATTTTTATTTTTTATTTAATTGTATATTTAAGTTATGAGAATAAATATCAACAAAAACACGCATCATGCATTCAGACTTTGTTTTTGTCGTGCAAGAATTTCCGAATGGTCTCATAATGTAACTTTGTCAAAATTTGCTTAATGGCTTAATGACCGAATGGAGAAGTGGTGGACCTCTTAGGTAATGGGTCCAAGGTTTGATTCCGCATGCATGCGTGTCATGGTGGGGGAGATCGAACTTTTCTTATTTTTTGCAAATAAAAGTTTTTGCCTCCCTTTTTGAGCTACTTTTATGAAACTTTGTATACATGTTTCTTATTGCTGCCCGCTGTAAATAAGTCGGCACGAGCCGGTACGGACCGATACATCGTATAGATGCCATAGAACCTATCGGTCGTTTTTTTAACAAAATTTATTAAAAGTTAGAGTGCTCCAGAACATTTCCATTCAAGTATATAAAGTATTAGTAAAAGGGCACATATTGTTTTTTACATGCACGTATTCGATTTATAGTCTTCAACAGGTAGAATTATTATTTTTACTGTTTAAGTGATAAATCTTGGATTTTTTTGGTACCTAAATAAAAGTTATACGTTTTCAATACTTTTTACTCCTTTTGCCGGCAGCGCTGCTTGCAGCATTGTGCTGAATAGTGTGTGCGTGTACGGTGGTGAAATGGGTTAAGTTGTGGGCTGCATAACGAAGAGAACTATTATGCATTTATGGGTTCAGTCCCACCCGCATCAAAAATTAAATGTGTGCAAAGAAGTTTATTTTTTATTTTAGACTTTCACTTTGGATAAATATTGTAAGTCCATGGCCTTTTACGGTCAAAATATGATTGTAGCCGTTCTTTATTGTTATTATTTTAGGAGCTAGAAGTACCAAATTTGGTGACAAAATGTGCTATTATTGCACGCTGATCAAGTTTATTTTGGATTTTGGCCACGCCCCCTTCCGCCCCTGTAAATAAAAAAAAATTGATTACAAACGCAATTTTGATGCCATATTGTTCATTTTTGGTTTATATGATAACTATAGCTAGCCAGATGATCTCTAAAAATTTGGTAACAGCCGGATAATAAGCACAGAAGTTATTCAGCTTAACGTTTTCCATAGCTGTAAGCAGCGCTGCCGGCAGCGTAAATTCTTTATTTGTACAGGAAATAATAAGAATGCCTTACAATGCAAATTTTTGCAGTTGTTGGATAACAGCGTCAGTAGCTTAGTGGAAAAGCGATGAACTCCTGAACCGACAGGCCCGTGGTTCGATTCCCAGTTCATGCCGCTTAAGCTTTTTCTTTTTTTTTTAAGAACTAATACTTTAATTTTTGAATACACACCTACACCTCCGACACAATAAAGTATATGTCGGAGAAAGCCCATTTATTTCCATTTTCGGACGCAGCAAGTTCTGTTCGTATCGGTGGCGCAATCGTAACTGTGATCGCTAAGCACATTCCAAGTTATTTCACAAGTTTTGCAAATCATAATGCTATCTCTTTTCTACGCCCTTACGAACAGACCTTACTCAACAGCAGAGTCTGTCTCTTTTCCTGAGCTGTTGTGCATTCTGAAAACCGTTAGCGACATCGTGTCGCCATTCTATGCCACACATATACAGTGGGTAAATTAACCATTCTACGACACGGCCTTCCTGACAAATCACACGTCCTCGTGTGTTTGATCTAGGACAAGATTTTCTCAGTTATCGTCAAATTTCATTTACCATTCACTTCATTAACTTTTATTTATATAAAGTTTCAACTTTTATACCAAACAATCAAATCAGTTTTACAATGACATCACATAGACGTTTTCATAACATTTTCTCTTAAGTCAAACTTAACAATTCTTCTTTTCTATAAATCCATTATGTTGTGTAGCCATTCTTACTGATCCTAGCCATAACAAGTCCTTCTGTCATGGTGCTATCAACACTGACCCCCGCCACAGCAAGTCCTTCTGCTATGGTGCGGTCGATTGACCCCCGCCATAACAATTCCTTTTGTTATGGTGCGGTCTCTATATCCCCTCTTGGGATTCCAAGGCAACTGCTGTGCCATCTTTATCTCTATTTCTCATTTGAGAGTCAGATGCATCTCCACTTGAGTCATCTAGTTCTTCATCAATTTCTTTACTTAATTCTCTATTGGGCAATGCCCTCAAAAACTCATGTGCATACTTATAAGTTCTTTTGCTTGTTAAAGACTTTAAAACATATCTATCGCCATCTAGTTGTTCGATTATTTCGAACGGACATTTAAATTTCGGATCAAGCTTAGTTTGGTGACGCTCTTCGTTTTTAGTAAAACATGGTCTCCCACATTATATTTTATTATCTTTGCTTTATTCTTATCATATCTATGTTTATCATAACGAGCATTGGCCTCCATATTTTCCTTGGCTTGTTTTCTTATAGACTCTCTATCAATTAAATTATCATCTTCTGCACCTATTGGTAACAAACAAAGAGGTCTAGATTCTCTACCAATTAGCAATTCTAATGGACTGAACTTTGTGACTCGATTGGTGGTACAATTCATTGCCAATTGTACTTCGGTTAGAGTATCTTACCACGACCTCTGACTGGTTTCGACTGCTGTCAACATACTCTTAAGCGTGCTCATTATTCGCTCTACCTGGCCGTTTGCCCTACTCGTGCCTGTAGCAATTAAGTGTAGCTCAATCTTTTGGGAGGAGCAAAATTCACGGAATCCTGAGCTTGCAAAATTACGACCCTGATCCGCTATAATGCGTGTAGGCGCACCAACCAAACACACGACGGCCTTAACAGCTTTGATTGAACATTCAGTATCAATATTTAAGGTGTGATGTAAGTAAACAAATTTCGTGAATGCGGAGTAAGACAATTACGTACTCCTTTAGGTCATTCTTTCCACTCATCTTTCCTGTTATATCAATATGCACTGTGTGCCACGGGATGTCTACCTTAGGAATCGAATGTAACTCAGATTGAATTTTTCCAACTGGTGGCTTGGCTAATTTGCAAGTAATGCAATTTTCGACAAATCTACGAACGTACTTTGACTTATTTTCAAACCAGTAAAATCCATAGACATTATCCAATGTTTTCTCCCAACCTAGATGCATGATGGATTCATGAACATGATTAATCACTGCCCATCTAAATGCCCTAGGGATTACAGGCAAACATTTAGTCCTGCCATTTCGTTGTATCTTTCTATATAAAACTCCTTTCCTTAATTCATAGGTTTTTAATAAATGTTCTGGCAATTCGTTATTTTTGAACTTAGCTAATATATCTGCTACCTCAGGGTCACGTTGTTGTTCAGAAATCAACCAGTTGTCAGTTACCTCGGTTAAATTAATGCGTTTTTCTGGAATTTTATTTTGATCATTATTTTTATCGGGCACTGGATTCCGAGATAAACAATCTACATGCGCCATACGATCACCCTTCCTGTATTCTATGTTAAAGTTAAACGAAATGTAAATGTGGCCACCACCTATGTACCCTCGGCGTTAAGTCTAGCTTTGTGCGACTAGCCTTTAAGGAATTTCAGTCCGTATATACGACAAATTTACGTCCCTGCAAGTAGTGCCGGAAGTGTTTGATACCATTGACTACTGCTAGCGTTTCTAACTCGTACGAATGATATTTTGACTCAGCAGGGGATGTGCATTTACTATAATATTCTACCACATGGGATTTGTCGTTAATTTTATTCAACAATATAGCACCATAGCCAATCGAACTTGCATCGGTGTGCAATTCTATAGC
Source organism: Zaprionus ghesquierei (assembly GCA_018904095.1). Taxonomy (NCBI): domain Eukaryota; kingdom Metazoa; phylum Arthropoda; class Insecta; order Diptera; family Drosophilidae; genus Zaprionus; species Zaprionus ghesquierei. The sequence continues at coordinate 262,807 of JAEIGP010000164.1, read as the reverse complement.
ATGTTTCGGGTCGAATATAGTCAACACAGGTGCCTGCGTCAATACTGTTATAATTTTAGTCCTTATTTACTCATGTTGCTGTTGCCAAGAAAAATCTGAATTTTTCTTTGATGTGAGTTGATACAAAGGCTTAAGCGTTTCCGAGAATTTTGGAACGAACTGTCTAAAATACGAAGCCAATCCTATGAATTGTCGTAATTGCGACACAGGCGGTAAATCTAACAATGCTTTTACTTTACGTGCGTTTGGACTAATTTCTCCGTTACTTATCTCAAAACCTAGGTATTCTATGCGAGTTTTAAAAAAGGAGCACTTGGTTATGTTAAATGAAAATCCCGCTTTACTCAATGTTTCTAATACAATACGCAACCGTTCTAAAGCTTCTTCTTTAGTTTCGGCTATAACCAACACGTCATCAATGTAAACGACAGCGCATGAGTGTGCCAGTGATCCCAATGCTCTTGTTATGGCCCTCTGAAAAACAGAAGGTGCATTTTTCAGGCCAAAAGGCATGGTCAAAAACTCGTACTGGCCCTCTGGAGTCACAAACGCGGTTCGTTCAATTGAATTTTCGTGTACTGGAATTTGGTAAAAACCACTAGCCATATCTAAGCACGAGAATTATTTTGCACCGCGAAGCCGGGCAATCTGGTCTGCGATAAGAGGCATTGGATACCTATCAGCAATGGTATTATCATTTAACATCCTGTAGTCTACACAAAGACGATCAGTGCCATTTTTCTTTTTGACTAACATCATTGGGCTGGCGAAAGGTGAGCAACTTGGACGGATAATATTTGCTTTTAAAAACTCATCGATTTTACAACGCACCAGGTTTTTCTCTTCCTCGCCAAGCCTATAGGGACGTCGTTGCACTGTCTTTTGTGGATCTATTAACTTAATTTCCAACAGCCCTGTCGAGACTCGAGTTTTTGGTATTCCACTAATAAACCAGTCAGAGTAGCATTTTAGGATATTTGTTAAGACAATTTTATCGGAATCAACTAAATCTGCATCAGAACTTTTAATATCCTCGTAATCAGTTAAAGTCACCTTATCTATCATTTTCGTTTTATAAATTTGAAATTTATCAGCGTCTATCATCACGCCAAAGCCTTGGCTAAGAATCTCTCGACCAACTAACACATCGTATTTCAAATACTTGTCTAAAATTACGTGTAACAAAATCTCAAAACAGTATTGTTCGATATTTATTTTGCATAAAACTTGTTGAGTGCTATAAATTGCATCGTTACTTATGCCATTGAGTTTTACAACATTATTAACTCTTTTCCCTTTAAATTTATGGGCGACACTTTCCTTGACCAGTGAGCATTCTGCTCCGGAATCGAAACAAAATGGAACAGACTCACCGGATGCATTTATTGTTCCAGAGGGTGGAGCTACTGCGCAGATATCCACTCGCTTCTCAAAAACTCTTTCGCTTCCACCTGATCGGCCTTTAGGACATGCGGATGCAAAGTGCCCAATTTCGACACATTTGAAGCATTTGACACCAGATCGATTTTTCACACCCGTCGTATTTGTGCCGCTGTAGGTTTTGCCTTTACTCTGGCCCTGCTGCAAACGTGCCCGACATTCGGCATATTTATGCCCAACATTTCCGCAGTAGTTGCATTTCACCAGGGACGGAGGTTTGAACTTTTTGCGATCCGAGCCAGTTGCATCGTCTTCTATGCTACGCTTCATGAAGGAGTGTGCCTGCAACTGTTGTTGTAGCTCATTGCGAGTTTTTACATTGGTGGTAAAAATCCAGCGCGCCAACTTGCTGTCAACTTGAGCCATGTGAGCCAAGGTTACGGACACAGCTATTTCTTCTAAATCCTTGGCTTTCCATTTAGACATAAGCATCGTGACAATCCGGCTGCCGTATTCAGCAAAGCCTTCTTCTGGTTTCGGTCGACCCTTCAATACGTTGAGAACCATGCCAGCAGAAGTTTCAATTCCAACAAAACGCTGAAGAAACAGTTCCCTGAACTGCGCCCAAGTGATGTCGCCAAAGCATATTTGTGAAAGCCACTGTGATGCGGTGCCTTCTAATGCCTTACTTAGTGCTATCACCAGATTGCTACCTTGGAGAACGTTATCAGCAAATATAAGGTCCACCGTGCTACACCAAGACGAGGGCTCCACTCCAGCCACTTCAGGGTTAAATTTTGGTAAGGTAATGTGTGAAGCTATACCATCGGATTGCGGCGCCTTTGGAGTCTGCATGTTTTTAATGATTTCCACCAGGTTGCGATTTTGCAGTTCCAATGCTAACAAATGTGGATCAGTAGGCAAAGCAGATCCCACTTCTGATGTCGGAGAAAGCCCATTTTTATTTCCATTTTCGGACGCAGCAAGTTCTGTTCGTATCGGTGGCGCAATCGTAACTGTGCTCGCTAAGCACATTCCAAGTTATTTCACAAGTTTTGCAAATCATAATGCTATCTCTTTTCTACGCCCTTACGAACAGACCTTACTCAACAGCAGAGTCTGTCTCTTTTCCTGATCTGTTGTGCATTCTGAAAACCGTTCACCGACATCGTGTCGCCACTCAAAATGTACACGCATGCACAATGGTCAAACTAACCATTCTATGCCACACATATACAGTGGGTAAATTAACCATTCTACGACATATACATATATATGGCTCAGGGTCAACAGCCGAATCGTTGTAGCCATTTCCGTCTGTCTGTCCGTGTGAAAATCTAGATCTCAGCTATTATAAGAGTTAGAACTGCCAAATTTGGTGACAAAATGTGTTATTAATGCACTCTGATCAAGTTTATTTTGGATTTTGGCCACGCCCTCTTCCGCCCCTGTAAATAAAAAAAAAATTGATTATAAGCGCAATTTTAATGCCATATTGTTCATTTTCGGTTTATATGATAACTATAGCTTGCCAGATGATCTTTAAAAGATTGGTAACAATCGGATAATAAACACAGAAGTTATTCAGCTTAATGTTTTCCATAGCTGTAAGCAGCGCTGCCGGCAGCGCAAATTCTATATTTGTACAGGAGATAATAAGAATGCCTTACAATACAAATTTTTGCAGTTGTTGGATAACAGCGTCAGTAGCTTAGTGGAAAAGCGATGAACTCCTGAACCGACAGGTCCGTGGTTCGATTCCCAGTTCATGCCGCTTAAGCTTTTTCTTTTTTTTTTTTAAGAACTAATACTTTAATTTTTGAATATGCATTAATTGGTGGTCGTGCATTTATTAAAAATTTTTTAATGGCTCACAATGAACTTAGTTAACAAGTGGAGAAGTGACAGTCTCTTAAATCAGCTGTGTGCGATTGTTAGAGCGCAGCTTTTTCTTATATTTTTCTATTTTTATTATACCCGCTACTCATAGAGTAGAAGGGTATTATAACTTTGTTCAAACCGAAAATGTATGTAACAGGCAGAAGGAGATACCTCCGACCCCAAAAAGTAAATATATTCTGGCTCAGGATCAACAGCCGAGTCGATATAGCCATGTCCGTCTGTCTGTCCGTGTGAAAATCTAGATCTCAGCTATTATAAGAGCTAGGACTACCAAATTTGATGACAATATGTGTTATTATTGCACGCTGATCAAGTTTATTTTAGATTTTGGCCACGCCCCCTTCCGCCCCTGTAAATCAAAAAAAATTAATTACAAGCGCAATTTTGACGCCATATTGTTCATTTTCGGTTTATATAATAGCTATAGCTAGCCAGATGATCTCTGAAAATTTGGTAACAATCGGATATTAAGCACAGAAGTTATTCAGCTTAACGTTTTCCATAGCTGTAAGCAGCGCTGCCGGCAGCCGAATCGTGTGTGCGTGTACGGTGGTGAAATAGGTTAAGTTGTAGACTTCAAAACGAACAGTACTATTATGCATTTATGGGTTCGAGTCCCGCCCGCATCAAAAATTAAATGTGTGCAAAAATGTTTATACCCGCTACTCATAGAGTAGAAGGGTATTATAACTTTGTTCAAACCGAAATATATAACAGGCAGAAGGAGACACCTCCGACCCCATAAAGTAAATATATTCTAGCTCAGGATCAACAGCCGAGTCGATATAGCCATGTCCGTCTGTCCGTCTGTCTGTCTTTCCGTCTGTCCGTCTGTCTGTCCGTGTGAAAATCTAGATCTTAGCTGTTATAAGAGCTAGAACTTCCAAATTTGGTGACAAAATGTGTTATTATTGCACGCTGGCCCTTCCGCCCCTGCAAATTGAAAAAAATTAATTACAAGCGCAATTTTGATGCCATATTGTTCATTTTCGGACTACATGATAACTATAGATAGCCAGATGATCTCTGAAAATTTGGTAACAATCGGATAATAAACACAGAAGTTACTCAGCTTAACGTTTTCCGTAGCTGTAAGCAGCGCTGCCGGCAGCGAAAATTCTTTATTTGTACAGGAGATAATAAGAATGCCTTACAATGCAAATTTTTGCAGTTGTTGGATAACAGCGTCAGTAGCTTAGTGGAAAAGCGATGAATTCCTGAACCGACAGGTCCGTGGGTCGACTCCGAGTTCATGCCGCTTGAGCTTTTTTTTTTTTTTTAAGAACTAATACTTTAATTTTTGAATATGCATTAATTGGTGGTCGTGGATTTTATTTAAAATTTTTTTTAATGGCTCACAATGAACTTTGTTAAGAAGTGGAGAAGTGACAGTCTCTTAAATCAGCTGTGTGCGATTGTTAGAGCGCAGCTTTTTCCTATATTTTTATACCCGCTACTCATAGAGTAGAAGGGTATTATAACTTTGTTCAAACCGAAACTGTATGTAACAGGCAGAAGGGGACACCTCCGACCCCATAAAATATATATATTCAGGCTCAGGATCAACAGCCGAGTCGATATAGCCATGTGCGTCTGTCCGTCTGCCCGTCTGTCCGTCTGTCTGTCCGTGTGAAAATCTGGATCTCAGCTATTATAAGAGCTAAAACTACCAAATTTGGTGACAGAATGTGTTATTATTGCACGTTGATCAAGTTTATTTTGGATTTTGGCCACGCCCCCTTCCGCCCCCGCAAATCGAAAAAACATTGATAACAAGTGCAATGCCATATTGTTGATTTTCGGTTTACATGATAACTATAGCTAGCCAGATGATCTTTAAAAATTTGGTAATAATCGGATAATAAACACAGAAGCTATTCAGTTTAACGTTTCCATAGCTGTAAACCGCGCTTCCGGCAGCGCAAATTCTTTATTTGTACAGGAAATAATAAGAATGCCATGCAATGATAATTTTTTGCAGTTGTTGGATAACAGCGTCAGTAGCTTAGTGGAAAAACTCCTGAGCCGACAGGCCCGTGATTCGATTCCCAATTCATGCTGCTTAAGCTTTTTCTTTTTATACCCGCTACTCATAGAGTAGAAGGGTATTATAACTTTGTTCAAACCGAAAATGTATGTAACAGGCAGAAGGAGACACCTCCGACCGCATAAAGTATATATATTCTTGCTCAGGATCAACAGCCGGGTCGATATAGCCATGTCCGTCTGTCCGTCTGTCTGTCTGTCCGTCTGTCTGTCCGTGTGAAAATCTAGATCTTAGCTATTATAAGAGCTAGAACTACCAAATTTGGTGACAAAATGTGTTATTATTGCACGCTGATCAAGTTTATTTTGGATTTTGGCCACTCCCCCTTCCGTCCCTGTAAATCGAAAAAAATTAATTACAAGCGCAATTTTGATGCCATATTGTTCATTTTCGGACTACATGATAACTATAGATAGCCAGATGATCTCTGAAGATTAGGTAACAATCGGATAATAAACACAGAAGTTATTCAGCTTAACGTTTTCCACAGCTGTAAGCAGCGCTGCCGGCAGCGCTGTTTGCAGCATTGTGCCGAATCGTGTGTGCGTGTACGGTGGTGAAATGGGTTAAGTTGTGGACTGCAAAACGAACAGTACTATTATGCATTTACGGGTTCGAGACCCGCCCGCATCAAAAATTAAATGTGTGCAAAAATGTTTTCTTTTCTTATTTTATATTTTGACTTTGCATAAATATTATAAGTCCATAGCCTTTTACGGTCAAAATATGATTGTAGCCGTTTTTTTTGTTCCGCAAATAAATTATGTACAAGCAGCTGGGTAGCGGGTATATTACAGTCGAGCACATTCGACTGTAGCTTTCTTACTTGTTATACCCGCTACTCATAGAGTAGAAGGGTATTATAACTTTGTTCAAACCGAAAATGTATGTAACAGGCAGAAGGAGACACCTCCGACCCCATAAAGCATATATATTCTGTCTCAGGATCAACAGCCGAGTCGATATAGCCATGTCCGTCTGTCCGTCTGTCTGTCTGTCCGTCTGGCCGTCTGTCTGTCCGTGTGAAAATCTAGATCTTAGCTATTATAAGAGCTAGAACTACCAAATTTGGTGACAAAATGTGTTATTATTGCACGCTGATCAAGTTTATTTTGGATTTTGGCCACTCCCCCTTCCGCCCCTGCAAATCGAAAAAAATTAATTACAAGCGCAATTTTGATGCCATATTATTCATTTTCGGTTTATATGATAACTATATCTAGCCAGATGATCTCTAAAAGTTTGATAACAATCGGATAATAAACACAGAAGCTATTCAGTTTAACGTTTTCCATAGCTGTAAACCGCGCTTCCGGCAGCGCAAATTCTTTATTTGTACAGGAAATAATAAGAATGCCATGCAATGATAATTTTTTGCAGTTGTTGGATAACAGCGTCAGTAGCTTAGTGGAAAAACTCCTGAACCGACAGGCCCGTGATTCGATTCCCAATTCATGCTGCTTAAGCTTTTTCTTTTTATACCCGCTACTCATAGAGTAGAAGGGTATTATAACTTTGTTCAAACCGAAAATGTATGTAACAGGCAGAAGGAGACACCTCCGACCCCATAAAGTATATATATTCTGGCTCAGGATCAACAGCCGGGTCGATATAGCCATGTCCGTCTGTCCGTCTGTCTGTCTGTCCGTCTGTCTGTCCGTGTGAAAATCTAGATCTTAGCTATTATAAGAGCTAGAACTACCAAATTTGGTGACAAAATGTGTTATTATTGCACGCTGATCAAGTTTATTTTGGATTTTGGCCACTCCCCCTTCCGCCCCTGCAAATCGAAAAAAATTAATTACAAGCGCAATTTTGATGCCATATTGTTCATTTTCGGACTACATGATAACTATAGATAGCCAGATGATCTCTGAAGATTAGGTAACAATCGGATAATAAACACAGAAGTTATTCAGCTTAACGTTTTCCACAGCTGTAAGCAGCGCTGCCGGCAGCGCTGTTTGCAGCATTGTGCCGAATCGTGTGTGCGTGTACGGTGGTGAAATGGGTTAAGTTGTGGACTGCAAAACGAGCAGTACTATTATGCATTTACGGGTTCGAGACCCGCCCGCATCAAAAATTAAATGTGTGCAAAAATGTTTTTTTTTTTTATTTTATATTTTGACTTTGCATAAATATTATAAGTACATAGCCTTTTACGGTCAAAATATGATTGTAGCCGTTTTTTTGTTCCGCAAATAAATTATGTACAAGCAGCTGGGTAGCGGGTATATTACAGTCGAGCACATTCGACTGTAGCTTTCTTACTTGTTATACCCGCTACTCATAGAGTAGAAGGGTATTATAACTTTGTTCAAACCGAAAATGTATGTAACAGGCAGAAGGAGACACCTCCGACCCCATAAAGCATATATATTCTGTCTCAGGATCAACAGCCGAGTCGATATAGCCATGTCCGTCTGTCCGTCTGTCTGTCTGTCCGTCTGGCCGTCTGTCTGTCCGTGTGAAAATCTAGATCTTAGCTATTATAAGAGCTAGAACTACCAAATTTGGTGACAAAATGTGTTATTATTGCACGCTGATCAAGTTTTTTTGGATTTTGGCCACTCCCCTTCCGCCCCTGCAAATCGAAAAAAATTAATTACAAGCGCAATTTTGATGCCATATTATTCATTTTCGGTTTATATGATAACTATATCTAGCCAGATGATCTCTAAAAGTTTGATAACAATCGGATAATAAACACAGAAGCTATTCAGTTTAACGTTTTCCATAGCTGTAAACCGCGCTTCCGGCAGCGCAAATTCTTTATTTGTACAGGAAATAATAAGAATGCCATGCAATGATAATTTTTTGCAGTTGTTGGATAACAGCGTCAGTAGCTTAGTGGAAAAACTCCTGAACCGACAGGCCCGTGATTCGATTCCCAATTCATGCTGCTTAAGCTTTTTCTTTTTATACCCGCTACTCATAGAGTAGAAGGGTATTATAACTTTGTTCAAACCGAAAATGTATGTAACAGGCAGAAGGAGACACCTCCGACCCCATAAAGTATATATATTCTGGCTCAGGATCAACAGCCGGGTCGATATAGCCATGTCCGTCTGTCCGTCTGTCTGTCTGTCCGTCTGTCTGTCCGTGTGAAAATCTAGATCTTAGCTATTATAAGAGCTAGAACTACCAAATTTGGTGACAAAATGTGTTATTATTGCACGCTGATCAAGTTTATTTTGGATTTTGGCCACTCCCCCTTCCGCCCCTGCAAATCGAAAAAAATTAATTACAAGCGCAATTTGGATGCCATATTGTTCATTTTCGGACTACATGATAACTATAGATAGCCAGATGATCTCTGAAGATTAGGTAACAATCGGATAATAAACACAGAAGTTATTCAGCTTAACGTTTTCCACAGCTGTAAGCAGCGCTGCCGGCAGCGCTGTTTGCAGCATTGTGCCGAATCGTGTGTGCGTGTACGGTGGTGAAATGGGTTAAGTTGTGGACTGCAAAACGAACAGTACTATTATGCATTTACGGGTTCGAGACCCGCCCGCATCAAAAATTAAATGTGTGCAAAAATGTTTTCTTTTCTTATTTTATATTTTGACTTTGCATAAATATTATAAGTCCATAGCCTTTTACGGTCAAAATATGATTGTAGCCGTTTTTTTGTTCCGCAAATAAATTATGTACAAGCAGCTGGGTAGCGGGTATATTACAGTCGAGCACATTCGACTGTAGCTTTCTTACTTGTTATACCCGCTACTCATAGAGTAGAAGGGTATTATAACTTTGTTCAAACCGAAAATGTATGTAACAGGCAGAAGGAGACACCTCCGACCCCATAAAGCATATATATTCTGTCTCAGGATCAACAGCCGAGTCGATATAGCCATGTCCGTCTGTCCGTCTGTCTGTCTGTCCGTCTGGCCGTCTGTCTGTCCGTGTGAAAATCTAGATCTTAGCTATTATAAGAGCTAGAACTACCAAATTTGGTGACAAAATGTGTTATTATTGCACGCTGATCAAGTTTTTTTTGGATTTTGGCCACTCCCCCTTCCGCCCCTGCAAATCGAAAAAAATTAATTACAAGCGCAATTTTGATGCCATATTATTCATTTTCGGTTTATATGATAACTATATCTAGCCAGATGATCTCTAAAAGTTTGATAACAATCGGATAATAAACACAGAAGCTATTCAGTTTAACGTTTTCCATAGCTGTAAACCGCGCTTCCGGCAGCGCAAATTCTTTATTTGTACAGGAAATAATAAGAATGCCATGCAATGATAATTTTTGCAGTTGTTGGATAACAGCGTCAGTAGCTTAGTGGAAAAACTCCTGAACCGACAGGCCCGTGATTCGATTCCCAATTCATGCTGCTTAAGCTTTTTCTTTTTATACCCGCTACTCATAGAGTAGAAGGGTATTATAACTTTGTTCAAACCGAAAATGTATGTAACAGGCAGAAGGAGACACCTCCGACCCCATAAAGTATATATATTCTGGCTCAGGATCAACAGCCGGGTCGATATAGCCATGTCCGTCTGTCCGTCTGTCTGTCTGTCCGTCTGTCTGTCCGTGTGAAAATCTAGATCTTAGCTATTATAAGAGCTAGAACTACCAAATTTGGTGACAAAATGTGTTATTATTGCACGCTGATCAAGTTTATTTTGGATTTTGGCCACTCCCCCTTCCGCCCCTGCAAATCGAAAAAAATTAATTACAAGCGCAATTTGGATGCCATATTGTTCATTTTCGGACTACATGATAACTATAGATAGCCAGATGATCTCTGAAGATTAGGTAACAATCGGATAATAAACACAGAAGTTATTCAGCTTAACGTTTTCCACAGCTGTAAGCAGCGCTGCCGGCAGCGCTGTTTGCAGCATTGTGCCGAATCGTGTGTGTGCGTGTACGGTGGTGAAATGGGTTAAGTTGTGGACTGCAAAACGAACAGTACTATTATGCATTTACGGGTTCGAGACCCGCCCGCATCAAAAATTAAATGTGTGCAAAAATGTTTTCTTTTCTTATTTTATATTTTGACTTTGCATAAATATTATAAGTCCATAGCCTTTTACGGTCAAAATATGATTGTAGCCGTTTTTTTGTTCCGCAAATAAATTATGTACAAGCAGCTGGGTAGCGGGTATATTACAGTCGAGCACATTCGACTGTAGCTTTCTTACTTGTTATACCCGCTACTCATAGAGTAGAAGGGTATTATAACTTTGTTCAAACCGAAAATGTATGTAACAGGCAGAAGGAGACACCTCCGACCCCATAAAGCATATATATTCTGTCTCAGGATCAACAGCCGAGTCGATATAGCCATGTCCGTCTGTCCGTCTGTCTGTCTGTCCGTCTGGCCGTCTGTCTGTCCGTGTGAAAATCTAGATCTTAGCTATTATAAGAGCTAGAACTACCAAATTTGGTGACAAAATGTGTTATTATTGCACGCTGATCAAGTTTATTTTGGATTTTGGCCACGCCCCCTTCCGCCCCTGTAAATCGAAAAAATTGATTACAAGCGCAATTTTGATGCCATATTATTCATTTTCGGTTTATATGATAACTATATCTAGCCAGATGATCTCTAAAAGTTTGATAACAATCGGATAATAAACACAGAAGCTATTCAGTTTAACGTTTTCCATAGCTGTAAACCGCGCTTCCGGCAGCGCAAATTCTTTATTTGTACAGGAAATAATAAGAATGCCATGCAATGATAATTTTTTGCAGTTGTTGGATAACAGCGTCAGTAGCTTAGTGGAAAAACTCCTGAACCGACAGGCCCGTGATTCGATTCCCAATTCATGCTGCTTAAGCTTTTTCTTTTTATACCCGCTACTCATAGAGTAGAAGGGTATTATAACTTTGTTCAAACCGAAAATGTATGTAACAGGCAGAAGGAGACACCTCCGACCCCATAAAGTATATATATTCTGGCTCAGGATCAACAGCCGGGTCGATATAGCCATGTCCGTCTGTCCGTCTGTCTGTCTGTCCGTCTGTCTGTCCGTGTGAAAATCTAGATCTTAGCTATTATAAGAGCTAGAACTACCAAATTTGGTGACAAAATGTGTTATTATTGCACGCTGATCAAGTTTATTTTGGATTTTGGCCACTCCCCCTTCCGCCCCTGCAAATCGAAAAAAATTAATTACAAGCGCAATTTTGATGCCATATTGTTCATTTTCGGACTACATGATAACTATAGATAGCCAGATGATCTCTGAAGATTAGGTAACAATCGGATAATAAACACAGAAGTTATTCAGCTTAACGTTTTCCACAGCTGTAAGCAGCGCTGCCGGCAGCGCTGTTTGCAGCATTGTGCCGAATCGTGTGTGCGTGTACGGTGGTGAAATGGGTTAAGTTGTGGACTGCAAAACGAGCAGTACTATTATGCATTTACGGGTTCGAGACCCGCCCGCATCAAAAATTAAATGTGTGCAAAAATGTTTTTTTTTTTTTATTTTATATTTTGACTTTGCATAAATATTATAAGTCCATAGCCTTTTACGGTCAAAATATGATTGTAGCCGTTTTTTTGTTCCGCAAATAAATTATGTACAAGCAGCTGGGTAGCGGGTATATTACAGTCGAGCACATTCGACTGTAGCTTTCTTACTTGTTATACCCGCTACTCATAGAGTAGAAGGGTATTATAACTTTGTTCAAACCGAAAATGTATGTAACAGGCAGAAGGAGACACCTCCGACCCCATAAAGCATATATATTCTGTCTCAGGATCAACAGCCGAGTCGATATAGCCATGTCCGTCTGTCCGTCTGTCTGTCTGTCCGTCTGTCTGTCCGTGTGAAAATCTAGATCTTAGCTATTATAAGAGCTAGAACTACCAAATTTGGTGACAAAATGTGTTATTATTGCACGCTGATCAAGTTTATTTTGGATTTTGGCCACTCCCCTTCCGCCCCTGCAAATCGAAAAAATTAATTACAAGCGCAATTTTGATGCCATATTGTTCATTTTCGGACTACATGATAACTATAGATAGCCAGATGATCTCTGAAGATTAGGTAACAATCGGATAATAAACACAGAAGTTATTCAGCTTAACGTTTTCCACAGCTGTAGCAGCGCCGCCGGCGGTGTTGTTGGCATTGTGCCGAATCGTGTGTGCGTGTACGGTGGTGAAATGGGTTAAGTTGTGGACTGCAAAACGAGCAGTACTATTATGCATTTACGGGTTCGAGACCCGCCCGCATCAAAAATTAAATGTGTGCAAAAATGTTTTTTTTTTTTTTTATATTTTGACTTTGCATAAATATTATAAGTCCATAGCCTTTTACGGTCAAAATATGATTGTAGCCGTTTTTTTGTTCCGCAAATAAATTATGTACAAGCAGCTGGGTAGCGGGTATATTACAGTCGAGCACATTCGACTGTAGCTTTCTTACTTGTTATACCCGCTACTCATAGAGTAGAAGGGTATTATAACTTTGTTCAAACCGAAAATGTATGTAACAGGCAGAAGGAGACACCTCCGACCCCATAAAGCATATATATTCTGTCTCAGGATCAACAGCCGAGTCGATATAGCCATGTCCGTCTGTCCGTCTGTCTGTCTGTCCGTCTGGCCGTCTGTCTGTCCGTGTGAAAATCTAGATCTTAGCTATTATAAGAGCTAGAACTACCAAATTTGGTGACAAAATGTGTTATTATTGCACGCTGATCAAGTTTTTTTTGGATTTTGGCCACTCCCCCTTCCGCCCCTGCAAATCGAAAAAATTAATTACAAGCGCAATTTTGATGCCATATTATTCATTTTCGGTTTATATGATAACTATATCTAGCCAGATGATCTCTAAAAGTTTGATAACAATCGGATAATAAACACAGAAGCTATTCAGTTTAACGTTTTCCATAGCTGTAAACCGCGCTTCCGGCAGCGCAAATTCTTTATTTGTACAGGAAATAATAAGAATGCCATGCAATGATAATTTTTTGCAGTTGTTGGATAACAGCGTCAGTAGCTTAGTGGAAAAACTCCTGAACCGACAGGCCCGTGATTCGATTCCCAATTCATGCTGCTTAAGCTTTTTCTTTTTATACCCGCTACTCATAGAGTAGAAGGGTATTATAACTTTGTTCAAACCGAAAATGTATGTAACAGGCAGAAGGAGACACCTCCGACCCCATAAAGCATATATATTCTGGCTCAGGATCAACAGCCGAGTCGATATAGCCATGTCCGTCTGTCCGTCTGTCTGTCTGTCCGTCTGTCTGTCCGTGTGAAAATCTAGATCTTAGCTATTATAAGAGCTAGAACTACGAAATTTGGTGACAAAATGTGTTATTATTGCACGCTGATCAAGTTTATTTTGGATTTTGGCCACTCCCCCTTCCGCCCCTGCAAATCGAAAAAAATTAATTACAAGCGCAATTTTGATGCCATATTGTTCATTTTCGGTTTATATGATAACTATAGATAGCCAGATTATCTCTGAAAATTTGGTAACAATCGGATAATAAACACAGAAATTATTTAGCTTAACGTTTTCCATAGCTGTAAGCAGCGCTGCCGGCAGCGCAGATACTATATTTGTACTGGAAATAATAAGAAATTCTTTATTTGTACAGGAAATAATAAGAATGCCTTACAACGCAAATTTTAGCAGTTGTTGGATAACAGCGTCAGTACCTTAGTGGAAAAGCGATGAACTCCTGAACCGACAGGTCCGTGGTTCGATTCCAAGTTCATGCCGCTTAAGCTTTTTCATTTTTCTATACCCACTACTCATAGAGTAGAAGGATATTATATCTTTGTTCAAACCGAAAATGTATGTAACAGGCAGAAGGAGACACCTCCGACCCCATAAAGTATATATATTCTGGCTCAGGATCAACAGCCGAGTCGATATAGCCATGTCCGTCTGTCCGTCTGTCCGTCTGTCTGTCTGTCTGTCTGTCTGTCTGTCTGTCAGTCTGTCCGTCTGTCTGTCCGTGTGAAAATCTAGATCTTAGCTATTATAAGAGCTAGAACTACCAAATTTGGTGACAAAATGTGTTATTATTGCACGCTGATCAAGTTTATTTTGGATTTTGGACACTCCCCCTTCCGCCCCTGCAAATCGAAAAAAGCATTGATAACAAGTGCAATTTTGATGGCATATTGTTCATTTTCGGTTTACATGATAACTATAGCTAGCCAGATGATCTTTGAAAATTTGGTTATAATCGGATAATAAACACAGAAGTTATTCAGCTTAACGTTTTCCACAGCTGTAAGCAGCGCTGCCGGCAGCGTGTGTGCGTGTACGGTGGTGAAATGGGTTAAGTTGTGGACTGCAAAACGAACAGTACTATTATGCATTTACGGGTTCGAGTCCCGCCCGCATCAAAAATTAAATGTGTGCAAAAATGTTTTTTTTTTTATTTTATATTTTGACTTCGCATAAATATTATAAGTCTATAGCCTTCTACGGTCAAAATATGATTGTAGCCGTTTTTGTGTTCCGCAAATAAATTATGTACAAGCAGCTGGGTAGCGGGTATATTACAGTCGAGCACATTCGACTGTAGCTTTCTTACTTGTTATACCCGCTACTCATAGAGTAGAAGGGTATTATAACTTTGTTCAAACCGAAAATGTATGTAACAGGCAGAAGGAGACACCTCCGACCCCATAAAGCATATATATTCTGTCTCAGGATCAACAGCCGAGTCGATATAGCCATGTCCGCCTGTCCGTCTGTCTGTCCGTGTGAAAATCTAGATCTTAGCTATTATAAGAGCTAGAACTACCAAATTTGGTAACAAAATGTGTTATTATTGCACGCTGATCAAGTTTATTTTGGATTTTGGACACTCCCCCTTCCGCCCCTGCAAATCGAAAAAAACATTGATAACAAGTGCAATTTTGATGGCATATTGTTCATTTTCGGTTTACATGATAACTATAGCTAACCAGATGATCTTTGAAAATTTGGTAATAATCGGATAATAAACACAGAAGTTATTCAGCTTAACGTTTCCACAGCTGTAAGCAGCGCTGCCGGCAGCGTGTGTGCGTGTACGGTGGTGAAATGGGTTAAGTTGTGGACTGCAAAACGAACAGTACTATTATGCATTTACGGGTTCGAGTCCCTCCCGCATCAAAAATTAAATGTGTGCAAAAATGTTTGTTTTTTTTTTATTTTATTTTTTGACTTTGCATAAATATTATAAGTCCATAGCCTTTTACGGTCAAAATATGATTGTAGCCGTTTTTTTGTTCCGCAAATAAATTATGTACAAGCAGCTGGGTAGCGGGTATATTACAGTCGAGCACACTCGACTGTAGCTTTCTTACTTGTTCTTTTTATACCCGCTACTCATAGAGTAGAAGGATATTATATCTTTGTTCAAACCGAAAATGTATGTAACAGGCAGAAGGAGACACCTCCGACCCCATAAAGTATATATATTCTGGCTCAGGATCAACAGCCGAGTCGATATAGCCATGTCCGTCTGTCCGTCTGTCCGTCTGTCTGTCTGTCTGTCTGTCTGTCTGTCTGTCAGTCTGTCCGTCTGTCCGTCTGTCTGTCCGTGTGAAAATCTAGATCTTAGCTATTATAAGAGCTAGAACTACCAAATTTGGTGACAAAATGTGTTATTATTGCACGCTGATCAAGTTTATTTTGGATTTTGGACACTCCCCCTTCCGCCCCTGCAAATCGAAAAAAGCATTGATAACAAGTGCAATTTTGATGGCATATTGTTCATTTTCGGTTTACATGATAACTATAGCTAGCCAGATGATCTTTGAAAATTTGGTAATAATCGGATAATAAACACAGAAGTTATTCAGCTTAACGTTTTCCACAGCTGTAAGCAGCGCTGCCGGCAGCGTGTGTGCGTGTACGGTGGTGAAATGGGTTAAGTTGTGGACTGCAAAACGAACAGTACTATTATGCATTTACGGGTTCGAGTCCCGCCCGCATCAAAAAATTAAATGTGTGCAAAAATGTTTTTTTTTTATTTTATATTTTGACTTCGCATAAATATTATAAGTCTATAGCCTTCTACGGTCAAAATATGATTGTAGCCGTTTTTGTGTTCCGCAAATAAATTATGTACAAGCAGCTGGGTAGCGGGTATATTACAGTCGAGCACATTCGGCTGTAGCTTTCTTACTTGTTATACCCGCTACTCATAGAGTAGAAGGGTATTATAACTTTGTTCAAACCGAAAATGTATGTAACAGGCAGAAGGAGACACCTCCGACCCCATAAAGCATATATATTCTGTCTCAGGATCAACAGCCGAGTCGATATAGCCATGTCCGCCTGTCCGTCTGTCTGTCCGTGTGAAAATCTAGATCTTAGCTATTATAAGAGCTAGAACTACCAAATTTGGTAACAAAATGTGTTATTATTCCACGCTGATCAAGTTTATTTTGGATTTTGGACACTCCCCCTTCCGCCCCTGCAAATCGAAAAAAACATTGATAACAAGTGCAATTTTTATGGCATATTGTTCATTTTCGGTTTACATGATAACTATAGCTAGCCAGATGATCTTTGAAAATTTGGTAATAATCGGATAATAAACACAGAAGTTATTCAGCTTAACGTTTTCCACAGCTGTAAGCCGCGCTGCCGGCAGCGCTGCTTGCAGCATTGTGCCGAATCGTGTGTGCGTGTACGGTGGTGAAATGGGTTAAGTTGTGGACTGCAAAACGAACAGTACTATTATGCATTTACGGGTTCGAGTCCCGCCCGCATCAAAAATTAAATGTGTGCAAAAATGTTTTTATTTTATATTTTGACTTTGCATAAATATTATAAGTCCATAGCCTTCTACGGTCAAAATATGATTGTAGAAGGGTATTATAACTTTGTTCAAGCCGAAAATGTATGTAACAGGCAGAAGGAGACATCTCCGACCCCATAAGGTATATATATTCTGGCTCAGGATCAACAGCCGAGTCGATATAGCCATGTCCGTCTGTCCGTCTGTCTGTCCGTGTGAAAATGCAAATCGAAAACAATTAATTACAAGCGCAATTTTTATGCCATATTGTTCATTTTCGGACTACATGATAACTATAGATAGCCAGATGATCTCTGAAAATTTGGTAACAATCGGATAATAAACACAGAAGTTACTCAGCTTAACGTTTTCCGTAGCTGTAAGCAGCGCTGCCGGCAGCGCAAATTCTTTAATTGTACAGGAAATAATAAGAATGCCTTAGAATGCAAATTTTTGCAGCTGTTGGATAACAGCGTCAGTAGCTTAGTGGAAAAGCGATGAACTCCTGAACCGACAGGTCCGTGGTTCGATTCCCAGTTCATGCCGCTTAAGCGTTTTTTTTTTTTTTTTAAGAACTAACACTTTAATTTTTGACTATGCATTAATTGGTGGTTGCGCATTTTATTTAAAATTTTTTTAATGGCTCACAATAAACTTTGTTAACAAGTGGAGAAGTGACAGTCTCTTAAATCAGCCGAGTCCGATTGTTAGAGCGCAGCTTTTTCTTATATTTATACCCGCTACTTATAGAGTAGAAGGGTATTATAACTTTGTTCAAACCGAAAATGTATGTAACAGGCAGAAGGAGACACCTCCGACCCCATAAAGTATATATATTCTGGCTCAGGATCAACAGCCGAGTCGATATAGCCATGTCCGTCTGTCCGTCTGCCCGTCTGGCCGTCTGTCTGTCCGTGTGAAAATCTAGATCACAGCTATTATAAGAGCTAGAACTACCAAATTTGGTGACAATATGTGTTATTATTGCACGCTGATCAAGTTTATTTTGGATTTTGGCCACGCCCCCTTTCGTCCCTGTAAATAAAAAAAAATTGATTACAAGCGCAATTTTGATGCCATATTATTCATTTTCGGTTTATATGATAACTATAGCTAGTTATCTATAATAAACACAGAAGTTATTCAGCTTAACGTTTTCCATAGCTGTAAGCAGCGCTGCCGGCAGCGCAAATACTATATTTGTACAGGAAATAATAAGAAATTCTTTATTTGTACAGGAAATAATAAGAATGCCTTACAATGCAAATTTTTGCAGTTGTTGGATAACAGCATCAGTAGCTTATTGGAAAAGCGATGAACTCCTGAACCGACAGGTCCGTGGTTCGATTCCAAGTTCATGCCGTTTAAGCTTTTTCTCTTCTTTTTTTTAAGAACTAATACTTTAATTTTTGAATATGCATCAATTGGTGGTCGTGCATTTTATTTAAAGTTTTTTTAATGGCTCACAATGAACTTTGTTAAGATGTGGAAAAGCTGTGTGCGATTGTTACAGCGCAGCTTTTTCCTATATTTTTATACCCGCTACTCATAGAGTAGAAGGGTATTATAACTTTGTTCAAACCGAAAATGTATGTAACAGGCAGAAGGGGACACCTCCGACCCCATAAAGTATATATATTCTGGCTCAGGATCAACAGCCGAGTCGATATAGCCATGTCCGTCTGTCCGTCTGTCTGTCCGTGTGAAAATCTAGATCTCAGCTATTATAAGAGCTAGGACAACCAAATTTAAAATGAAATAATAAGAATGCCTTACAATGCAAATTTTTGCAGTTGTTGGATAACAGCGTAAGTAGCTTAGTGGAAAAACTCCTGAACCGACAGGCCCGTGATTCGATTCCCAATTCATGCCGCTTAAGCTTTTTCTTTTTATACCCGCTACTCATAGAGTAGAAGGGTATTATAACTTTGTTCAAACCGAAAATGTATGTAACAGGCAGAAGGAGACACCTCCGACCCCATAAAGTATATATATTCTGGCACAGGATCAACAGCCGAGTCGATATAGCCTTGTCCGTCTGTCCGTCTGTCTGTCCGTATGAAAATCTAGATCTCAGCTATTATAAGAGCTAGAACTACCAAATTTGGTGACACTATGTGTTATTATTGCACGTTGATCAAGTTTATTTTGGATTTTGGCCTCGCCCCCTGTAAATCGAAAAAAATTGATTACAAGCGCAATTTTGATGTTATATTGTTCCATATAATAACTATAGCTGTCCTGATGATCTCTGAAAATTTGGTAACAATCGGATAATAAACACAGAAGCTATTCAGTTTAACGTTTTCCCTAGCTGTAAACCGCGCTTCCGGCAGCGCAAATTCTTTATTTGTACAGGAAATAATAAGAATGCCATACAATGCAAATTTTTGCAGCGTCAGTAGCTTAGTGAAAAAACTCCTGAACCGACAGGCCCGTGGTTCGATTCCCAATTCATGCCGCTTAAGCTTTTTTTTTTATACCCGCTACTCATAGAGTAGAAGGGTATTATAACTTTGTTCAAACCGAAAATGTATGTAACAGGCAGAAGGGGACACCTCCGACCCCATAAAGTATATATATTCTGGCTCAGGATCAACAGCCGAGTCGATATAGCCATGTCCGTCTGTCTGTCTGTCCGTCTGACTGTCCGTGTGAAAATCTAGATCTTAGCTATTATAAGAGCTAGAACTACCAAATTTGGTGACAAAATGTGTTATTATTGCACGCTGATCAAGTTTATTTTGGATTTTGGCCACTCCCCCTTCCGCCCCTGCAAATCGAAAACAATTAATTACAAGCGCAATTTTTATGCCATATTGTTCATTTTCAGACTACATGATAACTATAGCTAGCCTGATGATCTCTGAAAATTTGGTAACAATCGGATAATAAACACAGAAGCTATTCAGTTTAACATTTTCCCTATCTGTAAACCGCGCTTCCGGCAGCGCAAATTCTTTATTTGTACAGGAAATAATAAGAATGCCATACAATGCAAATTTTTGCAGTTGTTGGATAACAGCGTCAGTAGCTTAGTGGAAAAACTCCTGAACCGACAGGCCCGTGATTCGATTCCTAATTCATGCCGCTTAAGCTTTTTCTTTTTATACCCCCATAGAGTAGAAGGGTATTATAACTTTGTTCAAACCGAAAATGTATGTAACAGGCAGAAGAAGACACCTCCGACCCCATAAAGTATATATATTCTGGCACAGGATCAACAGCCGAGTCGATATAGCCATGTCTGTCTGTCCGTCTGTCTGTCTGTCCGTCTGTCTGTCTGTGCGTCTGTCCGTCTATCTGTCCATGTGAAAATCTAGATCTTAGCTATTATAAGAGCTAGAACTAACAAATTTGGTGACAAAATGTGTTATTACTACACGCTGATCAAGTTTATTTTGGATTTTGGCCACTCCCCCTTCCGCCCCTGCAAATCGAAAAAAATTAATTACAAGCGCAATTTTGATGCCATATTGTTCATTTTCGGACTACATGCTAACTATAGATAGCCAGATGATTTTTGAAAATTTGGTAACAATCGGATAATAAACACAGAAGTTACTCAGCTTAACGTTTTCCGTAGCTGTAAGCAGCGCTGCCGGCAGCGCAAATTCTTTATTTGTACAGGAAATAATAAGAATGCCTTACAATGCAAATTTTTGCAGTTGTTGGATAACAGCGTCAGTAGCTTAGTGGAAAAGCGATGAACTCCTGAACCGACAGGTCCGTGGGTCGATTCCCAGTTCATGCCGCTTAAGCTTGTTCTTTTTATTTTTGATACCCGCTACTTATAGAGTAGAAGGGTATTATAACTTTGTTCAAACCGAAAATGTATGTTACAGGCAGAAGGAGACACCTCCGATCCCATAAAGTATATATATTCTGGCTCAGGATCAACAGCCGAGTCGATATAGCCATGTCCGTCTATTCGTCTGTCCGTCTGTCTGTCCGTGTGAAAATCTAGATCTCAGCTATTATAAGAGCTAGGACAACCAAATTTGGTGGCAAAATGTGTTATTATTGCATGCTGATCAAGTTTATTTTGGATTTTCGCCACGCCCCCTTCCGCCCCCGCAAATCGAAAAAAACATTGATAACAAGTGCAATTTTGATGCCATATTGTTCATTTTCGGTTTATATGATAACTATAGCCAGATGATCTCTGAAAATTTGGTAACAATCGGATAATAAACACAGAAGTTATTCAGCTTAACGTTTTCCACAGCTGTAAGCAGCGCTGCCGGTAGCGCTGCTTGCAGCATTGTGCCAAATCGTGTGTGCGTGTACGGTGGTGAAATGGGTTTAGTTGTGGACTGCAAAACGAACAGTACTATTATGCATTTACATAAATATTATAAGTCCATAGCCTTTTACGGTCAAAATATGATTGTAGCCGTTTTTTTGTTCCGCAAATAAATTATGTACAAGCAGCTGGGTAGCGGGTATATTACAGTCGAGCACTGTAGCTTTCTTACTTGTTTTTTATTTAATTGTATGTTTAAGTTATAAGAATAAATATCAACAAAAACACGCATCATGCATTCAGACTTTGTTTTTGTCGTTCAAGAATTTCCGAATGGTCTCATAATGTAACTTTGTCAAAATTTGCGTAATGGCTTAATGACCGAATGGAGAAGTGGTGGACCTCTTAAGTAATGGGTCCAAGGTTCGATTCCCATGCATGCGTGTCATGGTGGGGGAGATCGAACTTTTCTTATTTTTTGCAAATAAAAGTTTTTGCCTCCCTTTTTAAGCTACTTTCATGAAACTTTGTATACATGTTTCTTATTGGTTTCTCCTTCTGCCTGTTACATACATTTTCGGTTTGAACAAAGTTATAATACTCTTCTACTCTATGAGTAGCGGGTATAAAAAATATAAGAAAAAGCTTCGCTCTAACAATCGCACACAGCTGATTAACTAAGTTCATTGTGAGCCATTAAAAAAATTTTAAATAAAATGCACGACCACCAAAATAATAAAGTCAAGTGTTGACTGTATAAGACCATAGATTTTTCAAGGTTATGAAAAAACAAGTAAGAAAGCTACGTTCGAGTGTTCTCGATTGTAATATACCCGCTAACCAGCTGCTCGTACATAAAAATTATTTGCGGTACAAAAAAGAACGGCTACAATCATATTTTAACCGTAAAAGGCCATGGACTTATAATATTTATGCAAAGTCAAAAACTAAAATAAAAACAATAATTGCTCACATTTAATTTTTGATGCGGGTGAGACTCGAACTCGTAAATGCATAATAGTTCTGTTCGTTTTGCAGTCCACAACTTAACCCATTTCGCCACCATACACGCACACACTATTCGGCACAATGATGCAAGCAGCGCTGCCGGCAAAAGGAGTTAAAAGTATTGAAAACATATAACTTTTATTCAGGTACCAAAAAAATTCAAGATTTATCACTTAAACAGTAAAAATAATAGTTCTACCTGTTGAGGACTTTAAATCGAATACGTGCATGTATAAAATGATATGTGCCCTTTTAATACCTCTCTATATACTTGAATGGAAAGTGTTCTAGAGCACTCTAACTTTTAATAAATTTTGTTAAAAAAACGACCGATAGGTTCCATGGCATCTATACGATGTATCGGTCCGTACCGGCTCGTTCCGACTTTTTTACAGCGGGCTGCAATAAGAACCATGTATACAAAGTTTCATAAAGGTAGCTCAAAAAGGAAGGTAAAAACTTTTCTTTGCAAGAATAAAAAAAGTTCGATCTCCCCCACCATGACACCCATGCATGACAAATTTTGACAAAGTTACATTATGAGACCATTCGGAAATTCTTGCACGACAAAAACAAAGTCTGAATGGATGATGCGTGTTGTTGTTGCTATTTATTTTCATAACTTAAATATACAATTAAATAAAAAATAAAAATAAAAAAATATAAGAAAAAGCTGCGCTCTAACAATAGCACACAGCTGATTTAAGAGACTGTCACTTCTCCATTTGTTAACTAAATTCATTGTGAGCCATTAAAAAAATTTTAAATAAAATGCACGACCACCAATTAATGCATATTCAAAAATTAAAGTAACAGTTCTTAAAAAAAAAAGAAAAAGCTTAAGCGGCATGAACTGAAAATCGAACCACGGGCCTGTCGGTTCAGGAGTTCATCGCTTTTCCACTAAGCTTCTGACGCTGTTATCCAACAACTGCAAAAATTTTCATTGTAAGGCATTCTTATTATTTCCTGTATAAATAAAAAATTTGCGCTACCGGCAGCGCTGCTTACAGCTATGGAACACGTTAAGCTGAATAACTTCTGTGTTTATTATCCGATTATTACCAAATTCACCATCTGGCTAGCTATAGTTATCATATAAACCGAAAATGAACAATATGACATCAAAATTGCACTTGTAATCAATGTTTTTCGATTTACAGGGGCTGAAGGGGGCGTGGCCAGAATCAAAAATAAACTTGATCAGCATGCAATAATAACACATACTGTCACCAAATGGTAGTTCTAGCTCTTATAATAGCTGAGATCTAGATTTTCACACGGACAGACAGACGGACGGACATGGCTGTATCGATTCGGCTGATGATCCTGAGTCAGAATATATATACTTTATGGGATCGGAGGTGTCTTCTTCTGCCTGTTACATACATTTTCGGTTTGAACAAAGTTATAATACCCTTCTACTCTATGAGTAGCGGGTATAATAAACATGCTCCATCACTAATTTTGATAAAATGCGTTTGCCACTCAGTGCAATTGGCAGTAAGCTGTGCATGCGCCTGATACTTTAGAGTTTTTGATTTATAAAAACTACAACTGGTTCGCAAAGAGTTTAATGCGTCAAATGTCATATACCAATGTATTAATAACAATATGGTACAATAAATAGTAGGGATATTTGAAAATTGTCTTCTAAATGATTTTATTAACACATCTTTATCTATTTATAGCTGATTATTAGTATGTTCGTAACGTGATGTTAGTAGATTAACCTTTACAGAATATGTGCAATGCTGTTGTCTTCAATGTTAAAATAAAAATAGGTTTACACTTTCATTTAATTCATCCATTTTTATTTGTTAATTCTTTAGGAACCACTTGAAATTTCCAAAGTTTTCGATAAACGGTTGTTTACGATTGAATTTGTAGTGAAGAGAATTTTAGAGCAATCGATGGAGTTGAAACTGCATTTTGGCCTTGCTGCTGTGCAAGAAAAATGTCATAAAGCTAGAATGTTATACGATATGTTTTTAGACGACGTTAATTACGTTTAGTTGCTTTTATAAAACCTATTTTAGCAGAAATGCAGAATATTAACAAAAACTTCCAAAGCAACAATATAACTGCTACAAAATTATTTAGAGACTTAGTGTTAACTATAAATTCCCTATATAATAGATCCCAATACAGCTATTAATATACTTAAAGAAGATGTTAGAAATGTTATAAATAGAGAGCTATATCTATGATATAATTTTGAAAACAAATTGAAGAAATTAACATTAACAAAGAAACAGAATTAAGCATAAGGAAGCAGTTTACGGACTTTGTCATCGAGCTGATAATGCAACTCAAGAGGTAAGAATATTAAGTAATCATGATTTTTTAACATTACATTAACATGCATTTTATTGTTTTATTTATTAGTCTGCCCGAAAATATTGAAATAATGGAACATATTTACCTATTCTCAGTCGATAATTTACTTCGTCCCAAAAATGATAACATTGTCGACGTTTTGGAATATTTCCATGTCAAAAATATCGATAAAGTTTCAAGGCAGTGTGCAATAATACACTTGGTTCAATGACAGAACGTTGATGAAACCGTGAAATTTTGGACTGTGGTTTCAAACTACCAATACATTAACGGAAACAATCCGTTTAGCACCTAGGCCACATTCGGCATATTTTTAATGTCTTTGCCGTGGTCAATCGCCGATGTCGAACGCGTGTTCAGCTAAATGAACCTCGTGAAAACAAAGTTGAGAAATAGAATGCACTTGGACACGCTAAACTCAATTTTATGGATAAGGTAATACACTAAATAATTTAATAACTTTTACTGTTAAACTAATAATATTTATTATACCCGCTACTCATAGAGTAGTGAAAATTTAGATCTCAGCTATTATAAGAGCTAGAACCACCGAATTTGGTGACAAAATGTGTTATTATTGCACTCTGATCAAGTTTATTTTGGATTTTGGCCACGCCCCCATCCGCCCCTGTAAATCGAAAAAAATTAATTACAAGCGCAATTTTGAAGCCATATTGTTCATATTCGGTTTACATGATAACTATAGCTAGCCAGATGATCTCTGAAAATTCGGTAACAATCGGATAACAAACACAGAAGTTATTCAGCTTATCGTTTGCCGGCAGCGCAAATTCTTTATTTAAACAGGAAATAATAAGAATGCCTTACAATGCAAGTCTTTGCAGTTGTTGGATAACAGCGTCAGCAGCTTAGTGCAAAAGCGATGAACTCCTGAACCGACAGGCCAGTTCGATTCCCAGTTCATGCCGCTTAAGTTTTTTCTTTTTTTTTAAGAACTTTTACTTTTATTTTTGAATATGTATTAATTGGTGGTCGTGCATTTTATTTAAAATTTTTTTTAATGGCTCACAATGAACTTGGTTAACAAGTGGAGAAGTGACAGTCTCTTAAATCAGCTGTGCGCGATTGTTAGAGCGCAGCTATTTCCTATATTTTTTTATTTTTATTTTTTATTTAATTGTATGTTTAAGTTATGAGAATAAATAGCAACAGTAACACGTATCATGCATTCCGACTTTGTTTTTGTCGTGCAAGAATTTCCGAATGGTCTCATGCGTGTCATGGTGGGGGAGATCGAACTTTTCTAATTTTTTCCAAAAAAGTTTCTGCCTCCCTTTTTGAGCTACCTTCATGAAACTTTGTATACATGTTTCTTATTGCTGCCCGCTGCAAATAAGTCGGAATGAGCCGGTACGGACCGATACATCGTATAGATGCCATAGAACCTATCGGTCGTTTCTTTTAACAAAATTTATTAAAAGTTAGAGGGCTCTAGAACACTTTCCATTCAAGTATATAAAGAGGTTTTAAAAGGGCACATATCGTTTTTTACATGCACGTATTCAATTTATAGTCCTCAACAGAGAGAATTATTATTTTTACTGTTTAAGTGATAAATCTTGGGTTTTTTTGGTACCTGAATAAAAGTTATACATTTTCAATACTTTTTACTCCTTTGCCGGCAGCTCTGCTTGCAGCATTGTGCCGAATGGTGTGTGCGTGTAAGGTAGTGAAATGGGTTAAGTTGTGGACTGCAAAACGAACAGAACAGAACCCGCATCAACACTTATGTGAATCATACGCTGTAAAATTTTTATTAAAATTTGGGACATGCCTACTTCCGCCCCCGCAAATCGATAAACCGTATGGTAAGCGCAATAATAAAGCTAGAGTATTCAGTTATGGTGTGAATGATAACTATCACCACCTAAACGATCGCTGAAAATTTGGTTCCGATCAGATAATGAACATAGAAGTTTTTCAATGTTTCATATAGATTTGTACTGAGCCCACTCCAAGCAAGCAAGCAGTGTTTTTTCCAAGCAGTGTTTTTTTCCAACTGCTTGAACTGCTTGTCGTCTAACTGAAAACTATATGTGTTGTTGATTATTTTTCTTTGAAAAACACGTTTACCAATAACAGTTTTCTAAATCTAATTTTTTTCAAAACCTTGAAAAATCCATGGTCATATACAGTCAACACTTGACTGTAGTCGTTCTTACTTGTTTTTATTTTCGATTTTGGCTTTGCATAAATATTGTAATTCCATGGTCAATGTACGACCAGCTGGGTAGCGGGTATATTACGGTCGAGCACACTCGACTGTAGCTTTCTTACTTGTTTTTTTTTTTTGAAGAACTAATACTTTTATTTTTGAATATGCATTAATTGGTGGTCGTGCATTTTATTTAAAATTTTTTTTAATGGCTCACAATGAACTTAGTTAACAAGTGGAGAAGTGACAGTCTCTTAAATCAGCTGTGTGCGATTGTTAGAGCGCAGCTTTTTCTTATATTTTTTTATTTTTATTTTTTATTTAATTGTATGTTTAAGTTATGAAAATAAATAGCAACAATAACACGTATCATGCATTCCGACTTTGTTTTTGTCGTGCAAGAATTTCCGAATGGTCTCAAAATGTAACTTTGGCAAAATTTGCGTAATGGCCGAATGGAGAAGTGGTGGACCTCTTAGGTAATGGGTCCAATGTTCGATTCCGCATGCATGCGTGTGTCATGGTGGGGGAGATCGAACTTTTCTCATTGTTTTCAACAACAAATTTTTGCCTCCCTTTTTGAGCTACCTTCATGAAACTTTGTATACATGTTTCTTATTGCTGCCCCATGTAAATAAGTCGGAACGAGCCGGTACGGACCGATATATCGTATAGATGCCATAGAACCTATCGGTCGTTTTTTTTAACAACATTTATTAAAAGTTAGAGTGCTCTAGAACACTTTCCATTCAAGTATATAAAGAATTACTAAAAGGGCACATATTGTTTTTTACATTCACTTATTCGATTTATAGCCCTCAACAGGTAGAATTATTATTTTTACTGCTTATGTGAAAAATCTTTGATTTTTTTGGTACTTGATTAAAAGTTAACTATGCTGCACTCTATATTTTTAGGCCATGGATTTTAAACAAATACATGGTCTATTGTGTTCGCCGAAATGTGCGTAACAGGTAGAAGGAGGCATCTGCGACCACATAAAGTACATATATATTCTTGCTCAGCATCACTAGCCGAGACGATTGAGCCATGTCTGTCTGTCCGTCTGTCTGTCTGTCCGTCTGTCTGTCTGTCCGTCTGTCTGTCTGTCCGTCTGTCAGTCCGTGTGAAAATCCAGATCTCAAACTACCAAATTAAGTGACAGTATGTGTTATTATTGCACGCTGATCAAGTTTATTTTTTATTTTGGCCACGCCCCCTTCCGCCCCTGTAAATCGAAAAACATTGAGTACAAGCGCAATTTTGATGTCATATTGCTCATTTTCGGATTGCATGATAACTATAGCTAGCCAGATGATCTCTGAAAATTTGGTAACAATCGGATAATAAACACAGAAGTTATTCAGCTTAACGTTTTCTATAGCTGTAAGCAGCTCTGCCGGCAGCGGTAATTCTTTATTTGTACAGGAAATAATAAGAATGCCTTACAATGCAAATCTTTGCAGTTGTTGGATAACAGCGTCAGTAGCTTAGTGGAAAAGCGATGAACTCCTGAACCGACAGGCCAGTGGTTCGATTCCGAGTTCATGCCGCTTAAGCTTTTTCTTTTTATACCCGCTACTCATAGAGTAGAAGGGTATTATAACTTTGTTCAAACCGAAAATGTATGTAACACGCAGAAGGAGACACCTCCGACCCCATAAAGTATATTTATTCTGGCTCAGCCGAGTCGATATAGCCATGTTCGTCTGTCCGCCTGTCCGCCTGTCCGCCTGTCTGTCCGTGTGAAAACCTAGATCTCAGCTATTATAAGAGCTAAAACTACTAAAGTTGGTGACAAAATGTGTTATTATTGCACTCTGATCAAGTTTATTTTGGATTTTGGCCACGCCCCCTTCCGCCCCTGTAAATCGAAAAACATTGATTACAAGCGCAATTTTGATGTCATATTGCTCATTTTCGGATTGCATGATAACCTTAGCTAGCCAGATGATCTCTGAAAATTTGGTAACAATCGGATAATAAACACAGAAGTTATTCAGCTTAACGTTTTCTATAGCTGTAAGCAGCTCTGCCGGCAGCGGTAATTCTTTATTTGTACAGGAAATAATAAGATTGCCTTACAATGCAAATCTTTGCGGTTGTTGGATAACAGCGTCAGTAGCTTAGTGGAAAAGCGATGAACTCCTGAACCGACAGGCCAGTGGTTCGATTCCGAGTTCATGCCGCTTAAGCTTTTTCTTTTTATACCCGCTACTCATAGAGTAGAAGGGTATTATAACTTTGTTCAAACCGAAAATGTATGTAACACGCAGAAGGAGACACCTCCGACCCCATAAAGTATATTTATTCTGGCTCAGGATCAACAGCCGAGTCGATATAGCCATGTCCGTCTGTCCGCCTGTCCGCCTGTCCGTCTGTCTGTCCGTGTGAAAACCTAGATCTCAGCTATTATAAGAGATAAAACTACCAAAGTTGGTGACAAAATGTGTTATTATTGCACTCTGATCAAGTTTATTTTGGATTTTGGCCACGCCCCCTTCCGAGCCCCCTAAATCGAAAAATATTGATTACAAGCGCAATTTTGATGTCATATTGCTCATTTTTGGATTGCATGATAATCTGATCTGATCTCTGAAAATTTGGTAACAATCGGATAATAAACACAGAAGTTATTCAGCTTAACGTTTTCTATAGCTGTAAGCAGCTCTGCCGGCAGCGGTAATTCTTTATTTGTACAGGAAATAATAAGAATGCCTTACAATGCAAATCTTTGCAGTTGTTGGATAACAGCGTCAGTAGCTTAGTGGAAAAGCGACGATCTCCTGAACCGACAGGCCAGTGGTTCGATTCCCAGTTCATGCCACTTAAGCTTTTTATACCCGCTACTCATAGAGTAGAAGGGTATTATAACTTTGTTCAAACCGAAAATGTATGTAACAGGCAGAAGGAGACACCCCCGACCCCATAAAGTATATATATTCTGGCTCAGGATCAACAGCCGAGTCGATATAGCCATGTCCGTCTGTCCGTCTGTCTGTCTGTCCGTCTGTCCGTCTGTCTGTCCGTGTGAAAATCTAGATCTCAACTATTATAACAGCTAGAACTACCAAATTTGGTGATAGTATGTGTTATTATTGCACGCTGATCAAGTTTATTTTGGATTTTGGCCACGCCCCCTTCCGCCCCTGTAAATCTAAAAAAATTGATTACAAGCGCAATTTTGATGCCATATTGTTCATATTCGGTTTGCATGATAACTACAGCTAGCCAGATTATCTCTGAAAAATTGGTAACAATCGGATAATAAACACAGAAGTTATTCAGCTTAACGTTTTCTATAGCTGTACGTTTCTATAGGTAACAATCGGATAATAAACACAGAAGTTATTCAGCTTAACGTTTTCTATAGCTGTAAGCAGCGCTGCCGGCAGCGGTAATTCTTTATTTGTACAGGAAATAATAAGAATGCCATACAATGCAAATCTTTGCAGTTGTTGGATAACAGCGTCAGTAGCTTAGTGGAAAAGCGATGATCTCCTGAACCGACAGGCCAGTGGTTCGATTCCCAGTTCATGCCGCTTAAGCTTTTTATACCCGCTACTCATAGAGTAGAAGGGTATTATAACTTTGTTCAAACCGAAAATGTATGTAACAGGCAGAAGGAGACACCTCCGACCCCATAAAGTATATATATTCTGGCTCAGGATCAACAGCCTAGTCGATATAGCCATGTCCGTCTGTCCGTCTGTCTGTCCGTGTGAAAATCTAGATCTTAGCTATTATAAGAGCTGCCGGCAGCGCTGCTTGCAGCATTGTGCCAAATCGTGTGTGCGTGTACGGTGGTGAAATGGATTAAGTTGTGAACTGCAAAACGAACAGTACTATTGTGCATTTACGGGCTCGAGTCCCGCCCGCATCAAAAATTAAATGTGTGCAAAAATGTTTTTTTTTTATTTTATATTTTGACTTAGCATAAATATTATAAATATTATAAGTCCATAGTCCTTTTACGGTCAAAATATGATTGTAGCCGTTTTTTTGTTCCGCAAATAAATTATGTACAAGCAGCTGGGTAGCGGGTACATTACAGTCGAGCACACTCGACTGTAGCTTTCTTGTTTGTTCTTTTTATACCCGCTACTCATAGAGTAGAAGGGTATTATAACTTTGTTCAAACCGAAAATGTATGTAACAGGCAGAAGGAGACACCTCCGACCCCATAAAGTATATATATTCTGGCTCAGGTTCAACAGCCGAGTCGATATTGCCATGTCCGTCTGTCCGCCTGTCCGTCTGTCTGTCCGTGTGAAAACCTAGATCTCAGCTATTATAAGAGCTAAAACTACCAAAGTTGGTGACAAAATGTGTTATTATTGCACTCTGATCAAGTTTATTTTGGATTTTGGCCACGCCCCTTTCCGCCCCTGTAAATCTTAAAACATTGATTACAAGCGCAATTTTTATGTCATATTGCTCATTTTCGGATTACATGATAACTATAGCTAGCCAGATGATCTCTGAAAATTTGGTAACAATCGGATAATAAACACAGAAGTTATTCAGCTTAACGTTTTCTATAGCTGTAAGCAGCTCTGCCGGCAGCGGTAATTCTTTATTTGTACAGGAAATAATAAGAATGCCTTACAATGCAAATCTTTGCAGTTGTTGGATAACAGCGTCAGTAGCTTAGTGGCAAAGCGATGAACTCCTGAACCGACAGGCCAGTGGTTCGATTCCGAGTTCATGCCGCTTAAGCTTTTTCTTTTTATACCCGCTACTCATAGAGTAGAAGGGTATTATAACTTTGCTCAAACCGAAAATGTATGTAACAGGCAGAAGGAGACACCTCCGACCCCATCAAGTATATATATTCTGGCTCAGGATCAACAGCCGAGTCGATATAGCCATATCCGTCTGTCTGTCCGTGTGATAATCTAGATCTCAGCTATTGTAAGAGCTAAGACTACCAAATTTGGTGACAATATGTGTTATTATTGCACGCTGATCAAGTTTATTTTGGATTTTGGCCACGCCCCCTTCCGCCCCCGTTAATCGAAAAAACATTGATTTCAAGCACAATTTTGATTCCATATTGTTCATTTTCGGTTTACATGATAACTATTGCTACCCAGATGATCTCTGAATTTGGTAACAATCGGATAATAAACAAAGAAGTTATTCAGCTTAACGTTTTCTATAGCTGTAAACAGCTCTGCCGGCAGCGATAATTCTTTATTTGTACAGGAAATAATAAGAATGCCTTACAATGCAAATCTTTGCAGTTGTTGGATAACAGCGTCGGTAGCTTAGTGGAAAAGCGATGAACTCCTGAACCGACAGACCAGTGGTTCGATTCCGAGTTCATGCCGCTTAAGCTTTTTCTTTTTATACCCGCTACTCATAGAGTAGAAGGGTATTATAACTTTGTTCAAACCGAAAATGTATGTAACAGGCAGAAGGAGACACCTCCGACCCCATAAAGTATATATATTCTGGCTCAGGATCAACAGCCGAGTCGATATAGCCATGTCCGTCTGTCTGTCTGTCCGTCTGTCCGTCTGTCTGTCCGTGTGAAAATCTAGATCTCAACTATTATAACAGCTAGAACTACCAAATTTGGTGACAGTATGTGTTATTATTGCATGCTGATCAAGTTTATTTTGGATTTTGGCCCCGCCCCCTTCCGCCCCTGTAAATCTTAAAAAATTGATTGCAAGCGCAATTTTCATGCCATATTGTTCATATTCGGTTTGCATGATAGCTATAGCTAGCCAGATGATCTCTGAAAAATTGGTAACAATCGGATAATAAACACAGAAGTTATTCAGCTTAACGTTTTCTATAGCTGTACGTTTCTATAGGTAACAATCGGATAATAAACACAGAAGTTATTCAGCTTAACGTTTTCTATAGCTGTAAGCAGCGCTGCCGGCAGCGGTAATTCTTTATTTGTACAGGAAATAATAAGAATGCCATACAATGCAAATCTTTGCAGTTGTTGGATAACAGCGTCAGTAGCTTAGTGTAAAAGCGATGATCTCCTGAACCGACAGGCCAGTGGTTCGATTCCCAGTTCATGCCGCTTAAGCTTTTTATACCCGCTACTCATAGAGTAGAAGGGTATTATAACTTTGTTCAAACCGAAAATGTATGTAACAGGCAGAAGGAGACACCTTCGACCCCATAAAGTATATATATTCTGGCTCAGGATCAACAGCCTAGTCGATATAGCCATGTCCGTCTGTCCGTCTGTCTGTCCGTGTGAAAATCTAGATCTTAGCTATTATTAGAGCTGCCGGCAGCGCTGCTTGCAGCATTGTGCCAAATCGTGTGTGCGTGTACGGTGGTGAAATGGGTAAGTTGTGAGCTGCAAAACGAACAGTACTATTATGCATTTACGGGCTCGAGTCCCGCCCGCATCAAAAATTAAATGTGTGCAAAAATGTTTTTTTTTTATTTTATATTTTGACTTAGCATAAATATTATAAATATTATAAGTCCATAGTCCTTTACGGTCAAAATATGATTGTAGCCGTTTTTTTGTTCCGCAAATAAATTATGTACAAGCAGCTGGGTAGCGGGTACATTACAGTCGAGCACACTCAACTGTAGCTTTCTTGTTTGTTCTTTTTATACCCGCTACTCATAGAGTAGAAGGGTATTATAACTTTGTTCAAACCGAAAATGTATGTAACAGGCAGAAGGAGAGACCTCCGACCCCATAAAGTATATATATTCTGGCTCAGGATCAACAGCCGAGTCGATATTGCCATGTCCGTCTGTCCGCCTGTCCGTCTGTCTGTCCGTGTGAAAACCTAGATCTCAGCTATTATAAGAGCTAAAACTACCAAAGTTGGTGACAAAATGTGTTATTATTGCACTCTGATCAAGTTTATTTTGGATTTTGGCCACGCCCCTTTCCGCCCCTGTAAATCTTAAAACATTGATTACAAGCGCAATTTTTATGTCATATTGCTCATTTTCGGATTACATGATAACTATAGCTAGCCAGATGATCTCTGAAAATTTGGTACCAATCGGATAATAAACACAGAAGTTATTCAGCTTAACGTTTTCTATAGCTGTAAGCAGCTCTGCCGGCAGCGGTAATTCTTTATTTGTACAGGAAATAATAAGAATGCCTTACAATGCAAATCTTTGCAGTTGTTGGATAACAGCGTCAGTAGCTTAGTGGAAAAGCGATGAACTCCTGAACCGACAGGCCAGTGGTTCGATTCCGAGTTCATGCCGCTTAAGCTTTTTCTTTTTATACCCGCTACTCATAGAGTAGAAGGGTATAATAACTTTGTTCAAACCGAAAATGTATGTAACAGGCAGAAGGAGACACCTCCGACCCCATAAAGTATATATATTCTGGCTCAGGATCAACAGCCGAGTCGATATAGCCATGTCCGTCTGTCTGTCTGTCCGTCTGTCCGTCTGTCTGTCCGTGTGAAAATCTACATCTCAACTATTATAAGAGCTAGAACTACCAAATTTGGTGACAGTATGTGTTATTATTGCACGCTGATCAAGTTTATTTTGGATTTTGGCCACGCCCCCTTCCGCCCCCGTAAATCGAAAAAACATTGATTTCAAGCACAATTTTGATTCCATATTGTTCATTTTCGGTTTACATGATAACTATTGCTACCCAGATAATCTCTAAATTTGGTAACAATCGGATAATAAACACAGAAGTTATTCAGCTTAACGTTTTCTATAGCTGTAAACAGCTCTGCCGGCAGCGGTAATTCTTTATTTGTACAGGAAATAATAAGAATGCCTTACAATGCAAATCTTTGCAGTTGTTGGATAAAAGCGTCGGTAGCTTAGTGGAAAAGCGATGAACTCCTGAACCGACAGGCCAGTGGTTCGATTCCGAGTTCATGCCGCTTAAGCTTTTTCTTTTTATACCCGCTACTCATAGAGTAGAAGGGTATTATAACTTTGTTCAAACTGAAAATGTATGTAACAGGCAGAAGGAGACACCTCCGACCCCATAAAGTATATGTATATTCTGGCTCAGGATCAACAGCCGAGTCGATATAGCCATGTCCGTCTGTCTGTCTGTCCGTCTGTCCGTCTGTCTGTCCGTGTGAAAATCTAGATCTCAACTATTATAAGAGCTAGAACTACCAAATTTGGTGACAGTATGTGTCATTATTGCACGCTGATCAAGTTTATTTTGGATTTTGGCCACGCCCCCTTCCGCCCCTGTAAATCTAAAAAAATTGATTACAAGCGCAATTTTGATGCCATATTGTTCATATTCGGTTTGCATGATAGCTGTAGCTAGCCAGATTGTCTCTGAAAATGGCAAAATCGGATAATAAACACAGAAGTTATTCAGCTTAACGTTTTCTATAGCTGTAAGCAGCGCTGCTGGCAGCGGTAATTCTTTATTTGTACAGGAAATAATAAGATTGCCATACAATGCAAATCTTTGCAGTTGTTGGATAACAGCGTCAGTAGCTTAGTGGAAAAGCGATGATCTCCTGAACCGACAGGCCAGTGGTTCGATTCCCAGTTCATGCCGCTTAAGCTTTTTCTTTTTATACCCGCTACTCATAGAGTAGAAGGGTATTATAACTTTGTTCAAACCGAAAATGTATGTAACAGGCAGAAGGAGACACCTCCGACCCCATAAAGTATATATATTCTGGCTCAGGATCAACAGCCGAGTCGATATAGCCATGTCCGTCTGTCTGTCTGTCCGTCTGTCTGTCCGTGTGAAAATCTACATCTCAACTATTATAACAGCTAGAACTACCAAATTTGGTGACAGTATGTGTTATTATTGCATGCTGATCAAGTTTATTTTGGATTTTGGCCCGCCCCCTTCCGCCCCTGTAAATCTTAAAAAATTGATTACAAGCGCAATTTTCATGCCATATTGTTCATATTCGGTTTGCATGATAGCTATAGCTAGCCAGATGATCTCTGAAAAATTGGTAACAATCGGATAATAAACACAGAAGTTATTCAGCTTAACGTTTTCTATAGCTGTAAGCAGCGCTGCCGGCAGCGGTAATTCTTTATTTGTACAGGAAATAATAAGAATGCCATACAATGCAAATCTTTGCAGTTGTTGGATAACAGCGTCAGTAGCTTAGTGGAAAAGCGATGCTCTCCTGAACCGACAGGCCAGTGGTTCGATTCTCAGTTCATGCCGCTTAAGCTTTTTATACCCGCTACTCATAGAGTAGAAGGGTATAATAACTTTGTTCAAACCGAAAATGTATGTAACAGGCAGAAGGAGACACCTCCGACCCCATAAAGTATATATATTCTGGCTCAGGATCAACAGCCGAGTCGATATAGCCATGTCCGTCTGTCCGTCTGTCTGTCCGTGTGAAAATCTAGATCTCAGCTATTATAAGAGCTAAGACTACCAAATTTGGTGACAATATGTGTTATTATTGCACGCTGATCAAGTTTATTTTGGATTTTGGCCACGCCCCCTTCCGCCCCCGCAAATCGAAAAAACATTGATAACAAGTGCAATTTTGATGCCATATTCTTCATTTTCGGTTTACATGATAACTATAGCTAGCCAGATGACCTCTGAAAATTTGGTAACAATCGGATAATAAACACAGAAGTTATTCAGCTTAACGTTTTCCACAGCTGTAAGCAGCGCTGCTTGGCAGCGCTGCTTGCAGCATTGTGCCGAATCGTGTGTGCGTGTACGGTGGTGAAATGGGTTAAGTTGTGGACTGCAAAACGAACAGTACTATTATGCATTTACGGGTTCGAGTCCCGCCCGCATCAAAAATTAAATGTGTGCAAAAATGTTTTTTTTTTTATTTTATATTTTGACTTTGCATAAATATTATAAGTCCATAGCCTTTTACGGTCAAAATATGATTGTAGCCGTTTTTTTGTTCCGCAAATAAATTTTGTACAAGCAGCTGGGTAGCGGGTATGTTACAGTCGAGCACTCTCGACTGTAGCTTTCTTACTTGTTCTTTTTATACCCTCTACTCATAGAGTAGAAGGGTATTATAACTTTGTTCAAACCGAAAATGTATGTAACAGGCAGAAGGAGACACCTCCGACCCCATAAAGTATATATATTCTGGCTCAGGATTAACAGCCGAGTCGATATAGCCATGTCCGTCTGTCTGTCTGTCGGTCTGTCCGTCTGTCTGTCCGTATGAAAATCTATATCTCAGCTATTATAAGAGCTAGAATTACCAAATTTGGTGACAGTATGTGTTATTATTGCAGGCTGATCAAGTTTATTTTGGATTTTGGCCACGCCCCCTTCCGCCCCTGTAAATCTAAAAAAATTGATTACAAGCGCAATTTTGCTGCCGGCAGCGCTGCTTGCAGCATTGTGACGAATCTTGTGTGCGTGTACGGTGGTGAAATGGGTTAAGTTGTAGACTGCAAAACGAACAGTACTATTATGCATTTACGGGTTCGAGTCCCGACCGCATCAAAAATTAAATGTGTGCAAAAATGTTTTTTTTTCTTATATTATATTTTGACTTTGCATAAATATTATAAGTCCATAGCCTTTTACGGTCAAAATGTAATTGTAGCCGTTTTTTTGTTCCGCAAAAAATTATGTACAAGCAGCTGGGTAGGGGTATATTACAGTCGAGCACATTCGACTGGAGCTTTCTTACTTTTCCCACTCCTTACTCAAAGAGTAGAAGGGTATTATAACTTTGTTCAAACCGAAAATGTATGTAACAGGCAGAAGGAGACACCTCCGACCCCATAAAGCATATATATTCTGTCTCAGGATCAACAGCCGAGTCGATATAGCCATGTCCGTCTGTCCGTCTGTCTGTCTGTCCGTCTGGCCGTCTGTCTGTCCGTGTGAAAATCTAGATCTTAGCTATTATAAGAGCTAGAACTACCAAATTTGGTGACAAAATGTGTTATTATTGCACGCTGATCAAGTTTTTTTTGGATTTTGGCCACTCCCCCTTCCGCCCCTGCAAATCGAAAAAATTAATTACAAGCGCAATTTTGATGCCATATTATTCATTTTCGGTTTATATGATAACTATATCTAGCCAGATGATCTCTAAAAGTTTGATAACAATCGGATAATAAACACAGAAGCTATTCAGTTTAACGTTTTCCATAGCTGTAAACCGCGCTTCCGGCAGCGCAAATTCTTTATTTGTACAGGAAATAATAAGAATGCCATACAATGCAAATCTTTGCAGTTGTTGGATAACAGCGTCAGTAGCTTAGTGGAAAAGCGATGCTCTCCTGAACCGACAGGCCAGTGGTTCGATTCTCAGTTCATGCCGCTTAAGCTTTTTATACCCGCTATTCATAGAGTAGAAGGGTATAATAACTTTGTTCAAACCGAAAATGTATGTAACAGGCAGAAGGGGACACCTCCGACCCCATAAAGTATATATATTCTGGCTCAGGATCAACAGCCGAGTCGATATAGCCATGTCCGTCTGTCCGTCTGTCTGTCCGTGTGAAAATCTAGATCTCAGCTATTATAAGAGCTAGGACAACCAAATTTGGTAACAATATGTGTTATTATTGCACGCTGATCAAGTTTATTTTGGATTTTGGCCACGCCCCCTTCCGCCCCCGCAAATCGA
The DNA here is from genome assembly GCA_018904095.1 of Zaprionus ghesquierei. Classification (NCBI taxonomy): domain Eukaryota; kingdom Metazoa; phylum Arthropoda; class Insecta; order Diptera; family Drosophilidae; genus Zaprionus; species Zaprionus ghesquierei. Next base: position 224,428 of record JAEIGP010000164.1, on the reverse strand, counting down.
AAAAAACATTGATAACAAGTGCAATTTTGATGCCATATTGTTCATTTTCGGTTTATATGATAACTATAGCCAGATGATCTCTGAAAATTTGGTAACAATCGGATAATAAACACAGAAGTTATTCAGCTTAACGTTTTCCACAGCTGTAAGCAGCGCTGCCGGTAGCGCTGCTTGCAGCATTGTGCCGAATCGTGTGTGCGTGTACGGTGGTGAAATGGGTTAAGTTGTGGACTGCAAAACGAACAGTACTATTATGCATTTACGGGTTCGAGTCCCGCCCGCATCAAAAATTAAATGTGTGCAAAAATGTTTTTTTTTTTTATTTTATATTTTGACTTTGCATAAATATTATAAGTCCATAGCCTTTTACGGTCAAAATATGATTGTAGCCGTTTTTTTGTTCCGCAAATAAATTTTGTACAAGCAGCTGGGTAGCGGGTATGTTACAGTCGAGCACTCTCGACTGTAGCTTTCTTACTTGTTCTTTTTATACCCTCTACTCATAGAGTAGAAGGGTATTATAACTTTGTTCAAACCGAAAATGTATGTAACAGGCAGAAGGAGACACCTCCGACCCCATAAAGTATATATATTCTGGCTCAGGATCAACAGCCGAGTCGATATAGCCATGTCCGTCTGTCTGTCTGTCGGTCTGTCCGTCTGTCTGTCCGTATGAAAATCTATATCTCAGCTATTATAAGAGCTAGAATTACCAAATTTGGTGACAGTATGTGTTATTATTGCAGGCTGATCAAGTTTATTTTGGATTTTGGCCACGCCCCCTTCCGCCCCTGTAAATCTAAAAAAATTGATTACAAGCGCAATTTTGCTGCCGGCAGCGCTGCTTGCAGCATTGTGACGAATCTTGTGTGCGTGTACGGTGGTGAAATGGGTTAAGTTGTAGACTGCAAAACGAACAGTACTATTATGCATTTACGGGTTCGAGTCCCGACCGCATCAAAAATTAAATGTGTGCAAATATGTTTTTTTTTTCTTATATTATATTTTGACTTTGCATAAATATTATAAGTCCATAGCCTTTTACGGTCAAAATGTAATTGTAGCCGTTTTTTTGTTCCGCAAATAAATTATGTACAAGCAGCTGGGTAGCGGGTATATTACAGTCGAGCACATTCGACTGTAGCTTTCTTACTTGTTATACCCGCTACTCATAGAGTAGAAGGGTATTATAACTTTGTTCAAACCGAAAATGTATGTAACAGGCAGAAGGAGACACCTCCGACCCCATAAAGCATATATATTCTGTCTCAGGATCAACAGCCGAGTCGATATAGCCATGTCCGTCTGTCCGTCTGTCTGTCTGTCCGTCTGGCCGTCTGTCTGTCCGTGTGAAAATCTAGATCTTAGCTATTATAAGAGCTAGAACTACCAAATTTGGTGACAAAATGTGTTATTATTGCACGCTGATCAAGTTTTTTTGGATTTTGGCCACTCCCCCTTCCGCCCCTGCAAATCGAAAAAAATTAATTACAAGCGCAATTTTGATGCCATATTATTCATTTTCGGTTTATATGATAACTATATCTAGCCAGATGATCTCTAAAAAGTTTGATAACAATCGGATAATAAACACAGAAGCTATTCAGTTTAACGTTTTCCATAGCTGTAAACCGCGCTTCCGGCAGCGCAAATTCTTTATTTGTACAGGAAATAATAAGAATGCCATACAATGCAAATCTTTGCAGTTGTTGGATAACAGCGTCAGTAGCTTAGTGGAAAAGCGATGCTCTCCTGAACCGACAGGCCAGTGGTTCGATTCTCAGTTCATGCCGCTTAAGCTTTTTATACCCGCTATTCATAGAGTAGAAGGGTATAATAACTTTGTTCAAACCGAAAATGTATGTAACAGGCAGAAGGAGACACCTCCGACCCCATAAAGTATATATATTCTGGCTCAGGATCAACAGCCGAGTTGATATAGCCATGTCCGTCTGTCCGTCTGTCTGTCCGTGTGAAAATCTAGATCTCAGCTATTATAAGAGCTAGGACAACCAAATTTGGTAACAATATGTGTTATTATTGCACGCTGATCAAGTTTATTTTGGATTTTGGCCACGCCCCCTTCCGCCCCCGCAAATCGAAAAAAACATTGATAACAAGTGCAATTTTGATGCCATATTGTTCATTTTCGGTTTATATGATAACTATAGCCAGATGATCTCTGAAAATTTGGTAACAATCGGATAATAAACACAGAAGTTATTCAGCTTAACGTTTTCCACAGCTGTAAGCAGCGCTGCCGGTAGCGCTGCTTGCAGCATTGTGCCGAATCGTGTGTGCGTGTACGGTGGTGAAATGGGTTTAGTTGTGGACTGCAAAACGAACAGTACTATTATGCATTTACATAAATATTATAAGTCCATAGCCTTTTACGGTCAAAATATGATTGTAGCCGTTTTTTTGTTCCGCAAATAAATTATGTACAAGCAGCTGGGTAGCGGGTATATTACAGTCGAGCACACTCGACTGTAGCTTTCTTACTTGTTATTTTTTATTTAATTGTATGTTTAAGTTATGAGAATAAATAGCAACAACAACACGCATCATGCATTCAGACTTTGTTTTTGTCGTGCAAGAATTTCCGAATGGTCTCATAATGTAACTTTGGCAAAATTTGCGTAATGGCTTAATGACCGAATGGAAAAGTGGTGGACCTCTTAGGTAATGGATCAAAGGTTCGAGTCCGCATGCATGCGTGTCATGGTGGGGGAGATCGAACTTTATTTTATTTTTTCCAAAAAAAAGTTTTTGCCTCCCTTTTTGAGCTACCTTCATGAAACTTTGTATACATGTTTCTTATTGCTGCCCACTGTAAATAAATCGGAAAGAGCCGGTACGGACCTATACATCGTATAGATACCATAGAACCTATCCGTGGGTTTTTAACAACATTTATTAAAAGTTAGAGTGCTCTAGAACACTTTCCATTCAAGTATATAAACAGGTATTAAAAGGGCACATATCGTTTTTTTGCACGTATTCGATTTATAGTCTTCAACAGGTAGAATAATTATTTTTACTGTTTAAGTAATAAATCTTGGATTTTTTCGGTACCTGAATAAAAGTTATACGATTATAATACTTTTTACTCCTTTTGCCGGCAGCGCTGCTTGCAGCATTGTGTGGTGGTGAAATGGGTTAAGTTGTGGACTGCATAACGAACAGAACTATTATGCATTTATGGGTTGGAGTCCCACCCGCATCAAAAATTAAATTTGTGCAAAAAATTATTTGTTTTATTTTAGATTTTGACTTTGCATAAATATTGTAAGTCCATGGCCTTTTACGGTCAAAATATGATTGTAGCCGTTCTTTTTTGTTCCGCAAATAATTTTTATGTACGAGCAGCTGGGTAGCGGGTATATTACAGTCGAGCACACTCGAATGTAGCTTTCTTACTTGTTTTTTTTTATTTTAGATTTTGACTTTGCATAAATATTGTAAGTCCATAGCCTTTTACGGTCAAAATATGATTGTAGCCATTTTTTTTTGTTCCGCAAATAAATGATGTACAAGCAGCTGGGTAGCGGGTATATTACAGCGAGCACACTGGACTGTAGCTTTCTTACTTGTTTTTTTTTAAGAACTAATAATTAATTGGTGGTCGTGCATTTTATTTAAAATTTTTTATTGGCTCACAATAAACTTAGTTAACAAGTGGCGAAGTGACAGTCTTTTAAATCAGCTGAGAGCGATTGTTAGAGCGCAGCTTATTCTTATATTTTTGTACCCGCTACTCGTAGAGTAGAAGGGTATTATAACTTTGTTCAAACTATAATTTATGTAACAGGCAGAAGGAGACACCTCCGACTCATAAAGTATATATATTCTGGCTCAGGATCAACAGCCGAGTCGATATAGCCATGTCGGTCTGTCCGTTTGTCTGTCCGTACGAAAATGTATATCTCAGCTATTATAAGAGCTAGAACTACCAAATTTGGTGACAGTATGTGTTATTATTACACGCTGATCAAGTTTATTTTGGATTTTGGCCACGCCCCCTTCCGCCCCTGTAAATCTAAAAAAATTGATTACAAGCGCAATTTTGATGCCATATTGTTCATTTTCGGTTTACATGATAACTATAGCTAGCCAGATTATGTCTGAAAATTTGGTAACAATCGGATAATAAACACAGAAGTTATTCAGCTTAACGTTTTCTATAGCTGTAAGCAGCTCTGCCGGCAGCGGTAATTTTTTATTTGTACAGGAAATAATAAGAATGCCATACAATGCAAATCTATGCAGTTGTTGAATAACAGCGTCAGTAGCTTAGTGGAAAAGCGATGATCTCCTGAACCGACAGGCCAGTGGTTCGATTCCCAGTTCATGCCGCTTAAGCTTTTTCTTTTTATAACCGCTACTCATAGAGTAGAAGGGTATTATAACTTTGTTCAAACCGAAAATGTATGTAACAGGCAGAAGGAGACACCTCCGACCCCATAAAGTGTATATATTCTGGCTCAGGATCAACAGCCGAGTCGATATAGCCATGTCCGTCTGTCCGCCTGTCCGTCTGTCTGTCCGTGTGAAAACCTAGATCTCAGCTATTATAAGAGCTAGAACTACCAAATTGGGTGACAGTATGTGTTATTATTGCACGCTGATCAAGTTTATTTTGGATTTTGGCCACGCCCCCTACCGCTCCTGAAAATCTAAAAAAACTGATTACAAGCGCAATTTTAATGCCATATTGTTCATTTTCGGTTTACATGATAACTATAGCTAGCCAGATTATGTCTGAAAATTTGGTAACAATCGGATAATAAACACAGAAGTTATTCAGCTTAACGTTTTACATAGCTGTAAGCAGCGCTGCCGCTGCTTGCAGCATTGTGCCGAATCGTGTGTGCGTGTACAGTGGTGAAATGGGTTAAGTTGTGGACTGCAAAACGAACAGTACTATTATGCATTTACGGGTTCGAGTCCCGCCCGCATCAAAAATTAAATGTGTGCAAAAATGTTTTTATACCCGCTACTCATAGAGTAGAAGGGTATTATAACTTTGTTCAAACCGAAAATGTATGTAACAGGCAGAAGGAGACACCTCCGACCCCATAAAGTATATATATTCTGGCTCAGGATCAACAGCCGAGTCGATATAGCCATGTCGGTCTGTCCGTCTGTCTGTCCGTGTGAAAATCTAGATCTCAGCTATTATAAGAGCTAGAACTACCAAATTGGGTGACAGTATGTGTTATTATTGCACGCTGATCAAGTTTATTTTGGATTTTGGCCACGCCCCCTACCGCTCCTGAAAATCTAAAAAACTGATTACAAGCGCAATTTTAATGCCATATTGTTCATTTTCGGTTTACATGATAACTATAGCTAGCCAGATTATGTCTGAAAATTTGGTAACAATCGGATAATAAACACAGAAGTTATTCAGCTTAACGTTTTACATAGCTGTAAGCAGCGCTGCTTTGGCAGCGCTGCTTGCAGCATTGTGCCGAATCGTGTGTGCGTGTACAGTGGTGAAATGGGTTAAGTTGTGGACTGCAAAACGAACAGTACTATTATGCACTTACGGGTTCGAGTCCCGCCCGCATCAAAAATTAAATGTGTGCAAAAATGTTTTTATACCCGCTACTCATAGAGTAGAAGGGTATTATAACTTTGTTCAAACCGAAAATGTATGTAACAGGCGGAAGGAGACACCTCCGACCCCATAAAGTATATATATTCTGGCTCAGGATCAACAGCCGAGTCGATATAGCCATGCCCGTCTGTCCGCCTGTCCGTCTGTCTGTCCGTGTGAAAACCTAGATCTCAGCTATTATAAGAGCTAGAACTACCAAAGTTTGTGATAAAATGTGTTATTATTGCACTCTGATCAAGTTTATTTTGGATTTTGGTCACGCCCCCTTCCGCTCCTGTAAATCGAAAAACATTGATTACAAGCGCAATTTTGATGCCATATTGTTCGTATTCGGTTTGGATGATAACTATAGCTAGCCAGATGATCTCTGAAAAATTGGTAACAACCGGATAATAAACACAGAAGTTATTCAGCTTAACGTTTTCTATAGCTGTAAGCAGCTCTGCCGGCAGCGGTAATTTTTTATTTGTACAGGAAATAATAAGAATGCCATACAATGCAAATCTATGCAGTTGTTGAATAACAGCGTCAGTAGCTTAGTGGAAAAGCGATGATCTCCTGAACCGACAGGCCAGTGGTTCGATTCCCAGTTCATGCCGCTTAAGCTTTTTCTTTTTATAACCGCTACTCATAGAGTAGAAGGGTATTATAACTTTGTTCAAACCGAAAATGTATGTAACAGGCAGAAGGAGACACCTCCGACCCCATAAAGTGTATATATTCTGGCTCAGGATCAACAGCCGAGTCGATATAGCCATGTCCGTCTGTCCGCCTGTCCGTCTGTCTGTCCGTGTGAAAACCTAGATCTCAGCTATTATAAGAGCTAGAACTACCAAATTGGGTGACAGTATGTGTTATTATTGCACGCTGATCAAGTTTATTTTGGATTTTGGCCACGCCCCCTACCGCTCCTGAAAATCTAAAAAAACTGATTACAAGCGCAATTTTAATGCCATATTGTTCATTTTCGGTTTACATGATAACTATAGCTAGCCAGATTATGTCTGAAAATTTGGTAACAATCGGATAATAAACACAGAAGTTATTCAGCTTAACGTTTTACATAGCTGTAAGCAGCGCTGCCGGCAGCGCTGCTTGCAGCATTGTGCCGAATCGTGTGTGCGTGTACAGTGGTGAAATGGGTTAAGTTGTGGACTGCAAAACGAACAGTACTATTATGCATTTACGGGTTCGAGTCCCGCCCGCATCAAAAATTAAATGTGTGCAAAAATGTTTTTATACCCGCTACTCATAGAGTAGAAGGGTATTATAACTTTGTTCAAACCGAAAATGTATGTAACAGGCAGAAGGAGACACCTCCGACCCCATAAAGTATATATATTCTGGCTCAGGATCAACAGCCGAGTCGATATAGCCATGTCGGTCTGTCCGTCTGTCTGTCCGTGTGAAAATCTAGATCTCAGCTATTATAAGAGCTAGAACTACCAAATTGGGTGACAGTATGTGTTATTATTGCACGCTGATCAAGTTTATTTTGGATTTTGGCCACGCCCCCTACCGCTCCTGAAAATCTAAAAAAACTGATTACAAGCGCAATTTTAATGCCATATTGTTCATTTTCGGTTTACATGATAACTATAGCTAGCCAGATTATGTCTGAAAATTTGGTAACAATCGGATAATAAACACAGAAGTTATTCAGCTTAACGTTTTACATAGCTGTAAGCAGCGCTGCCGGCAGCGCTGCTTGCAGCATTGTGCCGAATCGTGTGTGCGTGTACAGTGGTGAAATGGGTTAAGTTGTGGACTGCAAAACGAACAGTACTATTATGCATTTACGGGTTCGAGTCCCGCCCGCATCAAAAATTAAATGTGTGCAAAAATGTTTTTATACCCGCTACTCATAGAGTAGAAGGGTATTATAACTTTGTTCAAACCGAAAATGTATGTAACAGGCAGAAGGAGACACCTCCGACCCCATAAAGTATATATATTCTGGCTCAGGATCAACAGCCGAGTCGATATAGCCATGCCCGTCTGTCCGCCTGTCCGTCTGTCTGTCCGTGTGAAAACCTAGATCTCAGCTATTATAAGAGCTAGAACTACCAAAGTTTGTGATAAAATGTGTTATTATTGCACTCTGATCAAGTTTATTTTGGATTTTGGTCACGCCCCCTTCCGCTCCTGTAAATCGAAAAACATTGATTACAAGCGCAATTTTGATGCCATATTGTTCGTATTCGGTTTGGATGATAACTATAGCTAGCCAGATGATCTCTGAAAAATTGGTAACAACCGGATAATAAACACATAAGTTATTCAGCTTAACGTTTTCTATAGCTGTAAGCAGCTCTGCCGGCAGCGATAATTTTTTATTTGTACAGGAAATAATAAGAATGCCATACAATGCAAATCTTTGCAGTTGTTGGATAACAGCGTCAGTAGCTTAGTGGAAAAGCGATGATCTCCTGAACCGACAGGCCAGTGGTTCGATTCCCAGTTCATGCCGCTTAAGCTTTTTCTTTTTATACCCGCTACTCATAGAGTAGAAGGGTATTATAACTTTGTTCAAACCGAAAATGTATGTAACAGGCAGAAGGAGACACCTCCGACCCCATAAAGTATATATATTCTGGCTCAGGATCAACAGCCGAGTCGATATAGCCATGTCGGTCTGTCCGTCTGTCTGTCCGGGTGAAAATCTAGATCTCAGCTATTATAAGAGCTAGAACTACCAAATTGGGTGACAGTATGTGTTATTATTGCACGCTGATCAAGTTTATTTTGGATTTTGGCCACGCCGCCTTCCGCCCTGTAAATTTAAAAAAATTGATTACAAGCGCAATTTTGATGCCATATTGCTCATATTCGGTTTGCATGATACCTATAGCTAGCCAGTTGATCTCTGAAAAATTGGTAACAATCGGATAATAAACACAGAAGTTATTCAGCTTAACGTTTTCTATAGCTGTAAGCAGCGCTGCCGGATGATCTCTGAAAAATTGGTAACAATCGGATAATAAACACAGAAGTTATTCAGCTTAACGTTTTCTATAGCTGTAAGCAGCTCTGCCGGCAGCGCAAATTCTTTATTTGTACAGGAAATAATAAGAATGCCTTACAATGCAAATCTTTGCAGTTATTGGATAACAGCGTCAGTAGCTTAGTGGAAAAGCGATGAACTCCTGAACCGACAGGCCAGTGGTTCGATTCCGAGTTCATGCCGCTTAAGCTTTTTCTTTTTATACCCGCTACTCATAGAGTAGAAGGGTATTATAACTTTGTTCAAACTGAAAATGTATGTAACAGGCAGAAGGAGACACCTCCGACCCCATAAAGGATATATATTCTGGCTCAGGATCAACAGCCGAGTCGATATAGCCATGTCGGTCTGTCCGTCTGTCTGTCCATATGAAAATCTATATCTCAGCTATTTTAAGAGCTAGAACTACCAAATTTGGTGACAGTATGTGTTATTATTGCACGCTGATCAAGTTTATTTTGGATTTTGGCCACGCCACCTTCCGCCCCTGTAAATCTAAAAAAATTGATTACAAGCGCAATTTTGATGCCATATTGTTCATTTTTGGTTTACGTGATAACTATAGCTAGCCAGATTATGTCTGAAAATTTGGTAACAATCGGATAATAAACACAGAAGTTATTCAGCTTAACGTTTTACATAGCTGTAAGTAGCGCTGCCGGCAGCGCTGCTTTCAGCATTGTGACGAATCGTGTGTGCGTGTACGGTGGTGAAATGGGTTAAGTTGTGGACTGCAAACGAACAGTACTATTATGCATTTACGGGTTCGAGTCCCGCCCGCATCAAAAATTAAATGTGTGCAAAAATGTTTTTTTTTTCTTATATTATATTTTGACTTTGCATAAATATTATAAGTCCATAGCCTTTTACGGTCAAAATATGATTGTAGCCGTTTTTTTGTTCCGCAAATAAATTATGTACAAGCAGCTGGGTAGCGGGTATATTACAGTCGAGCACACTCGACTGTAGCTTTCTTACTTGTTATTTTTTATTTAATTGTATGTTTAAGTTATGAGAATAAATAGCAACAACAACACGCATCATGCATTCAGACTTTGTTTTTGTCGTGCAAGAATTTCCGAATGGTCTCATAATGTAACTTTGGCAAAATTTGCGTAATGGCTTAATGACCGAATGGAAAAGTGGTGGACCTCTTAGGTAATGGATCAAAGGTTCGAGTCCGCATGCATGCGTGTCATGCTGGGGGAGATCGAACTTTATTTTATTTTTTCCAAAAAAAAGTTTTTGCCTCACTTTTTAAGCTACCTTCATGAAACTTTGTATACATGTTTCTTATTGCTGCCCACTGTAAATAAATCGGAAAGACCCGGTACGGACCTATACATCGTATAGATACCATAGAACCTATCGGTTGTTTTTTAACAACATTTATTAAAAGCTAGAGTGCTCTAGAACACTTTCCATTCAAGTATATAAACAGGTATTGAAAGGGCACATATCGTTTTTTTTACACGTATTCGATTTATAGTCTTCAACAGGTAGAATAATTATTTTTACTGTTTAAGTAATAAATCTTGGATTTTTGTGGTACCTGAATAAAAGTTATACGATTATAATACTTTTTACTCCTTTTGCCGGCAGCGCTGCTTGCAGCATTGTGCCGAATAGTGTGTGCGTGTACGGTGGTGAAATGGGTTAAGTTGTGGACTGCATAACGAACAGAACTATTATGCATTTATGGGTTCGAGTCCCACCCGCATCAAAAATTAAATGTGTGCAAAAAATTATTTGTTTTATTTTAGATTTTGACTTTGCATAAATATTGTAAGTCCATGGCCTTTTACGGTCAAAATATGATTGTAGCCGTTCTTTATTGTTCCGCAAATAATTTTGAGCAGCTGGATAGCGGGTATATTACAGTCGAGCACACTCGAATGTAGCTTTCTTACTTGTTTTATTTTAGATTTTGACTTTGCATAAATATTGTAAGTCCATGGCCATTTACGGTCAAAATATGATTGTAGCCGTTCTTTATTGTTCCGCAAATAATTTTGAGCAGCTGGGTAGCGGGTATATTACAGTCGAGCACACTCGAATGTAGCTTTCTTACTTGTTTTTTTTTATTTTAGATTTTGACTTTTCATAAATATTGTAAGTCCATAGCCTTTTACGGTCAAAATATGATTGTAGCCTTTTTTTTTTTTGTTCCGTAAATAAATGATGTACAAGCAGCTGGGTAGCGGGTATATTACAGTCGAGCAAACTCGAATGTAGCTTTCTTACTTGTTTTTTTTTTGTATTTTAGATTTTGACTTTGCATAAATATTGTAAGTCCATAGCCTTTTACGGTCAAAATATGATTGTACCCGTTTTTTTTTTGTTCCGCAAATAAATGATGTACGAGCAGCTGGGTAGCGGGTATATTACAGTCGAGCACACTCGACTGTAGCTTTCTTACTTGTTATTTTTTATTTAATTGTATGTTTAAGTTATGAGAATAAATAGCAACAACAACACGCATCATGCATTCTGACTTTGTTTTTGTCGTGCAAGAATTTCCAAATGGTCTCATAATGTAACTTTGGCAAAATTTGCGTAATGGCTTAATGACCGAATGGAAAAGTGGTGGACCTCTTAGGTAATGGGTCCAAGGTTGGATTCCGCATGCATGCGTGTCATGGTGGGGGAGATCGAACTTTATTTTATTTTTTCCAAAAAAAAGTTTTTGCCTCACTTTTTGAGCTACCTTCATGAAACTTTGTATACATGTTTCTTATTGCTGCCCGCTGTAAATAAATCGGAAAGAGCCGGTACGGACCTATACATCGTATAGATACCATAGAAACTATCGGTTGTTTTTTTTAACAACATTTATTGAAAGTTAGAGTGCTCTAGAACACTTTCCATTCAAGTATATAAACAGGTATTAAAAGGGCACATATCGTTTTTTATAAGCACGTATTCGATTTATAGTCTTCAACAGGTAGAATAATGATTTTTACTGTTTAAGTAATAAATCTTGTATTTTTTTGGTACCTGAATAAAAGTTATACGATTACAATACTTTTTACTCCTTTTGCCGGCAGCGCTGCTTGCAGCATTGTGCAGAATAGTGTGTGCGTGTACGGTGGTGAAATGGGTTAAGTTGTGGACTGCATAACGAACAGAACTATTATGCATTTATGGGTTCGAGTCCCACCAGCATCAAAAATTAAATGTGTGTAAAAAGTTATTTGTTTTATTTTAGATTTTGACTTTGCATAAATATTGTAAGTCCATGGCCTTTTACGGTCAAAATATGATTGTAGCCGTTCTTTTTTGTTCCGCAAATAGTTTTTATGTACGAGCAGCTGGGTAGCGGGTATATTACAGTCGAGCACACTCGAAAGTAGCTTTCTTACTTGTTTTTTTTTATTTTAGAGTTTGACTTTGCATAAATATTATAAGTCCATAACCTTTTACGGTCAAAATATGATTGTAGCCGTTTTTTTTTGTTCCGCAAATAAATGATGTACGCGCAGCTGGGTAGCGGGTATATTACAGTCGAGCACACTCGACTGTAGCTTTCTTACTTATTTTTTTTTAAGAACTAATACTTTAATTTTTTAATATGCATTAATTGGTAGTCGTGCATTTTATTTAAAATTTTTTTAATGGCTCACAATAAACTTAGTTAACAAGTGGAGAAGTGACAGTCTTTTAAATCAGCTGAGAGCGATTGTTAGAGCGCAGCTTTTTCTTATATTTTTGTACCCGCTACTCATAGAGTAGAAGGGTATTATAACTTTGTTCAAACTAAAAATTTATGTAACAGGCAGAAGGAGACACCTCCGACTCATAAAGTATATATATTCTGGCTCAGGATCAACAGCCGAATCGACATAGCCATGTCCGTCTGTCCGTCTGTCTGTCCGTGTGAAAATCTAGATCTCAGCTATTATAAGAGCAAGAACTACCAAATTTGGTGCCAATATGTGTTATTATTGCACGCTGATCAAGTTTATTTTGGATTTTGGCCACGCCCCCTTCCGCCCCCGTAAATCGAAAAAATATTCATTACAAACGCAATTTTGATGCCATATTATTCATTTTCGGTTTACATGATAACTATAGCCAGCCAGATTATCTCTGAAAATTTGGTAACAATCGGATAATAAACACAGAAGTTATTCAGCTTAACGTTTTCTATAGCTGTGACCAGCGCTGCCGGCGGCACAAATTCTTTATTTGTAGGAAATAATAAGAATGCCTTACAATGCAAATTTGTTGGATAACAGCTTCAGTAGCTTAGTGCAAAAGCGATGAACTCCTGAACCGACAGGCCCGTGGTTCGATTCCCAGTTCATGCCGCTTAAGCTTCTTATACCCGCTACACATAGAGTAGAAGGGTATTATAACTTTGTTCAAACCGAAAATGTATGTAACAGGCAGAAGGAGACACCTCCGACCCCATAAAGTATATATGTTCTGGCTCAGGATCAACAGCCAAGTTGATATAGCCATGTCCGTCTGTCCGTGTTCAAATCCAGGTCTCAGCTATTATAAGAGCTATAACTACCAAATTTGGTGACAGTATGTGTTATTATTGCACGCTGATCAAGTTTATTTTGGATTTTGGCCGCGCCCCCTTCCGCCCCCGTAAATCAAAAAAATATTCATTACAAACGCAATTTTGATGCCATATTATTCATTTTCGGTTTACATGATAACTATAGCCAGCCAGATTATCTCTGAAAATTTGGTAACAATCGGATAATAAACACAGAAGTTATTCTGCTTAACGTTTTCCATAGCTGTGACCAGCGCTGCCGGCGGCACAAATTCTTTATTTGTAGGAAATAATAAGAATGCCTTACAATGCAAATTTGTTGGATAACAGCTTCAGTAGCTTAGTGCAAAAGCGAAGAACTCCTGAACCGACAGGCCCGTGGTTCGATTCCCAGTTCATGCCGCTTAAGCTTCTTATACCCGCTACACATAGAGTAGAAGGGTATTATAACTTTGTTCAAACCGAAAATGTATGTAACAGGCAGAAGGAGACACCTCCGACCCCATAAAGTATATATGTTCTGGCTCAGGATCAACAGCCAAGTTGATATAGCCATGTCCGTCTGTCCGTGTTCAAATCTAGGTCTCAGCTATTATAAGAGCTATAACTACCAAATTTGGTGACAGTATGTGTTATTATTGCACGCTGATCAAGTTTATTTTGGATTTTGGCCGCGCCCCCTTCTGCCCCTGTAAATAAAAAAAAAATTGATTACAAGCGCAATTTTGATGCCATATTGTTTTCGATTTACATGATAACTATAGCCAGCCGGGTGTTCTCTGGCTGGTAACAATCGGATAATAAACACAGAAGTTATTCAGCTTAACGTTTTCCATAGCTGTAAGCAGCGCTGCCGGCAGCGCTGCTTGCAGCATTGTGCCGAATAGTGTGTGCGTGTACGGTGGTGAAATGGGTTAAGTTGTGGACTGCATAACGAACAGAACTATTATGCATTTATGGGTTCGAGTCCCACCCGCATCAAAAATTAAATGTGTGCAAAAAATTATTTGTTTTATTTTAGATTTTGACTTTGCATAAATATTGTAAGTCCATGGCCTTTTACGGTCAAAATATGATTGTAGCCGTTCTTTATTGTTCCGCAAATAATTTTGAGCAGCTGGATAGCGGGTATATTACAGTCGACCACACTCGAATGTAGCTTTCTTACTTGTTTTATTTTAGATTTTGACTTTGCATAAATATTGTAAGTCCATGGCCTTTTACGGTCAAAATATGATTGTAGCCGTTCTTTATTGTTCCGCAAATAATTTTGAGCAGCTGGGTAGCGGGTATATTACAGCCGAGCACTCTCAAATGTAGCTTTCTTACTTGTTTTTTGTATTTTAGATTTTGACTTTGCATAAATATTGTAAGTCCATAGCCTTTTACGGTCAAAATATGATTGTAGCCGTTTTTTTTTGTTCCGCAAATAAATGATGTACGAGCAGCTGGGTAGCGGGTATATTACAGTCGAACACACTCGACTGTAGCTTTGTTACTTTTTTTTTTTAAGAACTAATACTTTAATTTTTTAATATGCATTAATTGGTAGTCGTGCATTTTATTTAAAATTTTTTTAATGGCTCACAATAAACTTAGTTAACAAGTGGAGAAGTGACAGTCTTTTAAATCAACTGAGAGCGATTGTTAGAGCGCAGCTTTTTCTTATATTTTTGTACCCGCTACTCATAGAATAGAAGGGTATTATAACTTTGTTCAAACTAAAAATGTATGTAACAGGCAGAAGGAGACACCTCCGACCTCATAACGTATATATATTCTGGCTCAGGAACAACTGCCGAGTCGACATAGCCATGTCCGTCTGTCCGTCTGTCTGTCCGTGTGAAAATCTAGATCTCAGCTATTATAAGAGCTAGAACTACCAAACTTGGTGACAATGTGTGTTATTATTGCACGCTGATCAAGTTTATTTTGGATTTTGGCCACGCCCCCTTCCGCCCCCGTAAATCGAAAAAATATTCATTACAAACGCAATTTTGATGCCATATTGTTCATTTTCGGTTTACATGATAACTATAGCCAGCCAGATGATCTCTGAAAATTTGGTAACAATCGGATAATAAACACAGAAGTTATTCAGCTTACCGTTTTCCATAGCTGTAACCAGCGCTGCCGGCAGCACAAATTCTTTATATGTACAGGAAATAATAAGAATGCCTTACAATGTAAATTTTTGCAGTTGTTGGATAACAGCGTCAGTAGCTTAGTGCAAAAGCGATAAACTCCTGAACCGACAGGCCCGTGGTTCGATTCCCAGTTCATGCCGCTTAAGCTTTTTATACCCGCTACTCATAGAGTAGAAGGGTATTATAACTTTGTTCAAACCGAAAATGTATGTAACAGGCAGAAGAAGACACCTCCGACCCCATAAAGTATATATATTCTGGCTCAGGATCAACAGCCGAGTCGATAACGACATGTCCGTCTGTCCGTCTGTCTGTCTGTCCGTCTGTCTGTCTGTCTGGCCGTGTGAAAATTTGGATCTCAGCTATTATAAGAGCTAAAACTACCAAATTTGGTGATAGTATGTGTTATTATTGCACGCTGATCAAGTTTATTTTGGATTTTAGCCACGCCCCCTTCGCCCCTGTAAATCAAAAAAAAAAATTGATTACAAGCGCAATTTTGATGCCATATTGTTTTCGATTTATATGATAACTATAGCTAGCCAGATGATCTCTGAAAATTTGGTAACAATCGGATAAACACAGAAGTTATTCAGCTTATCGATTTCCATAGCTGTAAGCAGCGCTGCCGGCAGCGCAAATTCTTTATTTGTACAGGAAATAATAAGAATGCCTTACAATGCAAATTTTTGCAGTTGTTGGATAACAGCGTCAGTAGCTTAGTGCAAAAGCGATAAGCTCCTGAACCGACAGGCCCGTGGTTCGATTCCCAGTTCATTCCGCTTAAGCTGTTTATACCCGCTACTCATAGAGTAGAAGGGTATTATAACTTTGTTCAAACCGAAAATGTATGTAACAGGCAGAAGGAGACACCTCCGACCCCATAAAGTATATATATTCTGGCTCAGGATCAACAGCCAAGTCGATATAGCCATGTCCGTCTGTCCGTCTGTCTGTCCGTGTTAAAATCTAGATCTCAGCTATTATAAGAGCTATAACTACCAAATTTGGTGACAGTATGTGTTATTATTGCACGCTGATCAAGTTTATTTTGGATTTTGGCCACGCCCCCTTCCGCCCCTGTAAATCAAAAAAAAAAATTGATTACAAGCGCAATTTTGATGCCATATTGTTTTCGATTTATATGATAACTAAAGCTAGCCAGAGGATCTCTAAAAAAATTTGGTAACAATCGGATAAACACAGAAGTTATTCAGCTTAACGTTTTCCATAGCTGTAAGCAGCGCTGCCGGCAGCGCAAATTCTTTATTTGTACAGGAAATAATAAGAATGCCTTACAATGCAAATTTTTGCAGTTGTTGGATAACAGCGTCAGTAGCTTAGTGCAAAAGCGATAAGCTCCTGAACCGACAGGCCCGTGGATTTTGGCCACGCCCCCTTCCGCCCCTGTAAATCAAAAAAAAAATTGATTACAATCGCAATTTTGATGCCATATTGTTTTCGATTTATATGATAACTATAGCTAGCCAGATGATCTCTGAAAATTTGGTAACAATCGGATAATAAACACAGAAGTTATTCAGCTTAACGTTTTCCATAGCTGTAAGCTGCGCTGCCGGCAGCGCAAATTCTTTATTTGTACAGGAAATAATAAGAATGCCTCACAATGCAAATTTTTGCAGTTGTTGGATAACAGCGTCAGTAGCTTAGTGGAAAAGCAATGAACTCGTGAACCGACAGGCCCGTGGTTTGATTTTTAGTTCATGCCGCTTAAGCTCTTTCTTGTTTTTATACCCGCTACTCATAGAGTATAAGGGTATTATAACTTTGTTCATACCGAAAATGTATGTAACAGGCAGAAGAAGACACCTCCGACCCCATAAAGTATATATATTCTGGCTCAGGATCAACAGCCGAGTCGATACAGCCATGTCCGTCTGTCCGTCTGTCTGTCAATGTTAAAATCTAGATCTCAGCTATTATAAGAGCTATAACTACCAAATTTGGTGACAGTATGTGTTATTATTGCACGCTGATCAAGTTTATTTTGGATTTTGGCCACGCCCCCTTCCGCCCCTGTAAATCAAAAAAAAAATTGATTACAAGCGCAATTTTGATGCCATATTGTTTTCGATTTATATGATAACTATAGCTAGCCAGATGATCTCTGAAAATTTGGTAACAATCGGATAATAAACACAGAAGTTATTCAGCTTAACGTTTTCCATAGCTGTAAGCTGCGCTGCCGGCAGCGCAAATTCTTTATTTGTACAGGAAATAATAAGAATGCCTCACAATGCAAATTTTTGCAGTTGTTGGATAACAGCGAAAGTAGCTTAGTGCAAAAGCGATAAACTCCTGAACCGACAGGCCCGTGGTTCGATTCCCAGTTCATGCCGCTTAAGCTTTTTATACCCGCTACTCATAGAGTAGAAGGGTATTATAACTTTGTTCAAACCGAAAATGTATGTAACAGGCAGAAGAAGACACCTCCGACCCCATAAAGTATATATATTCTGGCTCAGGATCAACAGCCGAGTCGATAACGACATGTCCGTCTGTCCGTCTGTCTGTCTGTCCGTCTGTCTGTCTGTCTGGCCGTGTGAAAATTTGGATCTCAGCTATTATAAGAGCTAAAACTACCAAATTTGGTGATAGTATGTGTTATTATTGCACGCTGATCAAGTTTATTTTGGATTTTAGCCACGCCCCCTTCGCCCCTGTAAATCAAAAAAAAAAAATTGATTACAAGCGCAATTTTGATGCCATATTGTTTTCGATTTATATGATAACTATAGCTAGCCAGATGATCTCTGAAAATTTGGTAACAATCGGATAAACACAGAAGTTATTCAGCTTAACGTTTTCCATAGCTGTAAGCAGCGCTGCCGGCAGCGCAAATTCTTTATTTGTACAGGAAATAATAAGAATGCCTTACAATGCAAATTTTTGCAGTTGTTGGATAACAGCGTCAGTAGCTTAGTGCAAAAGCGATAAGCTCCTGAACCGACAGGCCCGTGGTTCGATTCCCAGTTCATGCCGCATAAGCTTTTTATACCCGCTACTCATAGAGTAGAAGGGTATTATAACTTTGTTCAAACCGAAAATGTATGTAACAGGCAGAAGAAGACACCTCCGAACCGATAGGCCCGTGGTTCAATTCCCAGTTCATGCCGCTTAAGCTGTTTATACCCGCTACTCATAGAGTAGAAGGGTATTATAACTTTGTTCAAACCGAAAATGTATGTAACAGGCAGAAGGAGACACCTCCGACCCCATAAAGTATATATATTCTGGCTCAGGATCAACAGCCAAGTCGATATAGCCATGTCCGTCTGTCCGTCTGTCTGTCCGTGTTAAAATCTAGATCTCAGCTATTATAAGAGCTAAAACTACCAAATTTGGTGATAGTATGTGTTATTATTGCACGCTGATCAAGTTTATTTTGGATTTTAGCCACGCCCCCTTCGCCCCTGTAAATCAAAAAAAAAAAATTGATTACAAGCGCAATTTTGATGCCATATTGTTTTCGATTGCCGGCAGCGCTGCTTGCAGCATTGTGCCGAATAGTGTGTGCGTGTACGGTGGTGAAATGGGTTAAGTTGTGGACTGCATAACGAACAGAATGGGTTCGAGTCCCACCCGCATAAAAAATTAAATGTGTGCAAAAAGTTATTTGTTTTATTTTAGATTTTGACTTTGCATAAATATTGTAAGTCCATGGCCTTTTACGGTCAAAATATGATTGTAGCCGTTCTTTATTGTTCCGCAAATAATTTTGAGCAGCTGGGTAGCGGGTATATTACAGCTGAGCACTCTCGAATGTAGCTTTCTTACTTGTTTTTTGTATTTTAGATTTTGACTTTTTTTAAAAGGGCACATATCGGTTTTTTGCACGTATTCGATTTATAGTCTTCAACAGGTAGAATAATTATTTTTACTGTTTAAGTAATAAATCTTGGATTTTTTTGGTACCTAAATAAAAGTTATACGATTATAATACTTTTTACTCCTTTTGCCGGCAGCGCTGCTTGCAGCATTGTGCCGAATAGTGTTTGCGTGTACGGTGGTGAAATGGGTTAAGTTGTGGACTGCATAACGAACAGAACTATTATGCATTTATGGGTTCGAGTCCCACCCGCATCAAAAATGAAATGTGTGCAAAAAATTATTTGTTTTATTTTAGATTTTGACTTTGCATAAATATTGTAAGTCCATGGCCTTTTACGGTCAAAATATGATTGTAGCCGTTCTTTATTGTTCCGCAAATAATTTTGAGCAGCTGGGTAGCGGGTATATTACAGTCGAGCACACTCGAATGTAGCTTTCTTACTTGTTTTTTTTATTTTAGATTTTGACTTTGCATAAATATTGTCAGTTCATAGCCTTTTACGGTCAAAATATGATTGTAGCCGTTTTTTTTGTTCCGTGAATAAATGATGTACGAGCAGCTGGGTAGCGTAGAATGCCTTACAATGCAAATCTTTGCAGTTGTTGAATAACAGCGTCAGTAGCTTAGTGGAAAAGCGATGAACTCCTGAACCGACAGGCCAGTGGTTCGATTCCGAGTTCATGCCGCTTAAGCTTTTTTTTTTATACCCGCTACTCATAGAGTAGAAGGGTATTATAACTTTGTTCAAACCGAAAATGTATGTAACAGGCAGAAGGAGACACCTCCGACCCCATAAAGTATATATATTCTGGCTCAGGATCAACAGCCGAGTCGATATAGCCATGTCCGTCTGTGCGTCTGTCTGTCCGTGTGAAAATCTAGATCTCGACTATTATAAGAGCTAGAACTACCAAATTTGGTGACAGTATGTGTTATTATTGCACGCTGATCAAGTTTATTTTGGATTTTGGCCACGCCCCCTTCCGCCCCTGTAAATCTAAAAAAATTGATTACAAGCGCAATTTTGATGCCATATTGTTCATATTCGGTTTGCACGATAACTATAACTAGCCAGATTGTCTCTGAGAAATTAGTAACAATCGGATAATAAACACAGAAGTTATTCAGCTTAACGTTTTCTATAGCTGTAAGCAGCGCTGCCGGCAGCGGTAATTCTTTATTTGTACAGGAAATAATAAGAATGCCATACAATGCAAATCTTTGCAGTTGTTGGATAACAGCGTCAGTAGCTTAGTGGAAAAGCTATGATTTCCTGAACCGACAGGCCAGTGGTTCGATTCCCAGTTCATGCCGCTTTAGCCTTTTCTTTTTATACCCGCTACTCATAGAGTAGAAGGGTATTATAACTTTGTTCAAACCGAAAATGTATGTAACAGGCAGAAGGAGACACCTCCGACCCCATAAAGTATATATCTTCTGGCTCAGGATCAACAGCCGAGTCGATATAGCCATGTCGGTCTGTCCGTCTGTCTGTCCGTATGAAAATCTATATCTCAGCTATTATAAGAGCTAGAACTACCAAATTTGGTGACAGTATGTGTTATTATTGCACGCTGATCAAGTTTATTTTTTTTTTTGGCCACGCCCCCTTCCGCCCCTGTAAATCTAAAAAAATTGATTACAAGCGCAATTTTGATGCCATATTGTTTATTATAAATGAGATTATGTCTGAAAATTTGGTGACAATCGGATAATAAACACAGAAGTTATTCAGCTTAACGTTTTACATAGCTGTAAGCAGCGCTGCCGGCAGCGCTGCTTGCAGCATTGTGACGAATCGTGTGTGCGTGTACGGTGGTGAAATGGGTTTAGTTGTGGACTGCAAAACGAACAGTACTATTATGCAGTTACGGGTTCGAGTCCCGCCCGCATCAAATCTAAATGTGTGCAAAAATGTTTTTTTTTTCTTATATTATATTTTGACTTTGCATAAATATTATAAGTCCATAGCCTTTTACGGTCAAAATATGATTGTAGCCGTTTTTTTGTTCCGCAAATAAATTATGTACAAGCAGCTGGGTAGCGGGTATATTACAGTCGAGCACACTCGACTGTAGCTTTCTTAATTGTTTTGTTTTTACTTTTTATTTAATTGTATGTTTAAGTTGTGAGAATAAATAGCAACAACAACACGCATCATGCATTCAGACTTTGTTTTTGTCGTGCAAGAATTTCCGAATGGTCTCATAATGTAACTTTGGCAAAATTTGCATAATGGCTTAATGACCGAATGGAAAAGTGGTGGACCTCTTAGGTAATGGGTCCAAGGATCGATTCCGCATGCATGCGTATCATGGTGGGGGAGATCGAACTTTATTTTATTTTTTCCAAAAAAAAGTTTTTGCCTCCCTTTTTGAGCTACCTTCATGAAACTTTGTATACATGTTTCTTATTGCTGCCCACTGTAAATAAATCGGAAAGAGCCGGTACGGGCCTATACATCCTATAGATACCATAGAACCTATCGGTTGTTTTTTTAACAACATTTATTATAAGCTAGAGTGCTCTAGAACACTTTCCATTTAAGTATATAAAAAGGTATTAAAAGGGCACATATGGTTTTTTTGCACGTATTCGATTTATAGTCTTCAACAGGTAGAATAATTATTTTTACTGTTTAAGTAATAAATCTTGGATTTTTTTGGTACCTGAATAAAAGTTATACGATTACAATACTTTTTACTTCTTTTGCCGGCAGCGCTGCTTGCAGCATTGTGCCGAATATCATGTGCGTGTACGGTGGTGAAATGGGTTAATTTGTGGACTGCATAACGAACAGAAATATTATGCATTTATGGGTTCGAGTCCCACCCGCATCAAAAATTAAATGTGTGCAAAAAATTATTTGTTTTATTTTAGATTTTGACTTTGCATAAATATTGTAAGTCCATGGCCTTTTACGGTAAAAATATGATTGTAGCCGTTCTTTATTGTTCCGCAAATAATTTTGAGCAGCTGGGTAGCGGGTATATTACAGTCGAGAACACTCGAATGTAGCTTTCTTACTTGTTTTTTTTATTTTAGATTTTGACTTTGCATAAATATTGTAAGTTCATAGCCTTTTACGGTCAAAATATAATTGTAGCTGTTTTTTTTTTTGTTCCGTAAATAAATGTTGTACGAGCAGCTGGGTAGCGGGAATATTACAGCGAGCACACTCGACTGTAGTTTTCTTACTTGTTTTTTTTAAGAACTAATACTTTAATTTAATTAATTGGTGGTCGTGCATTTTATTTAAAATTTTTTATTTGCTCACAATAAACTTAGTTAACAAGTGGAGAAGTGACAGTCTTTTAAATCAACTAAGAGCGATTGTTAGAGCGCAGCTTTTTCTTATATTTTTGTACCCGCTACTCATAGAGTAGAAGGGTATTATAACTTTGTTCAAACTAAAAATGTATGTAACAGGCAGAAGGAGACACCTCCGACCCCATAAAGTATATATATTCTGGCTCAGGATCAACAGCCGAGTTGATATAGCCATGTCCGTCTGTCCGTCTGTCTGTCCGTATGAAAATCTATATCTCAGCTATTATAAGAGCTAGAACTACCAAATTTGTTATGTGTGTTATTATTGCACGCTGATCAAGTTTATTTTGGATTTTGGCCACGCCCCCTTCCGCCCCTGTAAATCTAAAAAAATTGATTACAAGCGCAATTTTGATGCCATATTGTTCATAGTTGTTTAACATGATAACAATAGCTAGCCAGATTATGTCTGAAAATTTGGTAACAATCGGATAATAAACACAGAAGTTATTCAGCTTAACGTTTTCCACAGCTGTAAGCAGCGCTGCCGGCAGCGCTGCTTGCAGCATTGTGCCGAATCGTGTGTGCGTGTACGGTGGTGAAATGGGTTAAGTTGTGGACTGCAAAACGAACAGTACTATTATGCATTTACGGGTTCGAGTCCCGCCCGCATCAAAAATTAATTGTGTGCAAAAATGTTTTTTTTTTTCTTATATTATATTTTGACTTTGCATAAATATTATAAGTCCATAGCCTTTTACGGTCAAAATATGATTGTAGCCGTTTTTTTGTTCCGCAAATAAATTATGTACAAGCAGCTGGGTAGCGGGTATATTACAGTCGAGCACACTCGACTGTAGCTTTCTTACTTGTTATTTTTTATTTAATTGTATGTTTAAGTTATGAGAATAAATAGCAACAACAACACGCATCATGCATTCAGACTTTGTTTTTGTCGTGCAAAAATTTCCGAATGGTCACATAAGCTACCTTCATGAAACTTTGTATACATGTTTCTTATTGCTGCCCGCTGTAAATAAGTCGGAACGAGCCGGTACGGACCGGTACATCGTATAGATGCCATAGAACCTATCGGTTGCTTTTTAGCAACATTTATTAAAAGTTAGAGTGCTCTAGAACACTTTCCATTCAAGTATATAAACAGGTATTAAAAGGGCACATTTCGTTTTTTTTTTAGCACGTATTCGATTTATAGTCTTCAACAGGTAGAATAATTATTTTTACTGTTTAAGTAATAAATCTTGGATTTTTTGGTACCTGAATAAAAGTTATACGATTATAATACTTTTTACTCCTTTTGCCGCCAGCGCTGCTTGCAGCATTGTGCCGAATAGTGTGTGCGTGTACGGTGGTGAAATGTGTTAAGTTGTGGACTGCATAACGAACAGAACTATTATGCATTTATGGGTTCGAGTCCCACCCGCATCAAAAATGAAATGTGTGCAAAAAATTATTTGTTATACCCGCTACTCACAGAGTAGAAGGGTATTATAACTTTGTTCAAACCGAAAATGTATGTAACAGGCAGAAGGAGACACCTCCGACCCCATAAAGTATATATATTCTGGCTCAGGATCAACAGCCGAGTCGATATAGCCATGTCCGTCTGTCCGCCTGTCCGTCTGTCTGTCCGTGTGAAAACCTAGATCTCAACTATTATAAGAGCTAGAACTACCAAATTTGGTGACATTATGTGTTATTATTGCACGCTGATCAAGTTTATTTTGGATTTTGGCCACGCCCCCTTCCGCCCCTGTAAATTTAAAAAAATTGATTACAAGCGCAATTTTGATGCCATATTGTTCATATTCGGTTTGCATGATAACTATAGCTAGCCAGATGATCTCTGAAAAATTGGTAACGTTTTCCATAGCTGTAAGCAGCGCTGCCGGCAGCGGTAATTCTTTATTTGTACAGGAAATAATAAGAATGCCATACAATGCAAATCTTTGCAGTTGTTGGATAGCGGTAATTCTTTGTTTGTACAGGAAATAATAAGAATGCCATACAATGCAAATCTTTGCAGTTGTTGGATAACAGCGTCAGTAGCTTAGTGGAAAAGCGATGATCTTCTGAACCGACAGGCCAGTGGTTCGATTCCCAGTTCATGCCGCTTAAGCTTTTTCTTTTTATACCCGCTACTCACAGAGTAGAAGGGTATTATAACTTTGTTCAAACCGAAAATGTATGTAACAGGCAAAAGGAGACACCTCCGACCCCATAAAGTATATATATTCTGGCTCAGGATCAACAGCCGAGTCGATATAGCCATGTCCGTCTGTCCGCCTGTCCGTCTGTCTGTCCGTGTGAAAACCTAGATCTCAGCTATTATAAGAGCTAAAACTACCAAAGTTGGTGACAAAATGTGTTATTATTGCACTCTGATCAAGTTTATTTTGGTTTTTGGCCACGCCCCCTTCCGCCCCTGTAAATCGAAAAACATTGACTACAAGCGCAATTTTGATGCCATATTGTTCATATTCGGTTTGCATGATAACTATAGCTAGCCAGATTGTCTCTGAAAAATTGGTAACAATCGGATAATAAACACAGAAGTTATTCAGCTTAACGTTTTCTATAGCTGTAAGCAGCGCTGCCGGCAGCGGTAATTCTTTATTTGTACAGGAAATAATAAGAATGCCATACAATGCAAATCTTTGCAGTTGTTGGATAACAGCGTCAGTAGCTTAGTGGAAAAGCGATGATCTCCTGAACCGACAGGCCAGTGGTTCGATTCCCAGTTCATGCCGCTTAAGCTTTTTATACCCGCTACTCATAGAGTAGAAGGGTATTATAACTTTGTTCAAACCGAAAATGTATGTAACAGGCAGAAGGAGACACCTCCGACCCCATAAAGTATATATATTCTGGCTCAGGATCAACAGCCGAGTCGATATAGCCATGTCCGTCTGTCTGTCCGTGTGAAAATCTAGATCTCAACTATTATAAGAGCTAGAACTACCAAATTTGGTGACATTATGTGTTATTATTGCACGCTGATCAAGTTTATTTTGGATTTTGGCCACGCCCCCTTCCGCCCCTGTAAATCTAAAAAAATTGATTACAAGCGCAATTTTGATGCCATATTGTTCATATTCGGTTTGCATGATAACTATAGCTAGCCAGATGATCTCTGAAAAATTGGTAACAATCGGATAATAAACACAGAAGTTATTCAGCTTAACGTTTTCTATAGCTGTAAGCAGCGCTGCCGGCAGCGGTAATTCTTTATTTGTACAGGAAATAATAAGAATGCCATACAATGCAAATCTTTGCAGTTGTTGGATAACAGCGTCAGTAGCTTAGTGGAAAAGCGATGATCTCCTGAACCGACAGGCCAGTGGTTCGATTCCCAGTTCATGCCGCTTAAGCTTTTTCTTTTTTATACCCGCTACTCATAGAGTAGAAGGGTATTATAATTTTGTTCAAACCGAAAATGTATGTAACAGACAGAAGGAGACACCTCCGACCCCATAAAGTATATATATTCTGGCTCAGGATCAACAGCCGAGTCGATATAGCGATGTCCGTCTGTCTGTCTGTCCGTCTGTCCGTCTGTCTGTCCGTGTGAAAATCTAGATCTCAACTATTAGAACTACCAAATTTGGTGACATTATGTGTTATTATTGCACGCTGATCAAGTTTATTTTGGATTTTGGCCACGCCCCCTTCCGCCCCTGTAAATTTAAAAATAATGATTACAAGCGCAATTTTGATGCCATATTGTTCATATTCGGTTTGCATGATAACTATAGCTAGCCAGATGATCTCTGAAAAATTGGTAACAATCGGATAATAAACACAGAAGTTATTCAGCTTAACGTTTTCTATAGCTGTAAGCAGCGCTGCCGGCAGCGGTAATTCTTTATTTGTACAGGAAATAATAAGAATGCCATACAATGCAAATCTTTGCAGTTGTTGGATAACAGCGTCAGTAGCTTAGTGGAAAAGCGATGATCTCCTGAACCGACAGGCCAGTGGTTCGATTCCCAGTTCATGCCGCTTAAGCTTTTTATACCCGCTACTCATAGAGTAGAAGGGTATTATAACTTTGTTCAAACCGAAAATGTATGTAACAGGCAGAAGGAGACACCTCCGACCCCATAAAGTATATATATTCTGGCTCAGGATCAACAGCCGAGTCGATATAGCCATGTCCGTCTGTCCGCCTGTTCGTCTGTCTGTCCGTGTGAAAACCTAGATCTCAGCTATTATAAGAGCTAAAACTACCAAAGTTGGTGACAAAATGTGTTATTATTGCACTCTGATCAAGTTTATTTTGGATTTCCGCCCCTGAAAATCGAAAAACATTGATTACAAGCGCAATTTTGATGCCATATTGTTCATATTCGGTTTGCATGATAACTATAGCTAGCCAGATGATCTCTGAAAAATTGGTAACAATCGGATAATAAACACAGAAGTTATTCAGCTTAACGTTTTCTATAGCTGTAAGCAGCGCTGCCGGCAGCGGTAATTCTTTATTTGTACAGGAAATAATAAGAATGCCATACAATGCAAATCTTTGCAGTTGTTGGATAACAGCGTCAGTAGCTTAGTGGAAAAGCGATGATCTCCTGAACCGACAGGCCAGTGGTTCGATTCCCAGTTCATGCCGCTTAAGCTTTTTCTTTTTTATACCCGCTACTCATAGAGTAGAAGGGTATTATAATTTTGTTCAAACCGAAAATGTATGTAACAGGCAGAAGGAGGCACCTCCGACCCCATAAAGTATATATATTCTGGCTCAGGATCAACAGCCGAGTCGATATAGCCATGTCGGTCTGTCCGTCTGTCTGTCCGTATGAAAATCTATATCTCAGCTATTATAAGAGCTAGAACTACCAAATTTGGTGACAGTATGTGTTATTAATGCACGCTGATCAAGTTTATTTTGGATTTTGGCCACGCCCCCTTCCGCCCCCGCAAATCGAAAAAACATTGATTAGAAGCGCAACTTTGATGCCATATTGTTCATTTTCGGTTTACATGATAACTATAGCCAGCCAGATGATCTCTGGCTGGTAACAATCGGATAATAAACACAGAAGTTATTCAGCTTAACGTTTTCCATAGCTGTAAGCAGCGCTGCCGGCAGCGCTGCTTGCAGCATTGTGCCGAATAGTGTGTGCGTGTACGGTGGTGAAATGGGTTAAGTTGTGGACTGCAAAACGAACAGTACTATTTTGCATTTACGGGTTCGAGTCCCGCCCTCATCAAAAAATAAATGTGTGCAAAAATGTTTTTTTTCTTCATATTATATTTTGACTTTGCATAGATATTATAAGTCCATAGCCTTTTACGGTCAAAATATGATTGTAGCCGTTTTTTTTTCCCCAAATAAATTATGTACAAGCAGCTGGGTAGCGGGTATATTAAAGTCGAGCACACTCGACTGTAGCTTTCTTACTTGTTCTTTTTATACCCGCTACTCATAAAGTAGAAGGGTATTATAACTTTGTTCAAACCGAAAATGTATGTAACAGGCAGAAGGAGACACCTCCGAGCCCTTAAAGTATATATATTCTGGCTCAGGATCAACAGCCGAGTCGATATAGCCATGTCCGTCTGTCCGCCTGTCCGTCTGTCTGTCCGTGTGAAAACCTAGATCTCAGCTATTATAAGAGCTAAAACTACCAAAGTTGGTGACAAAATGTGTTATTATTGCACTCTGATCAAGTTTATTTTGGATTTTGGCCACGCCCCCTTCCGCCCCCGTAAATCGAAAAACATTGATTACATGCGCAATTTTGATGCCATATTGTTCATACCCGTTTTGCATGATAACTATAGCTAGCCAGATGATCTCTGAAAAATTGGTAACAATCGGATAATAAACACAGAAGTTATTCAGCTTAACGTTTTCTATAGCTGTAAGCAGCTCTGCCGGCAGCGGTAATTTTTTATTTGTACAGGAAATAATAAAAATGCCTTACAATGCAAATCTTTGCAGTTGTTGGATAACAGCGTCAGTAGCTTAGTGGAAAAGCGATGAACTCCTGAACCGTGAGGCCAGTGGTTCGATTCCGAGTTCATGCCGTTCATTCAAGAGCCGAGTCGATATAGCCATGTCCGTCTGTCCGTCTGTCTGTCTGTCCGTCTGTCCGTCTGTCCGTCTGTCTGTCCGTGTGAAAATCTAGATCTCAACTATTAGAACTACCAAATTTGGTGACATTATGTGTTATTATTGCACGCTGATCAAGTTTATTTTGGATTTTGGCCACGCCCCCTTGCGACCCTGTAAATTTAAAAAAAGTGATTACAAGCGCAATTTTGATGCCATATTGTTCATATTCGGTTTGCATGATAACTATAGCTAGCCAGATGACCTCTGAAAAATTGGTAACAATCGGATAATAAACACAGAAGTTATTCAGCTTAACGTTTTCTATAGCTGTAAGCAGCGCTGTCGGCAGCGGTAATTCTTTATTTGTACAGGAAATAATAAGAATGCCATACAATGCAAATCTTTGCAGTTGTTGGATAACAGCGTCAGTAGCTTAGTGGAAAAGCGATGATCTCCTGAACCGACAGGCCAGTGGTTCGATTCCCAGTTCATGCCGCTTAAGCTTTTTCTTTTTATACCCGCTACTCATAGAGTAGAAGGGTATTATAACTTTGTTCAAACCGAAAATGTATGTAACAGGCAGAAGGAGACACCTCCGACCCCATAAAGTATATATATTCTGGCTCAGGATCAACAGCCGAGTCGATATAGCCAAGTCGGTCTGTCCGTCTGTCTGTCCGTATGAAAATGTATATCTCAGCTATTATAAGAGCTAGAACTACCAAATTGGGTGACAGAATTTGTTATTATTGCACGCTGATCAAGATTATTTTGGATTTTGGCCACGCCCCCTTCCGCCCCTGTAAATCTAAAAAAATTGATTACAAGCGCAATTTTGATGCCATATTGTTCATATTCGGTTTGCATGATAACTATAGCTAGCCAGATGATCTCTGAAAAATTGGTAACAATCGGATAATAAACGCAGAAGTTATTCAGCTTAACGTTTTCCATAGCTGTAAGCAGCGCTGCCGGCAGCGGTAATTCTTTATTTGTACAGGAAATAATAAGAATGCCATACAATGCAAATCTTTGCAGTTGTTGGATAGCGGTAATTCTTTGTTTGTACAGGAAATAATAAGAATGCCATACAATGCAAATCTTTGCAGTTGTTGGATAACAGCGTCAGTAGCTTAGTGGAAAAGCGATGATCTTCTGAACCGACAGGCCAGTGGTTCGATTCCCAGTTCATGCCGCTTAAGCTTTTTCTTTTTATACCCGCTACTCACAGAGTAGAAGGGTATTATAACTTTGTTCAAACCGAAAATGTATGTAACAGGCAAAAGGAGACACCTCCGACCCCATAAAGTATATATATTCTGGCTCAGGATCAACAGCCGAGTCGATATAGCCATGTCCGTCTGTCCGCCTGTCCGTCTGTCTGTCCGTGTGAAAACCTAGATCTCAGCTATTATAAGAGCTAAAACTACCAAAGTTGGTGACAAAATGTGTTATTATTGCACTCTGATCAAGTTTATTTTGGTTTTTGGCCACGCCCCCTTCCGCCCCTGTAAATCGAAAAACATTGACTACAAGCGCAATTTTGATGCCATATTGTTCATATTCGGTTTGCATGATAACTATAGCTAGCCAGATTGTCTCTGAAAAATTGGTAACAATCGGATAATAAACACAGAAGTTATTCAGCTTAACGTTTTCTATAGCTGTAAGCAGCGCTGCCGGCAGCGGTAATTCTTTATTTGTACAGGAAATAATAAGAATGCCATACAATGCAAATCTTTGCAGTTGTTGGATAACAGCGTCAGTAGCTTAGTGGAAAAGCGATGATCTCCTGAACCGACAGGCCAGTGGTTCGATTCCCAGTTCATGCCGCTTAAGCTTTTTTATACCCGCTACTCATAGAGTAGAAGGGTATTATAACTTTGTTCAAACCGAAAATGTATGTAACAGGCAGAAGGAGACACCTCCGACCCCATAAAGTATATATATTCTGGCTCAGGATCAACAGCCGA
This sequence comes from Zaprionus ghesquierei, assembly GCA_018904095.1. Taxonomy (NCBI): domain Eukaryota; kingdom Metazoa; phylum Arthropoda; class Insecta; order Diptera; family Drosophilidae; genus Zaprionus; species Zaprionus ghesquierei. Next base: position 193,960 of record JAEIGP010000164.1, on the reverse strand, counting down.
GTCGATATAGCCATGTCCGTCTGTCTGTCCGTGTGAAAATCTAGATCTCAACTATTATAAGAGCTAGAACTACCAAATTTGGTGACATTATGTGTTATTATTGCACGCTGATCAAGTTTATTTTGGATTTTGGCCACGCCCCCTTCCGCCCCTGTAAATCTAAAAAAATTGATTACAAGCGCAATTTTGATGCCATATTGTTCATATTCGGTTTGCATGATAACTATAGCTAGCCAGATGATCTCTGAAAAATTGGTAACAATCGGATAATAAACACAGAAGTTATTCAGCTTAACGTTTTCTATAGCTGTAAGCAGCGCTGCCGGCAGCGGTAATTCTTTATTTGTACAGGAAATAATAAGAATGCCATACAATGCAAATCTTTGCAGTTGTTGGATAACAGCGTCAGTAGCTTATTGGAAAAGCGATGATCTCCTGAACCGACAGGCCAGTGGTTCGATTCCCAGTTCATGCCGCTTAAGCTTTTTATACCCGCTACTCATAGAGTAGAAGGGTATTATAACTTTGTTCAAACCGAAAATGTATGTAACAGGCAGAAGGAGACACCTCCGACCCCATAAAGTATATATATTCTGGCTCAGGATCAACAGCCGAGTCGATATAGCGATGTCCGTCTGTCTGTCTGTCCGTCTGTCCGTCTGTCTGTCCGTGTGAAAATCTAGATCTCAACTATTAGAACTACCAAATTTGGTGACATTATGTGTTATTATTGCACGCTGATCAAGTTTATTTTGGATTTTGGCCACGCCCCCTTCCGCCCCTGTAAATTTAAAAATAATGATTACAAGCGCAATTTTGATGCCATATTGTTCATATTCGGTTTGCATGATAACTATAGCTAGCCAGATGATCTCTGAAAAATTGGTAACAATCGGATAATAAACACAGAAGTTATTCAGCTTAACGTTTTCTATAGCTGTAAGCAGCGCTGCCGGCAGCGGTAATTCTTTATTTGTACAGGAAATAATAAGAATGCCATACAATGCAAATCTTTGCAGTTGTTGGATAACAGCGTCAGTAGCTTAGTGGAAAAGCGATGATCTCCTGAAGCGACAGGCCAGTGGTTCGATTCCCAGTTCATGCCGCTTAAGCTTTTTCTTTTTATACCCGCTACTCATAGAGTAGAAGGGTATTATAACTTTGTTCAAACCGAAAATGTATGTAACAGGCAGAAGGAGACACCTCCGACCCCATAAAGTATATATATTCTGGCTCAGGATCAGCCGAGTCGATATAGCCATGTCCGTCTGTCCGCCTGTTCGTCTGTCTGTCCGTGTGAAAACCTAGATCTCAGCTATTATAAGAGCTAAAACTACCAAAGTTGGTGACAAAATGTGTTATTATTGCACTCTGATCAAGTTTATTTTGGATTTCCGCCCCTGAAAATCGAAAAACATTGATTACAAGCGCAATTTTGATGCCATATTGTTCATATTCGGTTTGCATGATAACTATAGCTAGCCAGATTGTCTCTGAAAAATTGGTAACAATCGGATAATAAACACAGAAGTTATTCAGCTTAACGTTTTCTATAGCTGTAAGCAGCGCTGCCGGCAGCGGTAATTCTTTATTTGTACAGGAAATAATAAGAATGCCATACAATGCAAATCTTTGCAGTTGTTGGATAACAGCGTCAGTAGCTTAGTGGAAAAGCGATGATCTCCTGAACCGACAGGCCAGTGGTTCGATTCCCAGTTCATGCCGCTTAAGCTTTTTCTTTTTATAACCGCTACTCATAGAGTAGAAGGGTATTATAACTTTGTTCAAACCGAAAATGTATGTAACAGGCAGAAGGAGACACCTCCGACCCCATAAAGTGTATATATTCTGGCTCAGGATCAACAGCCGAGTCGATATAGCCATGTCCGTCTGTCTGTCCGTGTGAAAATCTAGATCTCAACTATTATAAGAGCTAGAACTACCAAATTTGGTGACATTATGTGTTATTATTGCACGCTGATCAAGTTTATTTTGGATTTTGGCCACGCCCCCTTCCGCCCCTGTAAATCTAAAAAAATTGATTACAAGCGCAATTTTGATACCATATTGTTCATATTCGGTTTGCATGATAACTATAGCTAGCCAGATGATCTCTGAAAAATTGGTAACAATCGGATAATAAACACAGAAGTTATTCAGCTTAACGTTTTCTATAGCTGTAAGCAGCGCTGCCGGCAGCGGTAATTCTTTATTTGTACAGGAAATAATAAGAATGCCATACAATGCAAATCTTTGCAGTTGTTGGATAACAGCGTCAGTAGCTTATTGGAAAAGCGATGATCTCCTGAACCGACAGGCCAGTGGTTCGATTCCCAGTTCATGCCGCTTAAGCTTTTTATACCCGCTACTCATAGAGTAGAAGGGTATTATAACTTTGTTCAAACCGAAAATGTATGTAACAGGCAGAAGGAGACACCTCCGACCCCATAAAGTATATATATTCTGGCTCAGGATCAACAGCCGAGTCGATATAGCGATGTCCGTCTGTCTGTCTGTCCGTCTGTCCGTCTGTCTGTCCGTGTGAAAATCTAGATCTCAACTATTAGAACTACCAAATTTGGTGACATTATGTGTTATTATTGCACGCTGATCAAGTTTATTTTGGAATTTGGCCACGCCCCCTTCCGCCCCTGTAAATTTAAAAATAATGATTACAAGCGCAATTTTGATGCCATATTGTTCATATTCGGTTTGCATGATAACTATAGCTAGCCAGATGATCTCTGAAAAATTGGTAACAATCGGATAATAAACACAGAAGTTATTCAGCTTAACGTTTTCTATAGCTGTAAGCAGCGCTGCCGGCAGCGGTAATTCTTTATTTGTACAGGAAATAATAAGAATGCCATACAATGCAAATCTTTGCAGTTGTTGGATAACAGCGTCAGTAGCTTAGTGGAAAAGCGATGATCTCCTGAAGCGACAGGCCAGTGGTTCGATTCCCAGTTCATGCCGCTTAAGCTTTTTCTTTTTATACCCGCTACTCATAGAGTAGAAGGGTATTATAACTTTGTTCAAACCGAAAATGTATGTAACAGGCAGAAGGAGACACCTCCGACCCCATAAAGTATATATATTCTGGCTCAGGATCAACAGCCGAGTCGATATAGCCATGTCCGTCTGTCCGCCTGTTCGTCTGTCTGTCCGTGTGAAAACCTAGATCTCAGCTATTATAAGAGCTAAAACTACCAAAGTTGGTGACAAAATGTGTTATTATTGCACTCTGATCAAGTTTATTTTGGATTTCCGCCCCTGAAAATCGAAAAACATTGATTACAAGCGCAATTTTGATGCCATATTGTTCATATTCGGTTTGCATGATAACTATAGCTAGCCAGATGATCTCTGAAAAATTGGTAACAATCGGATAATAAACACAGAAGTTATTCAGCTTAACGTTTTCTATAGCTGTAAGCAGCGCTGCCGGCAGCGGTAATTCTTTATTTGTACAGGAAATAATAAGAATGCCATACAATGCAAATCTTTGCAGTTGTTGGATAACAGCGTCAGTAGCTTATTGGAAAAAGCGATGATCTCCTGAACCGACAGGCCAGTGGTTCGATTCCCAGTTCATGCCGCTTAAGCTTTTTATACCCGCTACTCATAGAGTAGAAGGGTATTATAACTTTGTTCAAACCGAAAATGTATGTAACAGGCAGAAGGAGACACCTCCGACCCCATAAAGTATATATATTCTGGCTCAGGATCAACAGCCGAGTCGATATAGCGATGTCCGTCTGTCTGTCTGTCCGTCTGTCCGTCTGTCTGTCCGTGTGAAAATCTAGATCTCAACTATTAGAACTACCAAATTTGGTGACATTATGTGTTATTATTGCACGCTGATCAAGTTTATTTTGGAATTTGGCCACGCCCCCTTCCGCCCCTGTAAATTTAAAAATAATGATTACAAGCGCAATTTTGATGCCATATTGTTCATATTCGGTTTGCATGATAACTATAGCTAGCCAGATGATCTCTGAAAAATTGGTAACAATCGGATAATAAACACAGAAGTTATTCAGCTTAACGTTTTCTATAGCTGTAAGCAGCGCTGCCGGCAGCGGTAATTCTTTATTTGTACAGGAAATAATAAGAATGCCATACAATGCAAATCTTTGCAGTTGTTGGATAACAGCGTCAGTAGCTTAGTGGAAAAGCGATGATCTCCTGAACCGACAGGCCAGTGGTTCGATTCCCAGTTCATGCCGCTTAAGCTTTTTCTTTTTATACCCGCTACTCATAGAGTAGAAGGGTATTATAATTTTGTTCAAACCGAAAATGTATGTAACAGGCAGAAGGAGGCACCTCCGACCCCATAAAGTATATATATTCTGGCTCAGGATCAACAGCCGAGTCGATATAGCCATGTCGGTCTGTCCGTCTGTCTGTCCGTATGAAAATCTATATCTCAGCTATTATAAGAGCTAGAACTACCAAATTTGGTGACAATATGTGTTATTAATGCACGCTGATCAAGTTTATTTTGGATTTTGGCCACGCCCCCCCTCCGCCCCCGCAAATCGAAAAAACATTGATTAGAAGCGCAACTTTGATGCCATATTGTTCATTTTCGGTTTACATGATAACTATAGCCAGCCAGATGATCTCTGGCTGGTAACAATCGGATAATAAACACAGAAGTTATTCAGCTTAACGTTTTCCATAGCTGTAAGCAGCGCTGCCGGCAGCGCTGCTTGCAGCATTGTGCCGAATAGTGTGTGCGTGTACGGTGGTGAAATGGGTTAAGTTGTGGACTGCAAAACGAACAGTACTATTTTGCATTTACGGGTTCGAGTCCCGCCCTCATCAAAAAATAAATGTGTGCAAAAATGTTTTTTTTTTCTTATATTATATTTTGACTTTGCATAGATATTATAAGTCCATAGCCTTTTACGGTCAAAATATGATTGTAGCCGTTTTTTTTTCCGCAAATAAATTATGTACAAGCAGCTGGGTAGCGGGTATATTAAAGTCGAGCACACTCGACTGTAGCTTTCTTACTTGTTCTTTTTATACCCGCTACTCATAAAGTAGAAGGGTATTATAACTTTGTTCAAACCGAAAATGTATGTAACAGGCAGAAGGAGACACCTCCGAGCCCTTAAAGTATATATATTCTGGCTCAGGATCAACAGCCGAGTCGATATAGCCATGTCCGTCTGTCCGCCTGTCCGTCTGTCTGTCCGTGTGAAAACCTAGATCTCAGCTATTATAAGAGCTAAAACTACCAAAGTTGGTGACAAAATGTGTTATTATTGCACTCTGATCAAGTTTATTTTGGATTTTGGCCACGCCCCCTTCCGCCCCGTAAATCGAAAAACATTGATTACATGCGCAATTTTGATGCCATATTGTTCATACCCGTTTTGCATGATAACTATAGCTAGCCAGATGATCTCTGAAAAATTGGTAACAATCGGATAATAAACACAGAAGTTATTCAGCTTAACGTTTTCTATAGCTGTAAGCAGCTCTGCCGGCAGCGGTAATTTTTTATTTGTACAGAAAATAATAAAAATGCCTTACAATGCAAATCTTTGCAGTTGTTGGATAACAGCGTCAGTAGCTTAGTGGAAAAGCGATGAACTCCTGAACCGTGAGGCCAGTGGTTCGATTCCGAGTTCATGCCGTTCATTCAAGAGCCGAGTCGATATAGCCATGTCCGTCTGTCCGTCTGTCTGTCTGTCCGTCTGTCCGTCTGTCTGTCCGTGTGAAAATCTAGATCTCAACTATTAGAACTACCAAATTTGGTGACATTATGTGTTATTATTGCACGCTGATCAAGTTTATTTTGGATTTTGGCCACGCCCCCTTGCGACCCTGTAAATTTAAAAAAAGTGATTACAAGCGCAATTTTGATGCCATATTGTTCATATTCGGTTTGCATGATAACTATAGCTAGCCAGATGACCTCTGAAAAATTGGTAACAATCGGATAATAAACACAGAAGTTATTCAGCTTAACGTTTTCTATAGCTGTAAGCAGCGCTGTCGGCAGCGGTAATTCTTTATTTGTACAGGAAATAATAAGAATGCCATACAATGCAAATCTTTGCAGTTGTTGGATAACAGCGTCAGTAGCTTAGTGGAAAAGCGATGATCTCCTGAACCGACAGGCCAGTGGTTCGATTCCCAGTTCATGCCGCTTAAGCTTTTTCTTTTTATACCCGCTACTCATAGAGTAGAAGGGTATTATAACTTTGTTCAAACCGAAAATGTATGTAACAGGCAGAAGGAGATACCTCCGACCCCATAAAGTATATATATTCTGGCTCAGGATCAACAGCCGAGTCGATATAGCCAAGTCGGTCTGTCCGTCTGTCTGTCCGTATGAAAATGTATATCTCAGCTATTATAAGAGCTAGAACTACCAAATTGGGTGACAGAATTTGTTATTATTGCACGCTGATCAAGTTTATTTTGGATTTTGGCCACGCCCCCTTCCGCCCCTGTAAATCTAAAAAAATTTATTACAAGCGCAATTTTGAGGCCATATTGTTCATATTCATATATACAGGAAATAATAAGAATGCCATACAATGCAAATCTTTGCAGTTGTTGGATAACAGCGTCAGTAGCTTAGTGGAAAAGCGATGATCTCCTGAACTGACAGGCCAGTGGTTCGATTCCCAGTTCATGCCGCTTAAGCTTTTTATACCCGCTACTCATAGAATAGAAGGGTATTGTAACTTTGTTCAAACCGAAAATGTATGTAACAGGCAGAAGGAGACACCTCCGACCTCATAAAGTATATATATTCTGGCTCAGGATCAACAGCTGAGTCGATATAGCCATGTCGGTCTGTCCGTCTGTCTGTCCGTATGAAAATGTATATCTCAGCTATTATTAGAGCTAGAACTACCAAATTGGGTGACAGTATGTGTTATTATTGCACGCTGATCAAGTTTATTTTGGATTTTGGTTACGCCCCCATCCGCCCCTGTAAATCTAAAAAAATTTATTACACGCGCAATTTTGATGCCATATTGTTCATTTTCGGTTTACATAATAACTATAGTTAGCCAGATTATGTCTGAAAATTTGGTAACAATCGGATAATAAACACAGAAGTTATTCAGTTTAACGTTTTACATGGCTGTAAGCAGCGCTGCCGGCAGCGCTGCTTGCAGCATTATGCCGAATCGTGTGTGCGTGTACGGTGGTGAAATGGGTTAAGTTGTGGACTGCAAAACGAACAGTACTATTATGCATTTACGGGTTCGCGTCCCGCCCGCATCAAAAATTGAATGTGTGCAAAAATGTTTTTATACCCGCTACTCATAGAGTAGAAGGGTATTATAACTTTGTTCAAACCGAAAATGTATGTAACAGGCAGAAGAAGACACCTCCGACCCCATAAAGTATATATATTCTGGCTCAGGATCAACAGCCGAGTCGATATAGCCATGTCCGTCTGTCCGTCTGTCTGTCTGTCCGTCTGTCCGTGTGTCTGTCCATGTGAAAATCTAGATCTCAACTATTATAAGAGCTAGAACTACCAAATTTGGTGACATTATGTGTTATTATTGCACGCTGATCAACTTTATTTTGGATTTTGGCTACGCCCCCTTCCGCCCCTGTAAATTTAAAAAATTTGATTACAAGCGCAATTTTGATGCCATATTGTTCATATTCGGTTTGCATGATAACTATAGCTAGCCAGATGATCTCTGAAAAATTGGTAACAATCGGATAATAAACACAGAAGTTATTCAGCTTAACGTTTTCTATAGCTGTAAGCAGCGCTGCCGGCAGCGGTAATTCTTTATTTGTACAGGAAATAATAAGAATGCCATACATACAAATCTTTGCAGTTGTTGGATAACAGCGTCAGTAGCTTAGTGGAAAAGCGATGATCTCCTGAACCGATAGGCCAGTGGTTCGATTCCCAGTTCATGCCGCTTAAGCTTTTTATACCCGCTACTCATAGAGTAGAAGGGTATTATAACTTTGTTCAAACCGAAAATATATGTAACAGGCAGAAGGAGACACCTCCGACCCCATAAAGTATATGTATTCTGGCTCAGGATCAACAGCCGAGTCGATATAGCCATGTCCGTCTGTCCGTTTGTCTGTCTGTCCGTCTGTCTGTCCGTGTGAAAATCTAGATCTCAACTATTAGAACTACCAAATTTGGTGACATTATGTGTTATTATTAAACGCTGATCAAGTTTATTTTGGATTTTGGCCACGCCCCCTTCCGACCCTGTAAATTTAAAAAAAATGATTACAAGCGCAATTTTGATGCCATATTGTTCATATTCGGTTTGCAAGATAACTATAGCTAGCCAGATGATCTCTGAAAAATTGGTAACAATCGGATAATAAACACAGAAGTTATTCAGCTTAACGTTTTCTATAGCTGTAAGCAGCGCTGCCGGCAGCGGTAATTCTTTATTTGTACAGGAAATAATAAGAATGCCATACAATGCAAATCTTTGCAGTTGTTGGATAACAGCGTCAGTAGCTTAGTGGAAAAGCGATGATCTCCTGAACCGACAGGCCAGTGGTTCGATTCCCAGTTCATGCCGCTTAAGCTTTTTCTTTTTATACCCGCTACTCATAGAGTAGAAGGGTATTATAACTTTGTTCAAACCGAAAATGTATGTAACAGGCAGAAGGAGACACCTCCGACCCCATAAAGTATATATATTCTGGCTCAGGATCAACAGCCGAGTCGATATAGCCATGTCGGTCTGTCTGTCTGTCCGTCTGTCTGTCCGTATGAAAATGTATATCTCAGCTATTATAAGAGCTAGAACTACCAAATTGGGTGACAGTATGTGTTATTATTGCACGTTGATCAAGTTTATTTTGGATTTTGGCCACGCCCCCTTCCGCCCCTGTAAATCTAAAAAAATTGATTACAAGCGCAATTTTGAGGCCATATTGTTCATATTCGGTTTGCATGATAACTATAGCTAGCCAGATGATCTCTAAAAAATTGGTAACAATCGGATAATAAACACAGAAGTTATTCAGTTTAACGTTTTACATAGCTGTAAGCAGCGCTGCCGGCTGCTTGCAGCATTGTGCCGAATCGTGTGTGCGTGTACGGTGGTGAAATGGGTTAAGTTGTGGACTGCAAAACGAACAGTACTATTATGCATTTACGGGTTCGAGTCCCGCCCGCATCAAAAATTAAATGTGTGCAAAAATGTTTTTATACCCGCTACTCATAGAGTAGAAGGGTATTATAACTTTGTTCAAACCGAAAATGTATGTAACAGGCAGAAGGAGACACCTCCGACCCCATAAAGTATATATCTTCTGGCTCAGGATCAACAGCTGAGTCGATATAGCCATGTCCGTCTGTCTGTCTGTCTGTCTGTCCGTCTGTCTGTCCGTGTGAAAATCTAGATCTCAACTATTATAAGAGCTAGAACTACCAAATTTGGTGACATTATGTGTTATTATTGCACGATGATCAAGTTTATTTTGGATTTTTGCCACGCCCCCTTCCGCCCCAGTAAATTTAAAAAAATTGATTACAAGCGCAATTTTGATGCCATATTGTTCATATTCGGTTTGCATGATAACTATAGCTAGCAAGATTGTCTCTGAAAAATTGGTAACAATCGGATAATAAACACAGAAGTTATTCAGCTTAACGTTTTCCATAGCTGTAAGCAGCGCTGCCGGCAGCGGTAATTCCTTATTTGTACAGGAAATAATAAGAATGCCATACAATGCAAATCTTTGCAGTTGTTGGATAACAGCGTCAGTAGCTTAGTGGAAAAGCGATGATCTCCTGAACCGACAGGTCAGTGGTTCGATTCCCAGTTCATGCCGCTTAAGCTAATTCTTTTTATACCCGCTACTCATAGAGTAGAAGGGTATTATAACTTTGTTCAAACCGAAAATGTATGTAACAGGCAGGAGACACCTCCGACCCCATAAAGTATATATATTCTGGCTCAGGATCAACAGCCGAGTCGATATAGCCATGTCCGTCTGTCCGCCTGTCCGTCTGTCTGTCCGTGTGAAAACCTAGATCTCAGCTATTATAAGAGCAAAAACTACCAAGGTTGGTGACAAAATGTGTTATTATTGCACTCTGATCAAGTTTATTTTGGATTTTGGCCACGCCCCCTTCCGACCCTGTAAATCTAAAAAAATTGATTACTAGCGCAATTTTGATGCCATATTGTTCATAGTTGTTAAACATGATAACAATAGCTAGCCAGATTATGTCTGAAAATTTGGTAACAATCGGATAATAAACACAGAAGTTATTCAGCTTAACGTTGTACATAGCTGTAAGCAGCGCTGCCAGCAGCGCTGCTTGCAGCATTGTGCCGAATCGTGTGTGCGTGTACGGTGGTGAAATGGGTTTAGTTGTGGACTGCAAAACGAACAGTACTATTATGCATTCACGGGTTCGAGTCCCGCCCGCATCAAAAATTAAATGTGTGCAAAAATGTTTTTTTTTTCTTATATTATATTTTGACTTTGCATAAATATTATAAGTCCATAGCCTTTTACGGTCAAAATATGATTGTAGCCGTTTTTTTGTTCCGCAAATAAATTATGTACAAGCAGCTGGGTAGCGGGTATATTACAGTCGAGCGCACTCGACTGTAGCTTTCTTACTTGTTTTTTTCTTATATTATATTTTGACTCTGCATAAATATTATAAGTCCATAGCCTTTTACGGTCAAAATATGATTGTAGCCGTTTTTTTGTTCCGCAAATAAATTATGTACAAGCAGCTGGGTAGCGGGTATATTACAGTCGAGCATACTTGACTGTAGCTTTCTTACTTGTTATTTTTTATTTAATTGTATGTTTAAGTTATGAGAATAAATAGCAACAACAACACGCATCATGCATTCAGACTTTGTTTTTGTCGTGCAAGAATTTCCGAATGGTCTCATAATGTAACTTTGGCAAAATTTGCGTAATGGCTTAATGACCGAATGGAAAAGTGGTGGACCTCTTAGGTAATGGGTCCAAGGTTCGATTCCGCATGCATGCGTGTCATGGTGGGGGAGATCGAACTTTATTTTATTTTTTCCAAAAAAAAGTTTTTGCCTCCCTTTTTGAGCTACCCTTATGAAACTTTGTATACATGTTTCTTATTGCTGCCCACTGTAAATAAATCGGAAAGACCCGGTACGGACCTATACATCGTATAGATACCATAGAACCTATCGGTTGTTTTTTTAACAACATTTATTAAAAGTTACAGTGCTCTAGAACACTTTCCATTCAAGTATATAAACAGGTATTAAAAGGGCACATATCGTTTTTTTTACACGTATTCGATTTATAGTCTTCAACAGGTAGAATAATTATTTTTACTGTTTAAGTAATAAATCTTGGATTTTTTTGGTACCTAAATAAAAGTTATACGATTATAATACTTTTTACTCCTTTTGCCGGCAGCGCTGCTTGCAGCATTGTGCCGAATAGTGTGTGCGTGTACGGTGGTGAAATGGGTTAAATTGTGGACTGCATAACGAACAGAACTATTATGCATTCATGGGTTCGAGTCCCACCCGCATCAAAAATTAAATGTGTGCAAAAAATTATTTGTTTTATTTTAGATTTTGACTTTGCATAAATATTGTAAGTCCATGGCCTTTTACGGTCAAAATATGATTGTAGCCGTTCTTTATTGTTCCGCAAATAATTTTGAGCAGCTGGGTGGCGGGTATATTACAGCTGAGCACTCTCGAATGTAGCTTTCTTACTTGTTTTTTGTATTTTAGATTTTGACTTTGCATAAATATTGTAAGTCCATGGCCTTTTACGGTCAAAATATGATTGTAGCCGTTCTTTATTGTTCCGCAAATAATTTTGAGCAGCTGGGTAGCGGGTATATTACAGTCGAGCACCCTCGAATGTAGCTTTCTTACTTGTTTTATTTTAGATTTTGACTTTGCATAAATATTGTAAGTCCATAGCCTTTTACGGTCAAAATATGATTGTAGCCGTTCTTTATTCTTCCGCAAATAATTTTTATGTACGAGCAGCTGGCTAGCGGGTATATTACAGTCGAGCACACTCGCATGTAGCTTTCTTACTTGTTTTTTTTATTTTAGATTTTGACTTTGCATAAATATTATAAGTCCATAGCCTTTTACGGTCAAAATATGATTGTAGCCGTTTTTTTTTTGTTCCGCAAATAAATGATGTACGAGCAGCTGGGTAGCGAGTATATTACAGTCGAGCACACTCGAATGTAGCTTTATTACTTTTTTTTTTTAAGAACTAATACTTTAATTTTTTAATATGCATTAATTGGTAGTCGTGCATTTTATTTAAAATTTTTTTAATGGCTCACAATAAACTTAGTTAACAAGTGGAGAAGTGACAGTCTTTTAAATCAGCTGAGAGCGATTGTTAGAGCGCAGCTTTTTCTTATATTTTTTTACCCGCTACTCATAGAGTAGATGGGTATTATAACTTTGTTCAAACTAAAAATGTATGTAACAGGCAGAAGGAGACACCTCCGACCTCATAAAGTATATATATTCTGGCTCAGGATCAACTGCCGAGTCGACATAGCCATGTCCGTCTGTCCGTCTGTCTGTCCGTGTGAAAATCTAGATCTCAGCTATTATAAGAGCTAGAACTACCAAATTTGGTGACAATATGTGTTATTATTGCACGCTGATCAAGTTTATTTTGGATTTTGGCCACGCCGCCTTCCGCCCCCGTAAATCGAAAAAATATTGATTACAAACGCAATTTTGATGCCATATTGTTCATTTTCGGTTTACATGATAACTATAGCCAGCCAGACGATCTCTGAAAATTTGGTAACAATCGGATAATAAACACAGAAGTTATTCAGCTTAACGTTTTCCATAGCTGTAACCAGCGCTGCCGGCGGCACAAATTCTTTATTTGTAGGAAATAATAAGAATGCCTTACAATGCAAAGTTTTGCAGTTGTTGGATAACAGCGTCAGTAGCTTAGTGCAGAAGCCATGAACTCCTGAACCGATAGGCCCGTGGTTCAATTCCCAGTTCATGCCGCTTAAGCTTTTTATACCCGCTACTCATAGAGTAGAAGGGTATTATAACTTTGTTCAAACCGAAAATGTATGTAACAGGCAGAAGGAGACACCTCCGACCCCATAAAGTATATATATTCTGGCTCAGGATCAACAGCCGAGTCGACATAGCCATGTCCGTCTGTCTGTCTGTCCGTCTGTCTGTCCGTGTGAAATTCTAGATCTTAGCTATTATAAGAGCTAGAACTACCAAATTTGGTGATAGTATGTGTTATTATTGCACGCTGATCAAGTTTATTTTGGATTTGATTACAAGCGCAATTTTGATGCCATATTGAGTTCGATTTATATGATAACTATAGCTAGCCAGATGATTTCTGAAAATTTGGTAACAATCGGATAATAAACACAGAACTTATTCAGCTTAACGTTTTCCAAAGCTGTAACCAGCGCTGCCGGCGGCACAAATTCTTTATTTGTAGGAAATAATAAGAATGCCTTACAATGCAAATTTTTGCAGTTGTTGGATAACAGCGTCAGTAGATTAGTGAAAAAACTCCTGATCCGACAGGCCCGTGGTTCGATTCCCAATTCATGCCGCTTAAGCTTTTTCATTTTATACCCGCTACTCATAGAGTAGAAGGGTATTATAACTTTGTTCAAACCGAAAATGTATGTAACAGGCAGAAGGAGACACCTCCGACCCCATAAAGTATATATATTCCGGCTCAGGATCAACAGCCGAGTCGATATAGCCATGTCCGTCTGTCCGTCTGTCTGTTCGTGTGAAAATCTAGATCTCAGCTATTATAAGAGCTAGGACTACGAAATTTGGTGACAATATGTGTTATTATTGCACGCTGATCAAGTTTATTTTGGATTTGATTACAAGCGCAATTTTGATGCCATATTGCTTTCGATTTATATGATAACTATAGCTAGCCAGATGATCTCTGAAAATTTGGTAACAATCGGATAATAAACACAGAAGTTACTTAGCTTAACGTTTTCCGTAGCTGTAAGCAGCGCTGCCGGCAGCGCAAATTCTTTATTTGTACAGGAAATAATAAGAATGCCTTACAATGAAAATTTTTGCAGTTGTTGGATAACAGCGTCAGTAGCTTAGTGCAAAAGCGATAAACTCCTGAACCGACAGGCCCGTGGTTCAATTCCCAGTTCATGCCGCTTAAGCTTTTTATACCCGCTACTCATAGAGTAGAAGGGTATTATAACTTTGTTCAAACCAAAAATGTATGTAACAGGCAGAAGAAGACACCTCCGACCCCATAAAGTATATATATTCTGGCTCAGGATCAACAGCCGTGTCGATATAGACATGTCCGTCTGTCCGTCTGTCTATCTGTCCGTCTGTCCGTCTGCCTGTCCGTGTGAAAATCTAGATCTCAGCTGTTTTAAGAGCTAGAACAACCAAATTTGGTGACAGTATGTGTTTTTATTGCACGCTGATCAAGTTTATTTTGGATTTTGGCCACGCCCCCTTCCGCCCCTGTAAATCAAAAAAATTGATTACAAGTGCAATTTTGATGCCATATTGTTTATTTTCGGTTTACATGATAACTATAGCTAGCCAGATGATCTCTGAAAATTTGGTAACAATCGGATAATAAACACAGAAGTTATTCAGCTAAACGTTTATACCCGCTACTCAGAGTAGAAGGGTATTATAACTTTGATCAAACCGAAAATGTATGTAACAGGCAGAAGGAGACACCTCCGACCCCATAAAGTATATATATTCTGGCTCAGGATCAACAGCCGAGTCGACATAGCCATGTACGTCTGTCCGTCTGTCCGTCTGTCTGTCCGTGTGAAATTCTAGATCTTAGCTATTATAAGAGCTAGAACACCAAATTTGGTGACAGTATGTGTTATTATTGCACGCTGATCAAGTTTATTTTGGATTTTGGCCACGCCCCCTTCCGCCCCTGTAAATCAAAAAAATTGATTACAAGTGCAATTTTGATGCCATATTGTTTATTTTCGGATTACATGATAACTATAGCTAGCCAGATGATCTCTGAAAATTTGGTAACAATCGGATAATAAACACAGAAGTTATTCAGCTAAACGTTTATACCCGCTACTCAGAGTAGAAGGGTATTATAACTTTGATCAAACCGAAAATGTATGTAACAGGCAGAAGGAGACACCTTCGACCCCATAAAGTATATATATTCTGGCTCAGGATCAACAGCCGAGTCGATATAGCCATGTCCGTCTGTCCGTCTGTCTGTCCGTGTGAAAATCTAGATCTTAGCTATTATAAGAGCTAGAACTACCAAATTTGGTGACAAACTGTGTTATTATTGCACCCTGATCAAGTTTATTGTGGATTTTGGCCACGCCCCTTCTGCCCCTGTAAATAAAAAAAAATTGATTACAAGCGCAATTTTGATGCCATATTGTTCATTTTTGGTTTACATGATAACTATAGCTAGATGATCTCTAAAAATTTGGTAACAATCGGATAATAAACACAGAAGTTATTCAGCTTAACGTTTTTCAAAGCTGCTTACAAGCAGCGCTGCCGGCAGCGCAAATTCTTTATTTGTACAGGAAATAATAAGAATGCCTTACAATACAAATTTTTGCAGTTGTTGGATAACAGCGTCAGTAGCTTAGTGCAAAAGCGATAAACTCCTGAACCGACAGGCCCGTGGTTCAATTCCCAGTTCATGCCGCTTAAGCTTTTTATACCCGCTACTCATAGAGTGGAAGGGTATTATAACTTTGTTCAAACCGAAAATGTATGTAACAGGCAGAAGAAGACACCTCCGACCCCATAAAGTATATATATTCTGGCTCAGGATCAACAGCCGAGTCGATATAGACATGTCCGTCTGTCCGTCTGTCCGTCTGCCTGTCCGTGTGAAAATCTAGATCTCAGCTGTTTTAAGAGCTAGAACAACCAAATTTGGTGACAGTATGTGTTATTATTGCACGCTGCTCAAGTTTATTTTGGATTTTGGCCACGCCCCCTTCCGCCCCCGTAAATCAAAAAAAACGTTGATTACAAGCGCAATTTTGATGCCATGATAACTGTAGCTAGCCAGATAATCTCTGAAAATTTGGTAACAATCGGATAATAAACACAGAAGTTATTCAGCTTAACGTTTCCATAGCTGTAAACAGCGCTGCCGGCAGCGCAAATTCTTTATTTGTACAGGAGAAAATAAGAATGCCTTACAATGCAAATCTTTGCAGTTGTTGGATAACAGCGTCAGTAGCTTAGTGCAAAAGCGTTGAACTCCTGAACCGACAGGCCCGTGGTTCGATTCCCACTTCATGCCGCTAAAGCTTTTTCTTCTTTTTTTTAAGAACTAATACTTTAATTTTTGAATATGCATTAGTTCGTGGTCGTGCATTTTATTTAAAATTTTTTAATGGCTCACAATAAATTTAGTTAACAAGTGGAGAAGTGACAGTCTCTTAAATCAGCTGAGTGCGATTGTTAGAGCGCAGCTTTTTCTTATATTTTTGTACCCGCTACTCATAGAGTAGAAGGGTACTATAACTTTGTTCAAACCAAAAATGTATGTAACAGGTAGAATCAGACACCACCGACCCCATAAAGTATATATATTCTGGCTCAGGATCAACAGCCGAGTCAACATAGCCATGTCCGTCTGTCCGTCTGTCTGTCTGTCTGTCTATCTGTCTGTCCGTCTGTCTGTCCGTGTGAAAATCTAGATCTCAGCTATTATAAGAGCTAGAACTGCCAAATTTGGTGACAGTATGTGTTATTATTGAACGCTGATCAAGTTTATTTTGGATTTTGGCCACGCCCCCTTCCGCCCCTGTAAATCAAAAAAAATTGATAACTAGCGCAATTTTGATGCCATATTGTTCATTTTCAATTTACATGATAACTATAGCTAGCCAGATGATCTCTGAGAATTTGGTAACAATCGGATAATAAACACAGAAGTTATTCAGCTAAACGTTTATACCCGCTACTCATAGAGTAGAAGGGTATTATAACTTTGTTCAAACCGAAAATGTATGTAACAGGCAGAAGGAGACACCTCCGACCCCATAAAGTATATATATTCTGACTCAGGATCAACAGCCGAGTCGACATAGCCATGTCCGTCTGTCTGTCCATGTGAAATTCCAGATCTTAGCTATTATAAGAGCTAGAACACCAAATTTGGTGACAGTATGTGTTATTATTCCACGCTGCTGAAGTTTATTTTGGATTTTGGCCACGCCCCCTTCCGCCCCTGTAAATCAAAAAAAACATTGATTACAAGCGCAATTTTGATGCCATATTGTTTTAGGTTTACATGATAACTGTAGCTAGCCAGATAATCTCTGAAAATTTGGTAACAATCGGATAATAAACACAGAAGTTATTCAGCTAAACGTTTTCCATAGCTGTAAGCAGCGCTGCCGGCAGCGCAGATTCTTTATTTGTACAGGAGAAAATAAGAATGCCTTACAATGCAAATCTTTGCAGTTGTTGGATAACAGCGTCAGTAGCTTAGTGCAAAAGCGATGAACTCCTGAACCGACAGGCCCGCGGTTCGATTCCCAATCTTTTTCTTCCTTTTTTTAAGAACTAATTCTTTAATTTTTGAATATGCATTAGTTCGTGGTCGTGCATTTTATTTAAATTTTTTTAATGGCTCACAATAAACTTAGTTAACAAGTGGAGAAGTGACAGTCTCTTAAATCAGCTGAGTGCGATTGTTAGAGCGCAGCTTTTTCTTATATTTTTTTTTTATTTTTAATATACCCGCTACTCATAGAGTAGAAGGGTATTATAACTTTTTTCAAACCGAAAATGTATGTATCAGGCAGAAGGAGACACCTCCGACCCCATAAAGTATATATATTCTGGCTCAGGATCAACAGCCGAGTCGATATAGCCATGTCCGTCTGTCCGTCTGTCTGTCCGTGTAAAAATCTAGATCTCAGCTATTATAAGAGCTAGAACTACCAAATTTGGTGACAATATGTGTTATTATTGCACGCTGATCAAGTTTATTTTGGATTTTGGACACGCCCCCTTCCGCCCCTGTAAATAAAAATCAACATTGAATACAAGCGCAATTTTGATGCCATATTGTTCATTTTCGGTTTACATGATAACTATAGCTAGCCAGATGATCTCTGAAAATTTGGTAACAATCGGATAATAAACGCAGAAGTTGTTCAGCTTAACGTTTTTCATAGCTGTAAGCAGCATTGTGCCGAATCGTGTGTGCGTGTACGGTGGTGAAATGGGTTAAGTTGTGGACTGCAAAACGAACAGTACTATTATGCATTTACGGGTTCGAGCCCCGCCCGCATCAAAAATTAAATGTGTGCGAAAATGGTTGATTTTTATTTTAGATTTTCACTTTGCATAAATATTGTAAGTCCATAGCCCTTTACGGTCAAAATATGATTTTAGCCGTTTTTTTTTTGTTTCGCAAATAAATAATGTACGAGCAGCTGGGTAGCGGGCATATTACAGTCGAGCACACTCGACTGTAGCTTTCTTACTTGTTTTTTTTTAAGAACTAATACTTTAATTTTTTAATATGCATTAATTGGTGGTCGTGCATTTTATTTAAAATTTTTTAATGGCTCACAATAAACTTAGTTAACAAGTGGAGAAGTGCCAGTCTCTTAAATCAGCTGAGTGCGATTGTTAGAGCGCAGCTTTTTCTTATATTTTTGTACCCGCTACTCACAGAGTAGAAGGGTACTATAAATTTGTTCAAACAAAAAATGTATGTAACAGGCAGAAGGAGACACCTCCGACCCCATAAAGTATATATATTCTGGCTCAGGATCAACAGCCGAGTCAACATAGCTATGTCCGTCTGTCCGTCTGTCCGTCTGTCTGTCTATCCGTCTGTCCGTCTGTCTTTCCGTGTGAAATTCTAGATCTTAGCTATTATAAGAGCTAGAACACCAAATTTGGTGACAGTATGTGTTATTATTGCACGCTGCTCAAGTTTATTTTGGATTTTGGCCACGCCCCCTTCCGCCCCCGTAAATCAAAAAAAAACATTGATTACAAGCGCAATTTTGATGCCATATTGTTTTAGGTTTACATGGTAACTGTAGCTAGTCAGATAATCTCTGAAAATTTGGTAACAATCGGATAATAAACACAGAAGTTATTCAGCTTAACGTTCAGTTGTTGGATAACAGCGTCAGTAGCTTAGTGCAAAAGCGTTGAACTCCTGAACCGACAGGCCCGTGGTTCGATTCCCAGTTCATGCCGCTTAAGCTTTTTCTACTTTTTTTTAAAAACTAATACTTTAATTTTTGAATATGCATTAGTTCGTGGTCGTGCATTTTATTTAAAATTTTTTAATGGCTCACAATAAACTTAGTTAACAAGTGGAGAAGTGCCAGTCTCTTAAATCAGCTGAGTGCGATTGTTAGAGCGCAGCTTTTTCTTATATTTTTTTATTTTTAATATACCCGCTACTCATAGAGTAGAAAGGTATTATAACTTTTTTCAAACCGAAAATGTATGTATCAGGCAGAAGGAGACACCTGGTTTTTTTTTTATTTTAGATTTTGACTTTGCATAAATATTGTAAGTCTGTAGCTTTCTTACTTGTTTTTTTTTAAAAACTAATACTTTAATTTTTTAATATGCATTAATTGGTGGTCGTGCATTTTATTTAAAATTTTTTTAATGGCTCACAATAAGCTTAGTTAACAAGTGGAGAAGTGACAGTCTCTTAAATCAGCTGAGTGCGATTGTTAGAGCGCAGCTTTTTCTTATATTTTTGTACCCGCTACTCATAGAGTAGAAGGGTACTATAACTTTGTTCAAACCAAAAATGTATGTAACAGGCAGAAGGAGACACCTCCGACCCCATAAAGTATATATATTCTGGCTCAGGATCAACAGCCGAGTCAATATAGCCATGTCCGTCTGTCCGTCTGTCTGTCTGTCTGTCTATCCGTCTGTCCGTCTGTCAGTCCGTGGGAAAATCTAGATCTCAGCTATTATAAGAGCTAGAACTGCCAAATTTGGTGACAGTATGTGTTATTATTGAACGCTGATCAAGTTTATTTTGGATTTTGGCCACGCCCCCTTCCGCCCCTGTAAATCAAAAAAAATTGATTACAAGCGCAATTTTGATGCCATATTGTTCATTTCCAGTTTACATGATAACTATAGCTAGCCAGATGATCTCTGAGAATTTGGTAACAATCGGATAATAAACACAGAAGTTATTCAGCTAAACGTTTATACCCGCTACTCATAGAGTAGAAGGGTATTATAACTTTGTTCAAACCGAAAATGTATGTAACAGGCAGAAGGAGACACCTCCGACCCCATAAAGTATATATATTCTGGCTCAGGATCAACAGCCGAGTCGGCATAGCCATGTCCGTGTGTCCGTCTGTCTGTCCGTGTGAAATTCTAGATCTTAGCTATTATAAGAGCTAGAACACCAAATTTGGTGACAGTATGTGTTATTATTGCACGCTGCTCAAGTTTATTTTGGATTTTGGTTTGCCCCCTTCCGCCCCTGTAAATCATAAAAAAACATTGATTACAAACGCAATTTTGATGCCATATTGTTTTGGGTTTACATGATAACTGTAGCTAGCCAGATAATGTCTGAAAATTTGGTAACAATCGGATAATAAACACAAAAGTTATTCAGCTTAACGTTTTCCATAGCTGTAAGCAGCGCTGCCAGCAGCGCAAATTCTTTATTTGTACAAGAGAAAATAAGAATGCCTTACAATGCAAATCTTTGCAGTTGTTGGATAACAGCGTCAGTAGCTTAGTGCAAAAGCGATGAACTCCTGAACCGACAGGCTCGTGGTTCGATTCCCAGTTCATGCCGCTTAAGCTTTTTCTTCTTTTTTTTAAGAACAAATACTTTAAGTTTTGAATATGCATTAGTTCGTGGTCGTGCATTTTATTTAAATTTTTTTATTGGCTCACAATAAACTTAGTTAACAAGTGGAGAAGTGACAGTCTCTTAAATCAGCTGAGTGCGATTGTTAGAGCGCAGCTTTTTCTTTTATGTTTTTATTTTTAATATACCCGCTACTCATAGAGTAGAAGGGTATTATAACTTTTTTCAAACCGAAAATGTATGTATCAGGCAGAAGGAGACACCTCCGACCCCATAAAGTATATATATTCTGGCTCAGGATCAACAGCCGAGTCGATATAGCCATGTCCGTCTGTCCGTCTGTCTGTCCGTGTAAAAATCTAGATCTCAGCTATTATAAGAGCTAGAACTACCAAATTTGGTAACAATATGTGTTATTATTGCACGCTGATCAAGTTTATTTTGGATTTTGGACACGCCCCCTTCCGCCCCTGTAAATAAAAATCAACATTGAATACAAGCGCAATTTTGATGCCACATTGTTCATTTTCGGTTTACATGATAACTATAGCTAGCCAGATGATCTCTGAAAATTTGGTAACAATCGGATAATAAACGCAGAAGTTGTTCAGCTTAACGTTTTCCATAGCTGTAAGCAGCATTGTGCCGAATCGTGTGTGCGTGTACGGTGGTGAAATGGGTTAATTTGTGGACTGCAAAACGAACAGTACTATTATGCATTTACGGGTTCGAGCCCCGCCCGCATCAAAAATTAAATGTGTGCGAAAATGGTTTTTTTATTTTAGATTTTCACTTTACATTAATATTGTAAGTCCATAGCCTTTTACGGTCAAAATATGATTGTAGCCGTTTTTTTTTTTTTTTTTCGCAAATAAATGATGTACGAGCAGCTGGATAGCGGGCATATTACAGTCGAGCACACTCAACTGTAGCTTTCTTACTTGTTTTTTTTAAGAACTAATACTTTAATTTTTTAATATGCATTAATTGGTGGTCGTGTCTGTCCGTGTAAAAATCTAGATCTCAGCTATTATAAGAGCTAGAACTACCAAATTTGGTGACAATATGTGTTATTATTGCACGCTGATCAAGTTTATTTTGGATTTTGGCCACGCCCCCTTCCGCCCCTGTAAATAAAAAAAACATTGATTACAAGCGCAATTTTGATGCCATATTGTTCATTTTCGGTTTACATGATAACTATAGCTAGCCAGATGATCGCTGAAAATTTGGTAACAATCGGATAATAAACACAGAAGTTATTCACTTAGCTTTAGCGCTTCCGGCAGCGCTGCTTGGTGCATTGTGCCGAATCGTGTGTGCGTGTACGGTGGTGAAATGGGTTAAGTTGTGGACTGCAAAACGAACAGTACTATTATGCATTTACGGGTTCGAGCCCCGCCCGCATCAAAAATTAAATGTGTGCGAAAATGGTTGTTTTTTATTTTAGATTTTCACTTTGCATAAATATTGTAAGTCCATAGCCTTTTACGGTCAAAATATGATTGTAGCCGTTTTTTTTTTTTTGTTTCGCAAATAAATGATGTACGAGCAGCTGGGTAGCGGGCATATTACAGTCGAGCACACTCAACTGTAGCTTTCTAACTTGTTTTTTTTAAGAACTAATACTTTAATTTTTTAATATGCATTAATTGGTGGTCGTGCATTTAATTAAATTTTATTTATTTTTTAATGGCTCACAATAAACTTAGTTAACAAGTGGAGAAGTGACAGTCTCTTAAATCAGCTGAGTGCGATTGTTAGAGCGCAGCTTTTTCTTATATTTTTGTACCCGCTACTCATAGAGTAGAAGGGTACTATAACTTTGTTCAAACCAAAAATGTATGTAACAGGCAGAAGGAGACACCTCCGACCCCATAAAGTATATCTATTCTGGCTCAGGATCAACAGCCGAGTCAACATAGCCATGTCCGTCTGTCCGTCTGTCTGTCTGTCTGTCTATCCGTCTGTCCGTCTGTCAGTCCGTGGGAAAATCTAGATCTCAGCTATTATAAGAGCTAGAACTGCCAAATTTGGTGACAGTATGTGTTATTATTGAACGCTGATCAAGTTTATTTTGGATTTTGGCCACGCCCCCTTCCGCCCCTGTAAATCAAAAAAAATTGATTACAAGCGCAATTTTGATGCCATATTGTTCATTTTCGGTTTACAGGATAACTATAGCTAGCCAGATGATCTCTGAAAATTTGGTAACAATCGGATAATAAACACAGAAGTTATTCAGCTAAACGTTTATACCCGCTACTCATAGAGTAGAAGGGTGTTATAACTTTGTTCAAACCGAAAATGTATGTAACAGGCAGAAGGAGACACCTCCGACCCCATAAAGTATATATATTCTGGCTCAGGATCAACAGCCGAGTCGACATAGCCATGTCCGTCTGTCCGTCTGTCTGTCCGTGTGAAATTCTAGATCTTAGCTATTATAAGAGCTAGAACACCAAATTTGGTGACAGTATGTGTTATTATTGCACGCTGCTCAAGTTTATTTTGGATTTTGGCCACGCCCCCTACCGCCCCTGTACTGATTACAAGCGCAATTTTGATGCCATATTGTTTTAGGTTTACATGATAACTGTAACTAGCCAGATAATCTCTGAAAATTTGGTAACAATCGGATAATAAACACAGAAGTTATTCAGCTAAACGTTTATACCCGCTACTCATAGAGTAGAAGGATGTTATAACTTTGTTCAAACCGAAAATGTATGTAACAGGCAGAAGGAGACACCTCCGACCCCATAAAGTATATATATTCTGGCTCAGGATCAACAGCCGAGTCGACATAGCCATGTCCGTCTGTCCGTCTGTCTGTCCGTGTGAAATTCTAGATCTTAGCTATTATAAGAGCTAGAGCACCAAATTTGGTGACAGTATGTGTTATTATTGCACGCTGCTCAAGTTTATTTTGGATTTTGGCCACGCCCCCTACCGCCCCTGTAAATCAAAAAAAACATTGATTACAAGCGCAATTTTGATGCCATATTGTTTTAGGTTTACATGATAACTGTAACTAGCCAGATAATCTCTGAAAATTTGGTAACAATCGGATAATAAACACAGAAGTTATTCAGCTAAACGTTTATACCCGCTACTCATAGAGTAGAAGGGTGTTATAACTTTGTTCAAACCGAAAATGTATGTAACAGGCAGAAGGAGACACCTCCGACCCCATAAAGTATATATATTCTGGCTCAGGATCAACAGCCGAGTCGACATAGCCATGTCCGTCTGTCCATCTGTCTGTCTGTGCGTCTGTCTGTCCGTGTGAAAATCTGGATCTCAGCTATTATAAAAGCTAGAACTACCAAATTTGGTGACAGTATGTGTTATTATTGCACGCTGATCAAGTTTATTTTGGATTTTGGCCACGCCCCCTTCCGCCCCTGTAAATAAAAAAACATTGATTACAAGCGCAATTTTGATGCCATATTGTTCATTTTCGGTTTACATGATAACTATAGCTAGCCAGATGATCGCTGAAAATTTGGTAACAATCGGATAATAAACACAGAAGTTATTCACTTAGCTTTAGCGCTTCCGGCAGCGCTGCTTGGTGCATTGTGCCAAATCGTGTGTGCGTGTACGGTGGTGAAATGGGTTAAGTTGTGGACTGCAAAACGAACAGTACTATTATGCATTTACGTGTTCGAGCCCCGCCCGCATCAAAAATTAAATGTGTGCGAAAATGGTTTTTTTATTTTAGATTTTGACTTTGCATTAATATTGTAAGTCCATAGCCTTTTACGGTCAAAATATGATTGTTGCCGTTTTTTATTTTGTTTCGCAAATAAATGATGTACGAGCAGCTGGGTAGCGGGCATATTACAGTCGAGCACACTCGACTGTAGCTTTCTTACTTGTTTTTTTTAAGAACTAATACTTTAATTTTTTAATATGCATTAATTGGTGGTCGTGCATTTTATTTAAAATTTTTTTAATGGCTCACAATAAACTTAGTTAACAAGTGGAGAAGTGACAGTCTCTTAAATCAGCTGAGTGCGATTGTTAGAGCGCAGCTTTTTCTTATATTTTTGTACCCGCTACTCATAGAGTAGAAGGGTACTATAACTTTGTTCAAACCAAAAATGTATGTAACAGGCAGAAGGAGACACCTCCGACCCCATAAAGTATATATATTCTGGCTCAGGATCAACAGCCGAGTCGATATAGCCATGTCCGTCTGTCCGTCTGTCTGTCCGTGTGAAATTCTAGATCTTAGCTATTATAAGAGCTAGAACACCAAATTTGGTATATTTGGTATGTGTTATTATTGCACGCTGCTCAAGTTTATTTTGGATTTTGGCCACGCCCTCTTCCGCCCCTGTAAATCAAAAAAAAACATTGATTACAAGCGCAATTTTGATGCCATATTGTTTTAGGTTTACATGATAACTGTAGCTAGCCAGATAATCTCTGAAAATTTGGTAACAATCGGATAATAAACACAGAAGTTATTCAGCTTAACGTTTTCCATAGCTGTAAGCAGCGCTGCTTGCTGCATTGTGCCGAATCGTGTGTGTGTGTACGGTGGTGAAATGGGTTTAGTTGTGGACTGCAAAACGAACAGTACTATTATGCACTTACGGGCTCGAGCCCCGCCCGCATCAAAAATTAAATGTGTGCGAAAATGGTTGTTTTTTATTTTAGATTTTCACTTTGCATAAATATTGTAAGTCCATAGCCTTTTATGGTCAAAATATGATTGTAGCCGTTTTTTTTTTTGTTTCGCAAATAAATGATGTACGAGCAGCTGGGTAGCGGGCATATTACAGTCGAGCACACTCGACTGTAGCTTTCTTACTTGTTTTTTTTAAGAACTAATACTTTAATTTTTTAATATGCATTAATTGGTGGTCGTGCATTTTATTTTATTTTATTTATTTTTTAATGGCTCACAATAAACTTAGTTAACAAGTGGAGAAGTGACAGTCTCTTAAATCACCTGAGTGCGATTGTTAGAGCGCAGCTTTTTCTTATATTTTTGTACCCGCTACTCATAGAGTAGAAGGGTACTATAACTTTGTTCAAACCAAAAATGTATGTAACTGGCAGAAGGAGACACCTCCGACCGCATAAAGTATATATATTCTGGCTCAGGATCAACAGCCGAGTCAACATAGCCATGTCCGTCTGTCCGTCTGTCTGTCTGTCTGTCTATCCGTCTGTCCGTCTGTCTGTCCGTGTGAAAATCTAGATCTCAGCGATTATAAGAACTAGAACTGCCAAATTTGGTGACAGTATGTGTTATTATTGAACGCTGATCAAGTTTATTTTGGATTTTGGCCACGCCCCCTTCCGCCCCTGTAAATCAAAAAAAATTGATTACAAGCGCAATTTTGATCCCATATTGTTCATTTTCGGTTTACAGGATAACTATAGGTAGCCAGATGATCTCTGAAAATTTGGCAACAATCGGATAATAAACACAGAAGTTATTCAGCTAAACGTTTATACCAGCTACTCATAGAGTAGAAGGGTATTAAAACTTTGTTCAAACCGAAAATGTATGTAACAGGTAGAAGGAGACACCTCCGACCCCATAAAGTGTATATATTCTAGCTCAGGATCAACAGCTGAGTCGACATAGCCATGTCCGTCTGTCCGTCTGTCTGTCCGTGTGAAATTCTAGATCTTAGCTATTATAAAAGCTAGAACACCAAATTTGGTATATTTGGTATGTTATTATTGCACGCTGCTCAAGTTTATTACAAGCGCAATTTTGATTCCATATTGTTCATTTTCGGCTTACAGGATAACTATAGCTAGCCAGATGATCTCTGAAAATTTGGTAACAATTGGATAATAAACGCAGAAGTTATTCAGCTAAACGTTTATACCCGCTACTCATAGAGTAGAAGGGTATTATAACTTTGTTCAAACCGAAAATGTATGTATGTGTTATTATTGCACGCTGCTCAAGTTTATTTTGGATTTTGGCCACGCCCCCTTCCGCCCCTGTAAATCAAAAAAAACATTGATTACAAGCGCAATTTTGATGCCATATTGTTTTAGGTTTACATGATAACTGTAGCTAGCCAGATAATCTCTGAAAATTTGGTAATTTTATTTTGGATAATAAACACAGAAGTTATTCAGCTTAACGTTTTTCATAGCTGTAAGCAGCGCTGCCGGCAGCGCTGATTGCTGCATTGTGCCGAATCGTGTGTTTGTGTACGGTGGTGAAATGGGTTAAGTTGTGGACTGCAAAACGAACAGTACTATTATGCATTTACGGGTTCGAGCCCCGCCCGCATCAAAAATTAAATGTGTGCGAAAATGGTTGTTTTTTATTTTAGATTTTCACTTTGCATAAATATTGTAAGTCCATAGCCATTTACGGTCAAAATATGATTGTAGCCGTTTTTTTTTTTGTTTCGCAAATAAATGATGTACGAGCAGCTGGGTAGCGGGCATATTACAGTCGAGCACACTCAACTGTAGCTTTCTTACTTGTTTTTTTTAAGAACTAATACTTTAATTTTTTAATATGCATTAATTGGTGGTCGTGCATTTTATTTAAAATTTTTTTAATGGCTCACAATAAACTTAGTTAACAAGTGGAGAAGTGACAGTGTCTTAAATCAGCTGAGTGCGATTGTTAGAGCGCAGCTTTTTCTTATATTTTTGTACCCGCTACTCATAGAGTAGAAGGGTACTATAACTTTGTTCAAACCAAAAATGTATGTAACAGGCAGAAGGAGACACCTCCGAACCCATTAAGAATATATATTCTGGCTCAGAATCAACAGCCGAGTCAACATAGCCATGTCCGTCTGTCCGTCTGTCTGTCTGTCTGTCTATCCGTCTGTCCGTCTGCCTGTCCGTGTGACAATCTAGATCTCAGCTGTTATAAGAGCTAGAACTGCCAAATTTGGTGACAGTATGTGCTATTATTGAACGCTGATCAAGTTTATTTTGGACTTTGGCCACGCCCCCTTCCGCCCCTGTAAATAAAAAAAAATTGATTACAAGCGCAATTTTGATGCCATATTATTCATTTTTGGTTTACATGATATCTATAGCTAGCCAGATGATCTCTGAAAATTTGGTAACAATCGGATAATAAACACAGAAGTTATTCAGCTAAACGTTTATACCCGCTACTCATAGAGTAGAAGGGTGTTATAACTTTGTTCAAACCGAAAATGTATGTAACAGGCAGGAGACACCTCCGACCCCATAAAGTATATACATTCTGGCTCAGGATCAACAGCCGAGTCGACATAGCCATGTCCGTCTGTCCGTCTGTCTGTCCGTGTGAAATTCTAGATCTTAGCTATTATAAGAGCTAGAACACCAAATTTGGTGACAGTATGTGTTATTATTGCACGCTGCTCAAGTTTATTTTGGATTTTGGCCACGCCCCCTTCCGCCCCTGTAAATAAAAAAAAACATTGATTACAAGCGCAATTTTGATGCCATATTGTTTTAGGTTTACATGATAACTGTAGCTAGCCAGATAATCTCTGAAAATTTAGTAACAATCGGATAATAAACACAGAAGTTATTCCGCTTAACGTTTTCCATAGCTGTAAGCAGCGCTGCCGGCAGCGCAAATTCTTTATTTGTACAGGAGAAAATAAGAATGCCTTACAATGCAAATCTTTGCAGTTGTTGGATAACAGCGTCAGTAGCTTAGTGCAAAAGCGATGAACTCCTGAACCGACAGGCCCGTGGTTCGATTCCCAGTTCATGCCGCTTAAGCTTTTTCTTCATTTTTTTAAGAACTAATTCTTTAATTTTTGAATATGCATTAGTTCGTGGTCGTGCATTTTATTTAAAATTTTTTAATGGCTCACAATAAACTTAGTCAACAAGTGGAGAAGTGACAGTCTCTTAAATCAGCTAAGTGCGATTGTTAGAGCGCAGCTTTTTCTTATATTTTTTTATTTTTAATATACCCGCTACTCATAGATTAGAAGGGTATTATAAATTTTTTTTAAACCGAAAATGTATGTATCAGGCAGAAGGAGACACCTCCGACCCCATAAAGTATATATATTCTGGCTCAGGATCAACAGCCGAGTCGATATAGCCATGTCCGTCTGTCTGTCCGTGTAAAAATCTAGATCTCAGCTATTATAAGAGCTAAAACTACCAAATTTGGTGACAATATGTGTTATTATAGCACGCTGATCAAGTTTATTTTGGATTTTGGCCACGCCCCCTTCCACCCCTGTAAATAAAAAAAAACATTGATTACAAGCGCAATTTTGATGCCATATTGTTCATTTTCGGTTTACATGATAACTATAACTAGCCAGATGATCTCTGAAAATTTGGTAACCATCGGATAATAAACACAGAAGTTATTCAGCTTAACGTTTTCCATAGCTGTAAGCAGCGCTTCCGGCAGCGCTGCTTGCTGCATTGTGCCGAATCGTGTGTGCGTGTACGGTGGTGAAATGGGTTAAGTTGTGGACTGCAAAACGAACAGTACTATTATGCACTTACGGGTTCGAGCCCCGCCCGCATCAAAAATTAAATGTGTGCGAAAATGGTTTTTTTTATTTTAGATTTTGACTTTGCATAAATATTGTAAGTCCATAGCCTTTTACGGTCAAAATATGATTGTAGCCGTTTTTTTTTTTGTTTCGCAAATAAATGATGTACGAGCAGCTGGGTAGCGGGCATATTACAGTCGAGCACACTCGACTGTAGCTTTCTTACTTGTTTTTTTTAAGAACTAATACTTTAATTTTTTGATATGCATTAATTGGTGGTCGTGCATTTTATTTAAAAATTTTTTAATTCTCACTAAACTTAGTTAACAAGTGAGTGCGATTGTTAGAGCGCAGCTTTTTCTTATATTTTTGTACCCGCTACTCATAGAGTAGAAGGGTACTATAACTTTGTTCAAACCAAAAATGTATGTAACAGGCAGAAGGAGACACCTCCGACCCCATAAAGTATATCTATTCTGGCTCAGGATCAACAGCCGAGTCAACATAGCCATGTCCGTCTGTCCGTCTGTCTGTCTGTCTGTCTATCCGTCTGTCCGTCTGTCTGTCCGTGGGAAAATCTAGATCTCAGCTATTATAAGAGCTAGAACTGCCAAATTTGGTGACAGTATGTGTTATTATTGAACGCTGATCAAGTTTATTTTGGATTTTGGCCACGCCCCCTTCCGCCCCTGTAAATCAAAAAAAATTGATTACAAGCGCAATTTTGATGCCATATTGTTCATTTTCGGTTTACAGGATGACTATAGCTAGCCAGATGATCTCTGAAAATTTGGTAACAATCGGATAATAAACACAGCAGTTATTCAGCTAAACGTTTATACCCGCTACTCATAGAGTAGAAGGGTGTTATAACTTTGTTCAAACCGAAAATGTATGTAACAGGCAGAAGGAGACACTTCCGACCCCATAAAGAATATATATTCTGGCTCAGAATCAACAGCCGAGTCAACATAGCCATGTCCGTCTGTCCGTCTGTCCGTCTGTCTGTCTGTTTATCCGTCTGTCCGTCTGTCTGTCCTTGTGACAATCTAGATCTCAGCTATTATAAGAGCTAGAACTTCCAAATTTGGTGACAGTATGTGCTGTTATTGAACGCTGATCAAGTTTATTTTGGATTTTGGCCACGCCCCCTTCCGCCCCTGTAAATAAAAAAAAATTGATTACAAGCGCAATTTTGATGCCATATTGTTCATTTTTGGTTTACATGATAACTATAGCTAGCCAGATAATCTCTGAAAATTTGGTAACAATCGGATAATAAACACAGAAGTTATTCACCTAAACGTTTATACCCGATACTCATAGAGTAGAAGGGTACTATAACTTTCTTCAAACCGAAAATGTGTGTATCAGGCAGAAGGAGACACCTCCGACCCCATAAAGTATATATATTCTGGCTCAGGATCAACAGCCGAGTCGATATAGCCATGTCCGTCTGTCCGTCTGTCTGTCCGTGTGAAAATCTAGATCTCAGCTATTATAAGAGCTATGACTACCAAGTTTGGTAACAATATGTGTTATTATTGCACGCTGATCAAGTTTATTTTGGATTTTGGCCACGCCCCCTTCCGCCCCCGCAAATCGAGAAAACATTGATAACAAGTGCAGTTTTGATGCCATATTGTTCATTTTCGGTTTGCATAATAACTATAGCTAGCCAGATGATCTCTGAAAATTTGGTAACAATCGGATAATAAACACAGAAGTTATTCAGCTTAACGTTTTCCATAGCTATAAGCAGCGCTGCCGGCAGAATTGTGCCGAATAGTGTGTGCGTGTACGGTGGTGAAATGGGTTAAGTTGTGGACTGCAAAACGAACAGTACTATTATGCATTTACGGGTTCGAGTCCCGCCCGCATCAAAAATTCAATGTGTGCAAAAATGTTTTTTTTTTTATACCCGCTACTCATAGAGTAGAAGGGTATTATAACTATGTTCAAACCGAAAATGTATGTAACAGGCAGAAGGAGACACCTCCGACCCCATAAAGTATATATATTCTGGCTCAGGATCAACAGCCGAGTCGATATAGCCATGTCCGTCTGTCCGTCTGTACGTCTAGATCTCAGCTATTACAAAAGGTAGAGACACCTAATTTCCTGTATACCATAGGTAGATCGAGTTTATTTTCAATTTTCGATGTCGCGCCCACCGCTCACGCAAAACGATAATTACGATTATAAGTAAAAGTATTGAAGTTATGGCTTTCTGCTTTGGTATAAACATAGATAATTACAATATAAATCTAGTTTCAAAATTACAATCCGATCGAACAATGAACACAGAAGATATTCATCTAAACGTTTTCCATAGTTACACTCTTTGCGCCTTTGCAGCATATCGTGACGTCATCGTCAAATTTCCACATTTTTCCTAAATTTGCGTATTATTTAAAATTCATTAAGAATATTTAAAGCTTTTAAAAATGTTTTAAAAATATTACTTGTCAATTTTCTTAATTTCAAAATATTTAAAAATTTCTATAATTTATTAAAATTTTTTTTTATACTTCCCACTTTTCCAAAGTTCCATAAATTTTAAAATTGCTTATCAATGATAAAGGGATTAACTCTTTGTTTCCCTTTTGATTTTTTTTTTGCCTTTCTTATCATTTCGAATATTCTATTCTAATATTCAGTTACCACTGTATTTAGTTAGTGGTTTCGGCACCTTTAGCAGTAAGAGATGTTGTGCCACCGCTGACACTTTTGATTGAATTCCCAGCAGCATGCGTTGCAAGACTCCCCATACAGCGCCAACTGCCTGCGCCAACTACCTGTGCCTGCATCTGCGTGTACGTCGGAGTCGATTGTAATCAACACGCTGGGATCAATTAGCAAACTTTAAAACTGAACGCCACACAGCAGTCATCTCGAATGAATCCATCAAACGTATCAATCATGATGACAGGTCACAGTGCGAGCACAGTATAACTGGAAAACACCAGGCCAGACCAGACACAGGCAGGACCAGGCAACAGGCAGCAGGTCCAGTTTTAGCTTTTCCTAACATGTCTGTGAAACGTCTCAGTTGTTGTTTTTGTTGTAGTTGGCGTTGCCTCACTTGTGAAGTCTCCACGCGCGTTGCGCCCATTAAATTCGAATAATCTTAGTTGTTGTTGCTTTTTTTTCATCAATCTCCCCACTGTGGACTCGAGTTGCAACTGTCGCATATAGCAGCTGGACACGGTGCTTGTGTGAGACGCTGCAGGCAGGCACGCTGCTTGCAGCATTGTGCCGAATCATGTGTGCGTGTACGGTGGTGAAATGGTTTAAGTTGTGGACTGTAAAACGAACAGTACTATTAAGCATTTACGGGTTCGAGTCCCGCCCGCATCAAAAATTAAATGTGTGCAAAAATGTTTTTTTTTTTATACCCGCTACTCATAGAGTAGAAGGGTATTATAACTTTGTTCAAACCGAAAATGTATGTAACAGGCAGAAGGAGACACCTCCGACCCCATAAAGTATATATATTCTGGCTCAGGATCAACAGCCGAGTCGATATAGCCATGTCCGTCTATCCGTCTGTACGTCTAGATCTCAGCTATTACAAAAGGTAGGACACCTAATTTCCTGTATACCATAGGTAGATCGAGTTTATTTTCAATTTTCGATGTCTCGCCCACCGCCCACGCAAAACGATAATTACGATTATTAGGAAAAGTATTGAAGTTATGGCTTTCTGCTTTGGTACAAACATAGATAATTACAATATAAATCTATTTTCAAAATTGCAATCCGATCGAACAATAAACACAGAAGATATTCATCTAAACGTTTTCCATAGTTACACTCTTCGCGCCTTTGCAGCATATCGTGACGTCATCGTCAAATTTTCACATTTTTCCTAAATTTGCGTATTATTTAAAATTCATTAAGAATATTTAAAGCTTTTAAAAATGTTTTAAAAATATTACTTGTCAATTTTCTTAATTTAAAAACATTTAAAAATTTCTATAATTTATTAAAATTTTTTTTTATACTTCCCACTTTTCCAAAGTTCCATAATTTTTAAAATTGCTTATCAATGAAAAAGGGATTAACTGTTTGTTTCCCTTTTGATTTTTTTTGCCTTTCTTATCATTTCTAATATTCTAATATTCTATTCTAATATTCAGTTACCACTGTATTTAGTTAGTGGTTTCGACACCTTTAGCAGTAAGAGATGTTGTGCCAGCGCTGACACTTTTGATTGAATTCCCAGCAGCATGCGTTGCAAGACTCCCCATACAGCGCCAACTGCCTGCGCCAACTACCTGTGCCTGCATCTGCGTGTACGTCGGCGTCGATTGTAATCAACACGCTGGGATTAATCAGCAAACTTTAAAACTGAACGCCACACAGCAGTCAGCTCGAATGAATCCATCAAACGTATCAATCATGATGACAGGTCACAGTGCGAGCACAGTATAACTGGAAAAGACCAGGCCAGACCAGACACAGGCAGGACCAGGCAACAGGCAGCAGGTCCAGTTTTAGCTTTTCCTAACATGTCTGTGAAACGTCTCAGTTGTTGTTTTTGTTGTAGTTGGCGTTGCCTCACTTGTGAAGTCTCCACGCGCGTTGCGCCCATTAAATTCGAATAATCTTAGTTGTTGTTGCTTTTTTTTTCATCAATCTCCCCACTCTGGACTCGAGTTGCAACTGTCGCATATAGCAGCTGGACACGGTGCTTGTGTGAGACGCTGCAGGCAGGCAGGCAGCATCAGCCCAACTGATTTGAAATTCTAAAGTGATGTTGATTACTTGAGGTATTGATATTTTGACTTGTACGTTGATTAGATAGTTGAAGGCTTGTTAGATGCATGTCAGCAGCAGCAGCGGCCTCAGACCGGTCTCACTGGCTGCATGTCTTGGTCTTGGTCTCTATGTCTCCATTTTCGTCTGCATCTGCGTGATGCGCCTGGCTTGATGTTGATTATAATTTAATTATAAGCAATCTGTAACAAGTAAATGGCTTGCATGGTGCTCTCACTCCATGGCACTCCTGGTCATGGCGCATAATTTAGCAGGCAGGTGTGAAAAAGCTTCATTAGCTTAGACGTCTCAGTCCGAGCCCGCTGCATGACTAATAATAGTCATGGGCCGGTCACATTCTGCTCTCTTGCCACATTTGCCACCGGCACAAACCATACTTATTCTCAATCTGCTTGGCTTGGGCAGCCACGATGTCTGCTAACGAAAGTTGCAGACATTTGAGTGACTGAAGCAAGGCAAAATGCTGTAGAAATTTCCCCTTGCGATTTGCGGCTAATCCCATGGAAAATAATATAGACAGAGAGGTATTCACTCTTAAGACTTGCTGGCTTTATATGTAGAATTTGTAGCAAGGAGGTACCAAGCGATACAATTCTATTAAAACGATTCAAGTAGGCTGAGTTGCTTCTGTGTTAATTTCTGACTACGTAAGCTCTCAATGTGTTCGGATTTTCAGTCCGCTCTCAGCTCTCAATTGAGACTGGACTGGGTTTTTTTTTTCTCTGGGTGAGACTGGAATCTCTTCTTTTTTTTCGTAGTGCATTTGCATTAAAGTATGCTTTTTTTTAACAAGTAGAGCAATTATCTTCATTTTTGGATAAGTACACAAAAATGTTTCATATCATCGTTTTTTTTTTTATACCCGGTATTTCTGCAGCAATGGCTTAAGCTTGCGCATGCTCTTGACGCTCAACTTGTGTGTCTCAAAGAGTGAGATTGTCGCCTGCGAATAATCGTTGCCATAGAGTTTGCCCATGGCCAGAGCCACATCGCGCTGGGTGAAGCCGAGCTCGATGCGACGCTGCTTGAAGGTCTTCGCAAACTGATCGAGCTCCATAACTATTCAACAAATTATTTAATTTCTTTTTTACAATAACTGAATTTTTTGAATTTTTGGTCTTGGTTTACTATATTGTTTGTTTCCTTGTTTGCTTTGTTTTCAATCTATAGTAATGTTTGCTTTGTTTTCAATCTATAGTAATAATATATTTAATTTAATATCTTTTCTATAACGACTTTTAAATATATTTGGTAAAACTTTTAACTAAATTTTAAATATATATACAGTGGTGGCCTTTTATTTAGCACACTATTTAGCAGCACACTTCAACATGAATTTTTACCGATTGTATAGTGAATAGTACACCAATTTTTTTTCTGGTTGTTGCCTTATTAGTTGATAAGATGTACCGTTACTTTCAGCCTATTCCCTTTCGTCGTTTTTTTTCTGCGTTGGTTTGAATGAATTAACTATGATTTTCAGCTGGACATGAGTTTAGCACACTTACACTTTTTTTTATTAATTTATTAAGTAGAATGAGAAAACATAAGAAAGGGGACTAATATTTTGTTGGATATCCTTTGTTTTTGATAACTACATCCAATCTTCTGTGCTGACTCTCCACTAAAGCAGCGCATCTGTTCTGCGGAATACTGTACCACGCTTCTCGGATAACTATCCACAAATCATTCAAACTGCCCAGATTTTTTGGTGCGAATGTGCTGCTCAACATCATTCTAGAGATTCTCTATCGGATTGAGGTCCGGTGACTGAGCTGGCCACTTCAGCGTAACAACTTGATGCTCCTAAAGGCAACTTTTCATAAGCCGTGAAGTGTGCTTAGGATCGTTGTCGTGCATAAAACGCCATGATAATGGCATATTGTCCTCGGAATATGACACCATTATATCCTCTATAATTTCTTTATAGACGTATTGGTCCATACGAGTGTCTATCCGGTAAATCATTGATACATATTTTTTAATAACATTTAAATTTTTAATTAAAATAAATAGGTAATACTAAATATGCGAGTCCTTAAAAGAAAGAACAAAGAAAATAAAAAAAGAAGAACGAAAAAATAGAAAAAAAAGAAAGAAAATTTCTTTCTTTTCTAGAAAGAAAAAGAAAATTTGGTAACAATCGGATAATAAACACAGAAGTTATTCAGCTTAACGTTTTCCATAGCTGTAAGCAGCGCTGCCGGCAGCGCTGCTTGCAGCATTGTGCCGAATCGTGTGTGCGTGTACAGTGGTGAAATGGGTTAAGTTGTGGACTGAAAAACGAACAGTACTATTATGCATTTACGGGTTCGAGTCCCGCCCGCATCAAAAATTAAATGTGTGCAAAAATGTTTTTTTTTTTTATTTTATATTTTGTCTTTGCATAAATATTATAAGTCCATAGCCTTTTACGGTCAAAATATGATTGTAGCCCATTTTTTTTTTCGCCAATAAATGATGTACGAGCAGCTGGGTAGCGGGCATATTACAGTCGAGCACACTCGACTGTAGCTTTCTTACTTGTTTTTTTTTAAGAACTAATACTTTAATTTTTTAATATGCATTAATTGGTGGACGTGCATTTTATTTAAAATTTTTTTAATGGCTCACAATAAACTAAGTTAACAAGTGGAGAAGTGACAGTCTCTTAAATCAGCTGAGTGCGATTGTTAGAGCGCAGTTTTTTCTTATATTTTTGTACCCGCTACTCATAGAGTAGAAGGGTACTATAACTTTGTTCAAACCAAAAATGTATGTAACAGGCAGAAGGAGACACCTCCGACCCCATAAAGTATATATATTCTGGCTCAGGATCAACAGCCGAGTCGACATAGCCATGTCCGTCTGTCTGTCTGTCCGTCTGTCTGTCCGTGTGAAATTCTAGATCTTAGCTATTATAAGAGCTAGAACTACCAAATTTGGTGACAGTATGTGTTATTATTGCACGCTGCTCAAGTTTATTTTGGATTTTGGCCACGCCGCCTTCCGCCCCCGTAAATCAAAAAAAACATTGATTACACTCTCACACCATGGCACTCACTCCATGGCACTCCTGGTCATGGCGCATAATTTAGCAGGCAGGTGTGAAAAAGCTTCATTAGCTTAGACGTCTCAGTCCGAGCCCGCTGCATGACTAATAATAGTCATGGGCCGGTCACATTCTGCTCTCTTGCCACATTTGCCACCGGCACAAACCATACTTATTCTCAATCTGCTTGGCTTGGGCAGCCACGATGTCTGCTAACGAAAGTTGCAGACATTTGAGTGACTGAAGCAAGGCAAAATGCTGTAGAAATTTCCCCTTGCGATTTGCGGCTAATCCCATGGAAAATAATATAGACAGAGAGGTATTCACTCTTAAGACTTGCTGGCTTTATATGTAGAATTTGTAGCAAGGAGGTACCAAGCGATACAATTCTATTAAAACGATTCAAGTAGGCTGAGTTGCTTCTGTCTTCATTTCTGACTACGTAAGCTCTCAATGTGTTCGGATTTTCAGTCCGCTCTCAGCTCTCAATTGAGACTGGACTGGGTTTTTTTTTCTCTGGGTGAGACTGGAATCTCTTCTTTTTTTTCGTAGTGCATTTGCATTAAAGTATGCCTTTTTTTAACAAGTAGAGCAATTATCTTCATTTTTGGATAAGTACACAAAAATGTTTCATATCATCGTTTTTTTTTTATACCCGGTATTTCTGCAGCAATGGCTTAAGCTTGCGCATGCTCTTGACGCTCAACTTGTGTGTCTCAAAGAGTGAGATTGTCGCCTGCGAATAATCGTTGACATAGAGTTTGCCCATGGCCAGAGCCACATCGCGCTGAGTGAAGCCGAGCTCGATGCGACGCTGCTTAAAGGTCTTCGCAAACTGATCGAGCTCCATAACTATTCAACAAATTATTTAATTTCTTTTTTACAATAACTGAATTTTTTGAATTTTTGGTCTTGGTTTACTATATTGTTTGTTTCCTTGTTTGCTTTGTTTTCAATCTATAGTAATGTTTGCTTTGCTTTCAATCTATAGTAAAAACATATTTAATTTAATATCTTTTCTATAACGACTTTTAAATATATTTGGTAAAACTTTTAACTAAATTTTAAATATATATACAGTGGTGGCCTTTTATTTAGCAGCACACTTCAACATGAATTTTTACCGATTTTATAGTGAATAGTACACCAATTTTTTTTCTGGTTGTTGCCTTATTAGTTGATAAGATGTACCGTTACTTTCAGCCTATTCCCTTTCGTCGTTTTTTTTCTGCGTTGGTTTGAATGAATTAACTATGATTTTCAGCTGGACATGAGTTTAGCACACTTATACTTTTTTTTTATTAATTTATTAAGTAGAATGAGAAAACATAAGAAAGGGGACTAATATTTTGTTGGATATCCTTTGTTTTTGATAACTATATCCAATCTTCTGTGCTGACTCTCCACTAAAGCAGCGCATCTGTTCTGCGGAATACTGTACCACGCTTCTCGGATAACTATCCACAAATCATTCAAACTGCCCAGATTTTTGGTGCGAATGTGCTGCTCAACATCATTCTAGAGATTCTCTATCGGATTGAGGTCCGGTGACTGAGCTGGCCACTTCAGCGTAACAACTTGATGCTCCTAAAGGCAACTTTTCATAAGCCGTGAAGTGTGCTTAGGATCGTTGTCGTGCATAAAACGCCATGATAATGGCATATTGTCCTCGGAATATGACACCATTATATCCTCTATAATTTCTTTATAGACGTATTGGTCCATACGAGTGTCTATCCGGTAAATCATTGATACATATTTTTTAATAACATTTAAATTTTTAATTAAAATAAATAGGTAATACTAAATATGCGAGTCCTTAAAAGAAAGAACAAAGAAAATAAAAAAAAGAAACGAAAAAAATAGAAAAAAAAGAAAGAAAATTTCTTTCTTTTCTAGAAAGAAAAAGAAAATTTGGTAACAATCGGATAATAAACACAGAAGTTATTCAGCTTAACGTTTTCCATAGCTGTAAGCAGCGCTGCCGGCAGCGCTGCTTGCAGCATTGTGCCGAATCGTGTGTGCGTGTACAGTGGTGAAATGGGTTAAGTTGTGGACTGAAAAACGAACAGTACTATTATGCATTTACGGGTTCGAGTCCCGCCCGCATCAAAAATTAAATGTGTGCAAAAATGTTTTTTTTTTTTTTATTTTATATTTTGTCTTTGCATAAATATTATAAGTCCATAGCCTTTTACGGTCAAAATATGATTGTAGCCCATTTTTTTTTTCGCCAATAAATGATGTACGAGCAGCTGGGTAGCGGGCATATTACAGTCGAGCACACTCGACTGTAGCTTTCTTACTTGTTTTTTTTTAAGAACTAATACTTTAATTTTTTAATATGCATTAATTGGTGGACGTGCATTTTATTTAAAATTTTTTTAATGGCTCACAATAAACTAAGTTAACAAGTGGAGAAGTGACAGTCTCTTAAATCAGCTGAGTGCGATTGTTAGAGCGCAGTTTTTTCTTATATTTTTGTACCCGCTACTCATAGAGTAGAAGGGTACTATAACTTTGTTCAAACCAAAAATGTATGTAACAGGCAGAAGGAGACACCTCCGACCCCATAAAGTATATATATTCTGGCTCAGGATCAACAGCCGAGTCGACATAGCCATGTCCGTCTGTCTGTCTGTCCGTCTGTCTGTCCGTGTGAAATTCTAGATCTTAGCTATTATAAGAGCTAGAACTACCAAATTTGGTGACAGTATGTGTTATTATTGCACGCTGCTCAAGTTTATTTTGGATTTTGGCCACGCCGCCTTCCGCCCCCGTAAATCAAAAAAACATTGATTACACTCTCACACCATGGCACTCACTCCATGGCACTCCTGGTCATGGCGCATAATTTAGCAGGCAGGTGTGAAAAAGCTTCATTAGCTTAGACGTCTCAGTCCGAGCCCGCTGCATGACTAATAATAGTCATGGGCCGGTCACATTCTGCTCTCTTGCCACATTTGCCACCGGCACAAACCATACTTATTCTCAATCTGCTTGGCTTGGGCAGCCACGATGTCTGCTAACGAAAGTTGCAGACATTTGAGTGACTGAAGCAAGGCAAAATGCTGTAGAAATTTCCCCTTGCGATTTGCGGCTAATCCCATGGAAAATAATATAGACAGAGAGGTATTCACTCTTAAGACTTGCTGGCTTTATATGTAGAATTTGTAGCAAGGAGGTACCAAGCGATACAATTCTATTAAAACGATTCAAGTAGGCTGAGTTGCTTCTGTCTTCATTTCTGACTACGTAAGCTCTCAATGTGTTCGGATTTTCAGTCCGCTCTCAGCTCTCAATTGAGACTGGACTGGGTTTTTTTTTCTCTGGGTGAGACTGGAATCTCTTCTTTTTTTCGTAGTGCATTTGCATTAAAGTATGCCTTTTTTAACAAGTAGAGCAATTATCTTCATTTTTGGATAAGTACACAAAAATGTTTCATATCATCGTTTTTTTTTTATACCCGGTATTTCTGCAGCAATGGCTTAAGCTTGCGCATGCTCTTGACGCTCAACTTTTGTGTGTCTCAAAGAGTGAGATTGTCGCCTGCGAATAATCGTTGACATAGAGTTTGCCCATGGCCAGAGCCACATCGCGCTGAGTGAAGCCGAGCTCGATGCGACGCTGCTTAAAGGTCTTCGCAAACTGATCGAGCTCCATAACTATTCAACAAATTATTTAATTTCTTTTTTACAATAACTGAATTTTTTGAATTTTTGGTCTTGGTTTACTATATTGTTTGTTTCCTTGTTTGCTTTGTTTTCAATCTATAGTAATGTTTGCTTTGCTTTCAATCTATAGTAAAAACATATTTAATTTAATATCTTTTCTATAACGACTTTTAAATATATTTGGTAAAACTTTTAACTAAATTTTAAATATATATACAGTGGTGGCCTTTTTATTTAGCAGCACACTTCAACATGAATTTTTACCGATTTTATAGTGAATAGTACACCAATTTTTTTCTGGTTGTTGCCTTATTAGTTGATAAGATGTACCGTTACTTTCAGCCTATTCCCTTTCGTCGTTTTTTTCTGCGTTGGTTTGAATGAATTAACTATGATTTTCAGCTGGACATGAGTTTAGCACACTTATACTTTTTTTTTATTAATTTATTAAGTAGAATGAGAAAACATAAGAAAGGGGACTAATATTTTGTTGGATATCCTTTGTTTTTGATAACTATATCCAATCTTCTGTGCTGACTCTCCACTAAAGCAGCGCATCTGTTCTGCGGAATACTGTACCACGCTTCTCGGATAACTATCCACAAATCATTCAAACTGCCCAGATTTTTGGTGAGAATGTGTTGCTCAACATCATTCTAGAGACTCTCTATCGGATTGAGGTCCGGTGACTGAGCTGGCCACTTCAGCGTAACAACTTGATGCTCCTAAAGGCAACTTTTCATAAGCCGTGAAGTGTGCTTAGGATCGTTGTCGTGCATAAAACGCCATGATAATGGCATATTGTCTTCGGAATATGCCACCATTATATCCTCTATAATTTCTTTATAGACGTATTGGTCCATACGAGTGTCTATCCGGTAAATCATTGATACATATTTTTTAATAACATTTAAATTTTTAATTAAAATAAATAGGTAATACTAAATATGCGAGTCCTTAAAAAGAAAGAACAAAGAAAATAAAAAAAGAAACGAAAAATAGAAAAAAAGAAAGAAAATTTCTTTCTTTTCTAGAAAGAAAAAGAAAATTTGGTAACAATCGGATAATAAACACAGAAGTTATTCTGCTTAACGTTTTCCATAGCTGTAAGCAGCGCTGCCGGCAGCGCTGCTTGCAGCATTGTGCCGAATCGTGTGTGCGTGTACGGTGGTGAAATGGGTTAAGTTGTGGACTGAAAAACGAACAGTACTATTATGCATTTACGGGTTCGAGTCCCGCCCGCATCAAAAATTAAATGTGTGCAAAAATGTTTTTTTTTTTTATTTTATATTTTGACTTTGCATAAATATTATAAGTCCATAGCCTTTTACGGTCAAAATATGATTGTAGCCCATTTTTTGTTCCGCAAATAAATTATGTACAACCAGCTGGGTAGCGGGTCTGTCTGTCCGTGTGAAATTCTAGATCTTAGCTATTATATGAGCTAGAACTACCAAATTTGGTGACAATATGTGTTATTATTGCACGCTGCCCCCTTCCGCCCCTGTAAATAAAAAAAAAAAAACATTGATTACAAGCGCAATTTTGATGCCATATTGTTCATTTTCGGTTTACATGATAACTATAGCTAGCCAGATGATCTCTGAAAATTTGGTAACAATTGGATAACAAACACAGAAGTTATTCAGCTAAACGTTTATATCCGCTATTCATAGAGTAGAAGGGTATTATAACTTTGTTCAAACCGAAAATGTATGTAACAGGCAGAAGGAGACACCTCCGACCCCATAAAGTATATATATTCTGGCTCAGGATCAACAGCCGAGTCGACATAGCCATGTCCGTCTGTCTGTTTGTCCGTCTGTCTGTCCGTGTGAAATTCTAGATCTTAGCTATTATAAGAGCTAGAACACCAAATTTGGTGACAGTATGTGTTATTATTGCACGCTGCTCAAGTTTATTTTGGATTTTGGCCACGCCCCCGTAAATCAAAAAAACATTGATTACAAGCGCAATTTTGATGCCATATTGTTCATTTTAGGTTTACATGATAACTGTAGCTAGCCAGATAATCTCTAAAAAATTTGGTAACAATCGGATAATAAACACAGAAGTTATTCAGCTTAACGTTTTCCAAAGCTGCTTACAAGCAGCGCTGCCGGCAGCGCAAATTCTTTATTTGTACAGGAGAAAATAAGAATGCCTTACAATCCAAATCTTTGCAGTTGTTAGATAACAGCGTCGATGAACTCCTGAACCGACAGGCCCTTGGTTCGATTCCCAGTTCATGCCGCTTAAGCTTTTTCTTCTTTTTTTTAAGAACTAATACTTTAATTTTTGAATATGCTTTAGTTCGTGGTCGTGCATTTTATTTAAAAATTTTTAATGGCTCACAATAAACTTAGTTAACAAGTGGAGAAGTGACAGTCTCTTAAATCAGCTGAGTGCGATTGTTAGAGCGCAGCTTTTTCTTATATTTTTTTATTTTTATTATACCCGCTACTCATAGAGTAGAAGGGTATTATAACTTTTTTCAAACGGCAAATGTATGTAACAGGCAGAAGGAGACACCTCCGACCCCATAAAGTATATATATTCTGGCTCAGGATCAACAGCCGAGTCGATATAGCCATGTCCGTTTGTCCGTCTGTCTGTCCGTGTGAAAATCTAGATCTCAGCTATTATAAGAGCTAGAACTACCAAATTTTGTGACATTATGTGTTATTATTGCACGCTGCTAAAGTTTATTTTGGATTTTGGCCACGCCCCCTTCCGCCCCTGTAAATCGAAAAAAAATGATTAAAAGTGCAATTTTGATTTCATATTGTTAGTTTTCGGTTTACATGATAACTATAGCTAGCCAGATGATCTCTGAAAATTTGGTAACAATCGGATAATAAACACAGAAGTTATTCAGCTTAACGTTTTCCATAGCTCTAAGCAGCGCTGCCTGCAGCGCAAATTGTTTATTTGTACTTGAAATAATCAGAATGCCTTACAATGCAAAATTTGCAGTTGTTGGATAACAGCGTCTTTTGCCGAATCGTGTGTGCGTGTACGGTGGTGAAATGAGTTAAGTTGTGGACTGCAAAACGAACAGTACTATTATGCATTTACGGGTTCAAGTCCCGCCCGCATCAAACATTAAATGTGTGCAAAAATGTTTTTTTTTTTATTTTATATTTTGACTTTGCATAAATATTGTAAGTCCATAGCCTTTTACGGTCAAAATATGATTGTAGCCGTTTTTTTGTTCCGCAAATAAATGATGTACGAGCAGCTGGGTAGCGGGTATATTACAGTCGAGCACACTCGACTGTAGCTTTCTTACTTTTTTTGATGCCATATTGTTCATTTTAGGTTTACATGATAACTATACTTAGCCAGATGATCTCTGAAAATTTGGTAACAATCGGATAATAAACACAGAAGTTATTCAGCTAAACGTTTATACCCGCTACTCATAGAGTAGAAGGGTACTATAACTTTGTTCAAACCAAAAATGTATGTAACAGGCAGAAGGAGACGCCTCCG
Source organism: Zaprionus ghesquierei (assembly GCA_018904095.1). NCBI lineage: Eukaryota > Metazoa > Arthropoda > Insecta > Diptera > Drosophilidae > Zaprionus > Zaprionus ghesquierei. The sequence goes on along the minus strand of JAEIGP010000164.1, from coordinate 149,675 downwards.
ACCCCATAAAGTATATATATTCTGGCTCAGGATCAACAGCCGAGTCGATATAGCCATGTCCGTTTGTCCGTCTGTCTGTCCGTGTGAAAATCTAGATCTCAGCTATTATAAGAGCTAGGACTACCAAATTTGGTGACAATATGTGTTATTATTGCACGCTGATCAAATTTATTTTGGATTTTGGCCACGCCCCTTGCGCCCCCCGTAAATCGAAAAAACATTGATTACAAGCACAATTTTGATGCCATATTGTTCATTTTCGGTTTACATGATAACTATAGCTGATCTCTGAATTTGGTAACAATCGGATAATAAACACAGAAGTTATTCAGCTAAACGTTTATACCCGCTACTCATAGAGTAGAAGGGTATTATAACTTTGTTCAAACCGAAAATGTATGTAACAGGCAGAAGGAGACACCTCCGACCCCATAAAGTGTATATATATTCTGGCTCAGGATCAACAGCCGAGTCGACATAGCCATGTCCGTCTGTCTGTCTGTCCGTCTGTCTGTCCGTGTGAAATTCTAGATCTTAGCTATTATAAGAGCTAGAACACCAAATTTGGTGACAGTATGTGTTATTATTGCACGCTGCTCAAGTTTATTTTGGATTTTGGCCACGCCCCCTTCCGCCCCGTAAATCAAAAAAAACATTGATTACAAGCGCAATTTTGATGCCATATTGTTCATTTTAGGTTTACATGAGAACTGTAGCTAGCCAGATAATCTCTGAAAATTTGGTAACAATCGGAAAATAAACACAGAAGTTATTCAGCTTAACGTTTTCCATAGCTGTAAGCAGCGCTGCCGGCAGCGCAAATTCTTTATTTGTGCAGGAGAAAATAAGAATGCCTTACAATGCAAATCTTTGCAGATGTTGGATAACAGCGTCTTTTGCCGAATCGTGTGTGCGTGTACGGTGGTGAAATGAGTTAAGTTGTGGACTGCAAAACGAACAGTACTATTATGCATTTACGGGTTCAAGTCCCGCCCGCATCAAACATTAAATGTGTGCAAAAATGTTTTTTTTTTTTATTTTATATTTTGACTTTGCATAAATATTGTAAGTCCATAGCCTTTTACGGTCAAAATATGATTGTAGCCGTTTTTTTGTTCCGCAAATAAATGATGTACGAGCACCTGGGTAGCGGGTATATTACAGTCGAGCACACTCGACTGTAGCTTTCTTACTTTTTTTGATGCCATATTGTTCATTTTAGGTTTACATGATAACTATAGCTAGCCAGATGATCTCTGAAAATTTGGTAACAATCGGATAATAAACACAGAAGTTATTCAGCTAAACGTTTATACCCGCTACTCATAGAGTAGAAGGGTACTATAACTTTGTTCAAACCAAAAATGTATGTAACAGGCAGAAGGAGACACCTCCGACCCCATAAAGTATATATATTCTGGCTCAGGATCAACAGCCGAGTCGACATGGCCATGTCCGTCTGTCTGTCTGTCTGTCTATCCGTCTGTCCGTCTGTCTGTCCGTGTGAAAATCTAGATCTCAGCTATTATAAGAGCTAGAACTACCAAATTTGGCGACAAAATGTGTTATTATTGCACGCTGATCAAGTTTATTTTGGATTTTGGGCACGCCCCCTTCCGCCCCTGTAAATAAAAAAAATCGAATACAGGCGCAATTTTGATGCCACATTGTTCATTTTCGGTTTACATGATAACTATAGCTAGCTAGATGATCTCTGAAAATTTGGTAACAATAGGATAATAAACACAGAAGTTATTCAGCTAAACGTTTATACCCGCTACTCATAGAGTAGAAGGGTACTATAACTTTGTTCAAACCAAAAATGTATGTAACAGGCAGAAGGAGACACCTCCGACCCCATAAAGTATATATATTCTGGCTCAGGATCAACAGCCGAGTCGACATAGCCATGTCCGTCTGTCCGTCTGTCTGTCTGTCTGTCTATCCATCTGTCCGTCTGTCTGTCCGTGTGAAAATCTAGATCTCAGCTATTATCAGAGCTATAACTACCAAATTTGGTGACAAAATGTGTTATTATTGCACGCTGATCAATTTTATTTTGGATTTTGGCCACGCCCCCTTCCGCCCCTGTAAATAAAAAAAAACGAATACAGGCGCAATTTTGATGCCACATTGTTCATTTTCGGTTTACATGATAACTATAGCTAGCCAGATGATCTCTGAAAATTTGGTAACAATCGGATAATAAACACAGAAGTTATTCAGCTAAACGTTTATACCCGGTACTCATAGAGTAGAAGATCAAGTTTATTTTGGATTTTGGCCACGCCCCCTTCCGCCCCTGTAAATCGAAAAAAATTGATTACAAGCGCAATTTTGATGCCATATTGTTCCATATGATAATTATAGCTAGCCTGATGATCTCTGAAAATTTGGTAACAATCGGATAATAAACAAAGAAGCAATTCAGTTTAACGTTTTCCCTAGCTGTAAACCGCGCTTCCGGCAGCGGAAGTTCTTTATTTTTACAGGAAATAATAAGAATGCCATACAATGAAAAAATTTTGCTGTTGTTGGATAACAGCGTTAGTAGCTTAGTGAAAAAGCGATGAACTCCTGAACCGACAGGCCCGTGATTCGATTCATGCCGCTTAAGCTTTTTCTTTTTTTGTTTTAAGAACTTATACTATAATTTTTTAATATGCATTAATTGGTGGTGCATTTTATTTAAAATTTTTTTAATGGCTTACAATTAACTTCGTTAACAAGTGGAGAAGTGACAGTCTCTTAAATCAGCTCTGTGCGATTGTCAGAGCGCAGCTTTTTCTTATATTTTTTCATTTTTATTTTTTATTTAATTATATGTTTATGATTGTTATTTATGAATAAATAGCAACAACAACACGCATCATGCATTCAGACTTTGTTTTTGTCGTGCAAGAATATCCGAATGGTCTCATAGTGTAACTTTGGCAAAATTTGCGTAAAGGCTTAATGGCCGAATAGAGAAGTGGTGGACCTCTTAGGTAATGGGTCCAAGGTTCGATTCCGCAAGCATACGTGTTATGGTGGGGGAGATCGAGCTTTTCTTATTTTTTGCAAAGAAAAGTTTTTGCCTCCCTTTTTGAGCTACCTTCATGAAACTTTGTATACATGTTTCTCATTGCTGCCCGCTGTAAGTAAGTCGGAAAGAGCCGGTACGCACCGATACATAGTATAGATGCCATAGAACATATCGGTCGTTTTTTTAACAAAATTTATTAAAAGTTAGTGCTCCAGAACACTTATCATTTTTTACATGCACGTATTCGATTTATAGTCTTCAACAGGTAGAATTATTATTTTTACTGTTTAAGTGATAAATCTTGGATTTTTGTGGTACCTGAATAAAAGTTATACGTTTTCAATACTTTTTACTCCTTTTCCCGGCAGCGCTGCTTGCAGCATTGTGCCGAATAGTGTGTGCGTGTACGGTGGTGAAATGGGTTAAGTTGTGGACTGCAAAACGAACAGTACTATTATGCATTTACGGGTTCGAGTCCCGCCCGCATCAAAAGTTAAATGTGTGCAACAAATTATTTTTTTTATTTTAGATTTTGACTTTGCATAAATATTGTAAGTCCATGCCCTTTTACGGTCAAAATATGATTATAGCCGTTCTTTATTGTTCCGCAAATAATTTTGATGTACGAGCAGCTGGGTAGCGGGTATATTACAGTCGAGCACACTCGAATGTAGCTTTCTTACTTGTTTAATATGCATTAATTGGTGGTCTTGCATTTTATTTAAATTTTTTTTAATGGCTCACAATAAACTTAGTTAACAAGTGGAGAAGTGACAGTCTCTTAAATCAGCTGAGTGCGATTGTTAGAGCGCAGCTTTTTCTTATATTTTTGTACCCGCTACTCATAGAGTAGAAGGGTACTATAACTTTGTTCAAACCAAAAATGTATGTAACAGGCAGAAGGAGACACCTCCGACCCCATAAAGTATATATATTCTGGCTCAGGATCAACAGCCGAGTCGACATAGCCATGTCCGTCTGTCTGTCTGTCTGTCTGTCTGTCTGTCTATCCGTCTGTCCGTCTGTCTGTCCGTGTGAAAATCTAGATCTCAGCTATTAAAAGAGCTAGAACTACCAAAATTGTTGACAGTATGTGTTATTGTTGCACTCTGATCAAGTTTATTTTGGATTTTGGACACGCCCCCTTCCGCCCCTGTAAATCGAAAAAAATTGATTACAAGCGCAATTTTTATGACATATTGTTCATTTTCGGCTTTTATGATAACTATAGCTAGCCAGATGATCTTTAAAAATTTGGTAAAAATTGGATAATAAACACAGAAGTTATTCAGCTTAACGTTTTCCATAGCTGTAAGCAGCGCTGCCGGCAGCGCAAATTCTTTATTTGCAGGAGAAAATAAGAATGCCTTACAATGCAAATCTTTGCAGTTGTTGGATAACAGCGTCAGTAGCTTAGTGCAAAAGCGATGAACTCCTGAACCAACAGGCCCGTGGTTCGATTCCCAGTTCATGCCGCTTAAGCTTTTTCTTCTTTTTTTTAAGAACTAATACTTTAATGTTTGAATATGCTTTAGTTCGTGGTCGTGCATTTTATTTAAAATTTTTTAATGGCTCACAACAAACTTAGTTAACAAGTGGAGAAGTGACAGTCTCTTAAATCAGCTGAGTGCGATTGTTAGAGCGCAGCTTTTTCTTATATTTTCTTATTTTTATTATACCCGCTACTCATAGAGTAGAAGGGTATTATAACTTTTTTCAAACCGAAAATGTACGTAACAGGCAGAAGGAGACACCTCCGACCTCATAAAGTATATATATTCTGGCTCAGGATCAACAGCCGAGTCGATATAGCCATGTCCGTCTGTCCGTTTGTCTGTCCGTGTGAAAATCTAGATCTCAGCTATTATAAGAGCTAGAACTACCAAATTTGGTGACAAAATGTGTTATTATTGCACGCTGATCAAGTTTATTTTGGATTTTAAGCACGCCCCCTTCCGCCCCTGTAAATAAAAAAAATCGAATACAGGCGCAATTTTGATGCCACATTGTTCATTTTCGGTTTACATGATAACTATAGCTAGCCAGATGATCTCTGAAAATTTGGTAACAATCGGATAATAAACACAGAAGTTATTCAGCTAAACGTTTATACCCGCTACTCATAGAGTAGAAGATCAAGTTTATTTTGGATTTTGGCCACGCCCCCTTCCGCCCCTGTAAATAAAAAAAAACATTGATTATAAACGCAATTTTGATGCCATATTGTTCATTTTCGGTTTACATGATAACTATAGCTAGCCAGATGATCTCTGAAAATTTGGTAACAATCGGATAATAAACACAGAAGTTATTCAGCTTAACGTTTACACCCGCTACTCATAGAGTAGAAGGGTATTATAACTTTGGTCAAACCGAAAATGTATGTAACAGGCAGAAGGAGACACCTCTGACCCCATAAAGTACGAGGGTCGTTTGATAAGTCCGTGACTTTTTGAATAAAATATATTTTTTTCGTCAAAGAAGCGTTTTATTTCTCAACATAATCTCCTTTTAGCTCTATACATTTAGTCCAGCGTTTTTCCAATTTTTTTATTCCTTCCAAATAATAGGTTTTCTCAAGGCCCTCAAAATAGTCGTTTGTTTCTGTGATGACCTCTTCATTTGACCCGAATCTCTTACCGCCGAGCCATTTCTTCATGTTTGGAAACAAAAAATAGTCACAGGGGGCTAAATCTGGAGAATATGCTGGATGGGGTAGCAGTTCGTAGCCCAATTTATGAAATTTTGCCATGCTGACTACACACGTGTGCACCCGTGCATTGTCCTGATGGAACAGCACTTTTTTTCCCAAATGCGGTCGTTTCTGCTTCAAATCAATATCGAATCTGTCCAAAAGCTCTGAATAATATTCGCCGGTGATCGTTTTACCCTTTTCAAGGTAATCGATGTGAATGATACCTTGTGCATCCCAAAAAACTGTGGCCATGACCTTGTTGGCCGACAGACCCACCTTGGCCTTCTTTGGTGCCCGGAGAAACCCACTGTCTTGATTGTTCTTTGGTCTCTGGTGTGGTGTGGTGGATCCATGTTTCGTCTACGGTAACGAAACGGCGCAAAAATTCGTTTGGATTGCGGTTGAACATCGCCAAACACTCCTTTGAAATGGTCACACGGTTGCGCTTATGGTCGTGTGTGAGCAATCGCGGCACCCATCGCGCGGAAAGCTTTTTCATGTCCAAATATTCATGTAAAATGTGATGTACCCGTTCAGTTGAGATGCCTACAGCCTCAGCTACCTCACGCACTTTCATTCTCCGATCATCCAATATCATTCCATGGATTTTGTCGACGATTTCTGGCATGACGACCTCTTTTGGGCGACCTGAACGTTCGGCATCACTTGTACTGGTACGACCACAACGGAACTCAGTAAACCATTTCTTAACCATTGAAATTGATGGTGCAGAGTCTCCATAATATTTATCAAGTCTTTCCTTGGTTTCGGTGATGGATTTTTTTACGCAAAAAATAATGCTTAATTAGCACACGAAATTCACTTTTTCCATTTTCGTTAAAATTCACGAGATCGTCTGCTTTCAATGCCTATAAAACGCAAACCAAAAAACGCAGCTTTCTCAAAATTTTACAGTCAGCTGTTAATCGATAACTGCTGACAGGAGCAGTGTTGTATTTAGAGCAGGTGCGCGGCAAATACAAAAAGTCACGGTCTTATCAAACGACCCTCGTATCAGAATATATATACTTTATGGGGTCAGAGGTGTCTCCTTCTTGCGCTTGTAATCAATTTTTTTAGATTTACAGGGGCGGAAGGGGGCGTGGCCAAAATCCAAATGTCTCCTTCTGCCTGTTACATACATTTTCAGTTTGAACAAAGTTATAATACCCTTCTACTCTATGAGTAGCGGGTATAAAAAGAAAAAGCTTAAGCGGCATGAACTCGGAATCGAACCACTGGCCTGTCGGTTCAGGAGTTCATCGCTTTTCCACTAAGCTTCTGACGCTGTTATCCAACAACTGCAAAGATTTGCATTATAAGACATTCTTATTATTTCCTGTACAAATAAAGAATTACCGCTGCCGGCAGAGCTGCTTACAGCTATAGAAAACGTTAAGCTGAATAACTTCTGTGTTTATTATCCGATTATTACCAATTTTTCAGAGATCATCTGGCTAGCTATAGTTATCATGCAAACCGAATATGAACAATATGGCATCAAAATTGCGCTTGTAATCAAAATTTTTCGATTTACAGGGGCGGAAGGGGGCGTGGCCAAAATCCAAAATAAACTTGATCAGAGTGCAATAAATGAACGATTCCCAGTTCATGCCGCTTAAGCTTTTTCTTTTTATACCCGCTACTCATAGAGTAGAAGGGTATTATAACTTTGTTCAAACCGAAAATGTATGTAACAGGCAGAAGGAGACACCTCCGACCCCATAAAGTATATATATTCTGGCTCAGGATCAACAGCCGAGTCGACATAGCCATGTCTGTCTGACCGTCTGTTCGTCTGTCTGTCTGTCCGTATGAAAACCTAGATCTTAGCTATTATAAGAGCTAGAGCACCAAATTTGGTGACAGTATGTGTTATAATTGCACGCTGATCAAGTTTATTTTGGATTTTGGCCACGCCCCTTCTGCCCCCTGTAAATCGAAAAAATTGATTACAAACGCAATTTTGATGCCTTATTGTTTTCGGTTTATATGATAACTATAGCTAGCCAGATGATCTCTGAAAATTTGGTATCAATCGGATAATAAACACAGAAGTTATTCAGCTTAACGTTTTCCATAGCTGTAACCAGCGCTGCCGACAGCACAAATTCTTTATTTGTACAGGAAATAATAAGAATGCCTTACAATGCAAATATTTGCAGTTGTTGGATAACAGCGTCAGTAGCTTAGTGCAAAAGAGATAATCTGCCCATAAAGTATATATATTCTGGCTCAGGATCAACAGCCGAGTCGACATAGCCATGTCAGTCTGTCTGTCTGTCCGTCTGTCTGTCCGTGTGAAATTCTAGATCTTAGCTATTATAAGAGCTAGAACACCAAATTTGGTGACAGTATGTGTTATTATTGCACGCTGATTAAGTTTATTTTCGATTTTGGCCACCCCCCACTCGCCCCTGTAAACCAAAAAAAACATTGATTACAAGCGCAATTTTGATGCCATATTGTTCATTTTAGGTTTACATGATAACTATAGCTAGCCAGATAATCTCTGAAAATTTGGTAACAATCGGATAATAAACACAGAAGTTATTCAGCTTAACGTTTTCCATAGCTGTAAGCAGCGCTGCCGGCAGTGCAAAAGCGATGAACTCCTGAACCAACAGGCCCGTGGTTCGATTCCCAGTTCATGCCGCTTAAGCTTTTTCTTCTTTTTTTTAAGAACTAATACTTTAATGTTTGAATATGCTTTAGTTCGTGGTCGTGCATTTTATTTAAAATTTTTTAATGGCTCACAACAAACTTAGTTAACAAGTGGAGAAGTGACAGTCTCTTAAATCAGCTGAGTGCGATTGTTAGAGCGCAGCTTTTTCTTATATTTTCTTATTTTTATTATACCCGCTACTCATAGAGTAGAAGGGTATTATAACTTTTTTCAAACCGAAAATGTACGTAACAGGCAGAAGGAGACACTTCCGACCTCATAAAGTATATAAATTCTGGCTCAGGATCAACAGCCGAGTCGATATAGCCATGTCCGTCTGTCCGTGTGAAAATCTAGATCTCAGCTATTATAAGAGCTAGAACTACCAAATTTGGTGACAAAATGTGTTATTATTGCACGCTGATCAAATTTATTTTGGATTTTGGGCACGCCCCCTTCCGCCCCTGTAAATAAAAAAAATCGAATACAGGCGCAATTTTGATGCCACATTGTTCATTTTCGGTTTACATGATAACTATAGCTAGCCAGATGATCTCTGAAAATTTGGTAACAATCGGATAATAAACACAGAAGTTATTCAGCTAAACGTTTATACCCGCTACTCATAGAGTAGAAGATCAAGTTTATTTTGGATTTTGGCCACGCCCCCTTCCGCCCCTGTAAATAAAAAAAAAAACATTGATTATAAACGCAATTTTGATGCCATATTGTTCATTTTCGGTTTACATGAAACCTATAGCTAGCCAGATGATCTCTGAAAATTTGGTAACAATCGGATAATAAACACAGAAGTTATTCAGCTAAACGTTTATACCCGCTACTCATAGAGTAGAAGATCAAGTTTATTTTGGATTTTGGCCACGCCCTCTTCCGCCCCTATAAATAAAAAAAATATTGATTATAAACGCAATTTTGATGCCATATTGTTCATTTTCGTTTTACATGATAACTATAGCTAGCCAGATGATCTCTGAAAATTTGGTAACAATCGGATAATAAACACAGAAGTTATTCAGCTTAACGTTTATACCCGCTACTCATAGAGTAGAAGGGTATTATAACTTTGTTCAAACCGAAAATGTATGTAGCCTTTTACAGTCAAAATATGATTGTAGCCGTTTTTTTGTTCCGCAAATAAATTATGTAAAAGCAGCTGGGTAGCGGGTATATTACAGTCGAGCACACTCGACTGTAGCTTTCTTACTTGTTTAATATGCATTAATTGGTGGTCGTGCATTTTATTTAAAATTTTTTTAATGGCTGACAATAAACTAAGTTAACAAGTGGAGAAGTGACAGTCTCTTAAACCAGCTGATTGCGATTGTTAGAGCGCAGCTTTTTCTTATATTTTTGTACCCGCTACTCATAGAGTAGAAGGGTACTATAACGGTCGGCTATAGAAAACGATAAGCTGAATAACTTCTGTGTTTATTATCCGATTGTTACCAATTTTTCAGAGACAATCTGGCTAGCCATAGTTATCATGCAAACCGAATATGAACAATATGGCATCAAAATTGCGCTTGTAATCAATTTTTTTAGATTTACAGGGGCGGAAGGGGGCGTGGCCAAAATCCAAAATAAACTTGATCAGCGTGCAATAATAACACATACTGTCACCAAATTTGGTAGTTCTAGCTCTTATAATAGTTGAGATCTAGATTTTCACACGGACAGACAGACGGACAGACAGACAGACGGACAGACGGACATGGCTACATCGACTCGGCTGTTGATCCTGAGCCAGAATATATATACTTTATGGGGTCGGAGGTGTCTCCTTCTGCCTGTTACATACATTTTCAGTTTGAACAAAGTTATAATACCCTTCTACTCTATGAGTAGCGGGTATAAAAAGAAAAAGCTTAAGCGGCATGAACTCGGAATCGAACCACTGGCCTGTCGGTTCAGGAGTTCATCGCTTTTCCACTAAGCTTCTGACGCTGTTATCCAACAACTGCAAAGATTTGCATTATAAGACATTCTTATTATTTCCTGTACAAATAAAGAATTTCCGCTGCCGGCAGAGCTGCTTACAGCTATAGAAAACGTTAAGCTGAATAACTTCTGTGTTTATTATCCGATTATTACCAATTTTTCAGAGATCATCTGGCTAGCTATAGTTATCATGCAAACCGAATATGAACAATATGGCATCAAAATTGCGCTTGTAATCAAAATTTTTCGATTTACAGGGGCGGAAGGGGGCGTGGCCAAAATCCAAAATAAACTTGATCAGAGTGCAATAAATGAACGATTCCCAGTTCATGCCGCTTAAGCTTTTTCTTTTTATACCCGCTACTCATAGAGTAGAAGGGTATTATAACTTTGTTCAAACCGAAAATGTATGTAACAGGCAGAAGGAGACACCTCCGACCCCATAAAGTATATATATTCTGGCTCAGGATCAACAGCCGAGTCGACATAGCCATGTCTGTCTGACCGTCTGTTCGTCTGTCTGTCTGTCCGTATGAAAACCTAGATCTTAGCTATTATAAGAGCTAGAGCACCAAATTTGGTGACAGTATGTGTTATAATTGCACGCTGATCAAGTTTATTTTGGATTTTGGCCACGCCCCTTCTGCCCCTGTAAATCGAAAAAAATTGATTACAAACGCAATTTTGATGCCTTATTGTTTTCGGTTTATATGATAACTATAGCTAGCCAGATGATCTCTGAAAATTTGGTATCAATCGGATAATAAACACAGAAGTTATTCAGCTTAACGTTTTCCATAGCTGTAACCAGCGCTGCCGACAGCACAAATTCTTTATTTGTACAGGAAATAATAAGAATGCCTTACAATGCAAATATTTGCAGTTGTTGGATAACAGCGTCAGTAGCTTAGTGCAAAAGAGATAATCTGCCCATAAAGTATATATATTCTGGCTCAGGATCAACAGCCGAGTCGACATAGCCATGTCAGTCTGTCTGTCTGTCCGTCTGTCTGTCCGTGTGAAATTCTAGATCTTAGCTATTATAAGAGCTAGAACACCAAATTTGGTGACAGTATGTGTTATTATTGCACGCTGATCAAGTTTATTTTCGATTTTGGCCACCCCCCACTCGCCCCTGTAAACCAAAAAAAACATTGATTACAAGCGCAATTTTGATGCCATATTGTTCATTTTAGGTTTACATGATAACTATAGCTAGCCAGATAATCTCTGAAAATTTGGTAACAATCGGATAATAAACACAGAAGTTATTCAGCTTAACGTTTTCCATAGCTGTAAGCAGCGCTGCCGGCAGTGCAAAAGCGATGAACTCCTGAACCAACAGGCCCGTGGTTCGATTCCCAGTTCATGCCGCTTAAGCTTTTTCTTCTTTTTTTTAAGAACTAATACTTTAATGTTTGAATATGCTTTAGTTCGTGGTCGTGCATTTTATTTAAAATTTTTTAATGGCTCACAACAAACTTAGTTAACAAGTGGAGAAGTGACAGTCTCTTAAATCAGCTGAGTGCGATTGTTAGAGCGCAGCTTTTCTTATATTTTCTTATTTTTATTATACCCGCTACTCATAGAGTAGAAGGGTATTATAACTTTTTTCAAACCGAAAATGTACGTAACAGGCAGAAGGAGACACTTCCGACCTCATAAAGTATATAAATTCTGGCTCAGGATCAACAGCCGAGTCGATATAGCCATGTCCGTCTGTCCGTGTGAAAATCTAGATCTCAGCTATTATAAGAGCTAGAACTACCAAATTTGGTGACAAAATGTGTTATTATTGCACGCTGATCAAATTTATTTTGGATTTTGGGCACGCCCCCTTCCGCCCCTGTAAATAAAAAAATCGAATACAGGCGCAATTTTGATGCCACATTGTTCATTTTCGGTTTACATGATAACTATAGCTAGCCAGATGATCTCTGAAAATTTGGTAACAATCGGATAATAAACACAGAAGTTATTCAGCTAAACGTTTATACCCGCTACTCATAGAGTAGAAGATCAAGTTTATTTTGGATTTTGGCCACGCCCCCTTCCGCCCCTGTAAATAAAAAAAAAAACATTGATTATAAACGCAATTTTGATGCCATATTGTTCATTTTCGGTTTACATGAAACCTATAGCTAGCCAGATGATCTCTGAAAATTTGGTAATAATCGGATAATAAACACAGAAGTTATTCAGCTTAACGTTTACACCCGCTACTCATAGAGTAGAAGGGTATTATAACTTTGGTCAAACCGAAAATGTATGTAACAGGCAGAAGGAGACACCTCCGACCCCATAAAGTATATATATTCTGGCTCAGGATCAACAGCCGAGTCGACATAGCCATGTCCGTCTGTCCATCTGTCTGTCTGTCTGTCTATCCGTCTGTCCGTCTGTCTGTCCGTGTGAAAATCTAGATCTCAGCTATTATAAGAGCTAGAACTACCAAATTTGGTGACAAAATGTGTCATTATTGTACGCTGATCAAGTTTATTTTGGATTTTGGCCACGCCCCCTTCCGCCCCTGTAAATAAAAAAAAACCGAATACAAGCGCAATTTTGATGCCACATTGTTCATTTTCGGTTTACATGATAACTATAGCTAGCCAAATGATCTCTGAAAATTTGGTAACAATCGGATAATAAACACAGAAGTTATTCAGCTAAACGTTTATACCCGCTACTCATAGAGTAGAAGATCAAGTTTATTTTGGATTTTGGCCACGCCCTCTTCCGCCCCTATAAATAAAAAAAATATTGATTATAAACGCAATTTTGATGCCATATTGTTCATTTTCGTTTTACATGATAACTATAGCTAGCCAGATGATCTCTGAAAATTTGGTAACAATCGGATAATAAACACAGAAGTTATTCAGCTTAACGTTTATACCCGCTACTCATAGAGTAGAAGGGTATTATAACTTTGTTCAAACCGAAAATGTATGTAGCCTTTTACAGTCAAAATATGATTGTAGCCGTTTTTTTGTTCCGCAAATAAATTATGTAAAAGCAGCTGGGTAGCGGGTATATTACAGTCGAGCACACTCGACTGTAGCTTTCTTACTTGTTTAATATGCATTAATTGGTGGTCGTGCATTTTATTTAAAATTTTTTTAATGGCTGACAATAAACTAAGTTAACAAGTGGAGAAGTGACAGTCTCTTAAACCAGCTGATTGCGATTGTTAGAGCGCAGCTTTTTCTTATATTTTTGTACCCGCTACTCATAGAGTAGAAGGGTACTATAACGGTCGGCTATAGAAAACGATAAGCTGAATAACTTCTGTGTTTATTATCCGATTGTTACCAATTTTTCAGAGACAATCTGGCTAGCCATAGTTATCATGCAAACCGAATATGAACAATATGGCATCAAAATTGCGCTTGTAATCAATTTTTTTAGATTTACAGGGGCGGAAGGGGGCGTGGCCAAAATCCAAAATAAACTTGATCAGCGTGCAATAATAACACATACTGTCACCAAATTTGGTAGTTCTAGCTCTTATAATAGTTGAGATCTAGATTTTCACACGGACAGACAGACGGACAGACAGACAGACGGACAGACGGACATGGCTACATCGACTCGGCTGTTGATCCTGAGCCAGAATATATATACTTTATGGGGTCGGAGGTGTCTCCTTCTGCCTGTTACATACATTTTCAGTTTGAACAAAGTTATAATACCCTTCTACTCTATGAGTAGCGGGTATAAAAAGAAAAAGCTTAAGCGGCATGAACTCGGAATCGAACCACTGGCCTGTCGGTTCAGGAGTTCATCGCTTTTCCACTAAGCTATTGACGCTGTTATCAAATAACTGCAAAGATTTGCATTATAAGACATTCTTATTATTTCCTGTACAAATAAAGAATTACCGCTGCCGGCAGAGCTGCATACAGCTATAGAAAACGTTAAGCTGAATAACTTCTGTGTTTATTATCCGATTGTTACCAATTTTTCAGAGATCATCTGGCTAGCTATAGTTATCATGCAAACCGAATATGAACAATATGGCATCAAAATTGCGCTTGTAATCAAAATTTTTCGATTTACAGGGGCGGAAGGGGGCGTGGCCAAAATCCAAAATAAAAAATCCAAACGCAATTTTGATGCCTTATTGTTTTCGGTTTATATGATAACTATAGCTAGCCAGATGATCTCTGAAAATTTGGTATCAATCGGATAATAAACACAGAAGTTATTCAGCTTAACGTTTTCCATAGCTGTAACCAGCGCTGCCGACAGCACAAATTCTGTATTTGTACAGGAAATAATAAGAATGCCTTACAATGCAAATATTTGCAGTTGTTGGATAACAGCGTCAGTAGCTTAGTGCAAAAGCGATAAACTGCCCATAAAGTATATATATTCTGGCTCAGGATCAACAGCCGAGTCGACATAGCCATGTCCGTCTGTCTGTCTGTCCGTCTGTCTGTCCGTGTGAAATTCTAGATCTTAGCTATTATAAGAGCTAGAACACCAAATTTGGTGACAGTATGTGTTATTATTGCACGCTGATCAAGTTTATTTTCGATTTTGGCCACCCCCCACTCGCCCCTGTAAACCAAAAAAAACATTGATTACAAGCGCAATTTTGATGCCATATTGTTCATTTTAGGTTTACATAATAACTATAGCTAGCCAGATAATCTCTGAAAATTTGGTAACAATCGGATAATAAACACAGAAGTTATTCAGCTTAACGTTTTCCATAGCTGTAAGCAGCGCTGCCGGCAGCGCAAGTTCTTTATTTGTACAGGAGAAAATAAGAATGCCTTACAATGCAACTCTTTGCAGTTGTTGGATAACAGAGTCAGTAGCTTAGTGCAAAAGCGATGAACTCCTGAACCGACAGGCCCGTGTTTCGATTCCCAGTTCATGCCGCTTAAGCTCTTTCTAGTTTGTATACCCGCTACTCATAGAGTAGAATGGTATTATAACTTTGTTCAAACCGAAAATGTATGTAACAGGCAGAAGAAGACACCTCCGACCCCATAAAGTATATATATTCTGGCTCAGGATCAACAGCCGAGTCGATATAGCCATGTCCGTCTGTCTGTCTGTCCGTCTGTCTGTCCATGTGAAAACCTAGATTTCAGCTATTATAGGAGCTAGAACTACCAAATTTGGTGACAAAATGTGTTATTATTGGACGCTGATCAAATTTATTTTGGATTTTGGCCACGCCCCCTTCCGCCCCTGTAAATCGAAAAAAAATGATTACAAGCGCAAGTTTGATGCCATATTGTTCTTTATTGTTTATATGATAACTATAGCTAGCCAAATAACCTCTGAAAATTTGGTAACAATCGGATAATAAACACAGAAGTTATTCAGCTTAACGTTTTCCATAGCTGTAAGCAGCGCTGCCGGCAGCGTAAATTCTTTATTTGTACAGGAGAAAATAAGAATGCCTTATAATGCAAATTTTTGCAGTTGTTGGATAACAGTGTTAGTAGCTTAGTGGAAAAGCGATGAACTCCTGAACCGACAGGCCCGTGGTTCGATTCCCAGTTCATGCCGCTTAAGCTTTTTCTTTTTTCATACCCGCTACTCATAGAGTAGAATGGTATTATAACTTTGTTCAAACCGAAAATGTATGTAACAGGCAGAAGAAGACACCTCCGACCCCATAAAGTATATATATTCTGGCTCAGGATCAACAGCCGAGTCGACATAGCCATGTCCGTCTGACCGTCTGTCCGTATGAAAACCTAGATCTCAGCTATTATAAGAGCTAGAACTACTAAATTTGGTGACAGTATTTGTTATTATTGCACGCTGATCAAGTTTATTTTGGATTTTGGCCACGCCCCCTTCCGCCCCTGTAAATCAGTAAAAATTGATTACAAGCGCAATTTTGATGCCTTATTGTTTTCGGTTTATATAATAACTATATCTAGCCAGATGATCTCTGAAAATTTGGTATCAATCGGATAATAAACACAGAAGTTATTCAGCTTAACGTTTTCCATAGCTGTAACCAGCGCTACCGGGAGCACAAATTCTTTATTTGTACAGGAAATAATAAGAATGCCTTACAATGCAAATATTTGCAGTTGTTGGATAACAGCGTCAGTAGCTTAGTGCAAAAGCGATAAACTGCCCATAAAGTATATATATTCTGGCTCAGGATCAACAGCCGAGTCGACATAGCCATGTCAGTCTGTCTGTCTGTCCGTCTGTCCGTCTGTCTGTCCATGTGAAATTCTAGATCTTGTCTATTATAAGAGCTAGAACACCAAATTTGGTGACAGTATGTGTTATTATTGCACGCTGATCAAGTTTATTTTCGATTTTGGCCACCCCCCATTCGCCCCTGTAAACCAAAAAAACATTGATTACAAGCGCAATTTTGATGCCATATTGTTCATTTTAGGTTTACATGATAACTATAGCTAGCCAGATAATCTCTGAAAATTTGGTAACAATCGGATAATAAACACAGAAGTTATTCAGCTAAACGTTTATACCCGCTACTCATAGAGTAGAAGATCAAGTTTATTTTGGATTTTGGCCACGCCCCCTTCCGCCCCTGTAAATCGAAAAAAATTGATTAAAAGCGCAAGTTTGATGCCATATTGTTCATTATTGTTTATATGATAACTATAGCTAGCCAAATAACCTCTGAAAATTTGGTAACAATCGGATAATAAACACAGAAGTTATTCAGCTTAACGTTTTCCATAGCTGTAAGCAGCGCTGCCGGCAGCGTAAATTCTTTAATTGTACAGGAGATAATAAGAATGCCTTATAATGCAAATTTTTGCAGTTGTTGGATAACAGTGTTAGTAGCTTAGTGGAAAAGCGATGAACTCCTGAACCGACAGGCCCGTGGTTCGATTCCCAGTTCATGCCGCTTAAGCTTTTTCTTTTTTCATACCCGCTACTCATAGAGTAGAATGGTATTATAACTTTGTTCAAACCGAAAATGTATGTAACAGGCAGAAGAAGACACCTCCGACCCCATAAAGTATATATATTCTGGCTCAGGATCAACAGCCGAGTCGACATAGCCATGTCCGTCTGACCGTCTGTTCGTCTGTCTGTCTGTCCGTATGAAAACCTAGATCTCAGCTATTATAAGAGCTAGAACTACTAAATTTGGTGACAGTATTTGTTATTATTGCACGCTGATCAAGTTTATTTTGGATTTTGGCCACGCGCCATTCCGCCCCTGTAAATCAGTAAAAATTGATTACAAGCGCAATTTGTAAGCCATATTGTTCATTTTCGGTTTGTATGATAACTATAGCTCGCCAGATGATCTCTAAAAATTTGGTAACAATCGGATAATTAACACAGAAGTTATTCAGCTTAACGTTTTCCATAGCTGTAACCAGCGCTGCCGGCAGCACAAATTTTTTATTTGTACAGGAAATAATAAGAATGCCTTACAATGCAAATTTTTGCAGTTCTTGGATAACAGCGTCAGTAGCTTAATGGAAAAGCAATGAACTCGTGAACCGACAGGCCCGTGGTTTGATTTCCAGTTCATGCCGCTTAAGCTTTTTCTTTTTTTTTTAAGAACTTATACTTTAGTTTATGAATATGCATTAATTGGTGGTCGTGCATTTTATTTAAAATTTTTTTATTGGCTCACAATGAACTTAGTTAACAAGTGGAGAAGTGACAGTCTCTTAAATCAGCTGTGTGCGATTGTTAGAGCGCAGCTTTTTCTTATATTTTTATACCCGCTACTCATAGAGTAGAGGGGTATTATAACTTTTTTCAAACCGAAAATGTATGTAACAGGCAGAAGGAGACACCTCCGACCCCATAAAGTATATATATTCTGGCTCAGGATCCACAGCCGAGTCGATATAGCCATGTCCGTCTGTCCGTCTGTCTGTCTGTCTATCTGTCCGTTTGTCTGTCCGTGTGAAAATCTAGATCTCAGCTGTTATAAGAGCTAGAACTACCAAATTTGGTGACAGTATGTGTTATTATTGCACGCTGATCAAGTTTATTTTGGATTTTGGCCACGCCCCCTTCCGCCCCTGTAAATCGAAAAAAATTGATTACAAGCGCAAGTTTGATGCCATATTGTTCATTATTGTTTATATGATAACTATAGCTAGCCAAATAACCTCTGAAAATTTGGTAACAATCGGATAATAAACACAGAAGTTATTCAGCTTAACGTTTTCCATAGCTGTAAGCAGCGCTGCCGGCAGCGTAAATTCTTTATTTGTACAGGAGATAATAAGAATGCCTTATAATGCAAATTTTTGCAGTTGTTGGATAACAGTATTAGTAGCTTAGTGGAAAAGCGATGAACTCCTGAACCGACAGGCCCGTGGTTCGATTCCCAGTTCATGCAGCTTAAGCTTTTTCTTTTTTCATACCCGCTACTCATAGAGTAGAAGGGTATTATAACTTTGTTCAAGCCGAAAATGTATGTAACAGGCAGAAAGAGACACCTCCGACCCCATAAAGTATATATATTCTGGCTCAGGATCAACAGCCGAGTCGACATAGCCATGTCCGTCTGACCGTCTGTCTGTCTGTCTGTCTATCCGTCTGTCCGTCTGTCTGTCCGTGTGAAAATCTAGATCTCAGCTATTATAAGAGCTAGAACTAACAACTTTGGTGACAGTATGTGTTATTATTGCACGCTGATCAAGTTTATTTTGGATTTTGGCCACGCCCCCTTCCGCCCCTGTAAATCAAAAAAAATTGATTACAAGCGCAATTTGGATGCCTTATTGTTTTCGGTTTATATGATAACTATAGCTAGCCAGATGATCTCTGAAAATTTGGTATCAATCGGATAATAAACACAGAAGTTATTCAGCTTAACGTTTTCCATAGCTGTAAACAGCGCTGCCGGCAGCACAAATTCTTTATTTGTACAGGAAATAATAAGAACGCCTTACAATGCAAATATATGCAGTTGTTGGTTAACAGCGTCAGTAGCTTAGTGCAAAAGAGATTAACTCCTGAGCCGACAGGCCCGTGGTTCGATTGCCAGTTCATGCCGCTTAAGCTTTTTATACCCGCTACTCATAGAGTAGAAGGGTATTATAACTTTGTTCAAACCGAAAATGTATGCAACAGGCAGAAGAAGACCCCTCCGACCCCATAAAGTATATATATTCTGGCTCAGGATCAACAGCCGAGTCGATATAACCATGTCCGTCTGTCTGTCTGTCCGTCTGTCCATCTGTCTGTCCGTGTGAAAATCTAGATCTCAGCTATTATAAGAGCTAGAACTCCCAAATTTGGTGACAGTATGTGTTATTATTGCACGCTGATCAAGTTTATTTTGGATTTTGGCCACGCCCCCTTCCGCCCCTGTAAATCGAAAAAAATGATTACAAGCGCAAGTTTGATGCCATATTGTTCATTATTGTTTATATGATAACTATAGCTAGCCAAATAACCTCTGAAAATTTGGTAACAATCGGATAATAAACACAGAAGTTATTCAGCTTAACGTTTTCCATAGCTGTAAGCAGCGCTGCCGGCAGCGTAAATTCTTTATTTGTACAGGAGATAATAAGAATGCCTTATAATGCAAATTTTTGCAGTTGTTGGATAACAGCGTTAGTAGCTTAGTGGAAAAGCGATGAACTCCTGAACCGACAGGCCCGTGGTTTTTTTTTTTATACCCTAAACTCATAGAGTAGAAGGGTATTATAACTTTGTTCAAACCAAAAATGAATGTAACAGGCGATGAAGACACCTCCGACCCCAGAATATATATATTCTGGCTCAGGATCAACAGCCGAGTCGACATAGCCATGTCCGTCTGTCCGTCTGTCTGTCTGTCTGTCTATTCGTCTGTCCGTCTGTATGTCCGTGTGAAAATCTAGATCTCAGCTATTATAAGAGCTAAAACTATCAAATTTGGTGACAGTGTGTGTTATTATTGCACGCTGATCAAGTTTATTTTCGATTTTGGCCACGCCCCCATCCGCCCCTGTAAATCACAAAAAACATTGATTACAAGATCAATTTTAATGCCATATTGTTCAAATTCGGATTACATGATAACTATAGCTAGTCAGATGATCTCTGATAACTTGGTAACAATCGGATAATTAATACATAAATTATGCAGCTTAACGTTTTCCATAGCTGTAAGCTGCTGGCAGCGCTGCCCTCAGCATTGTGCCGAATCGTGTGTGCGTGTACGGTGGTGAAATGGGTTAAGTTGTGGACTGCAAAACGAACAGAACCATTATGCAGTTAAGGGTTCGAGTCCCGCCCGCATCAAAAATTAAATGTGTGCAAAATGTTTTTTTTTTATTTTAGATTTTGATTTTGCATAAATATTGTAAGTCCATAGCCTTTTACGGTCAAAATATGATTGTAGCCGTTTTTTTTGTTCCGCAAATAAATGATGTACGAGCAGCTGGGTAGCGGGTATATTACAGTCGAGCACACTCGACTGTAGCTTTCTTTCTTGTTTTTTTTTTTAAGAACTTTTACTTTAATTTTTAAATATGCATTAATTGGTGGTCGTGCCTTTTATTTAAAAGTTTTTTAATGGCTCACAATGAACTTAGTTAATAAGTGGAGAAGTGACAGTCTCTTAAATCAGCTGTGTGCGATTGTTAGAGCGCAGCTTTTTGCTTATATTTTTTTATTTTTATTTTTTATTTAATTCTACGTTTAAGGTTTGAGAATAAATAGCAACAACAACACGCATCATGCATTCAGACTTTGTTTTTGTCGTGCAAGAATTTGCGAATGGTCTCATAATGTAACTTTAGCAAAATTTGCGTAATGGCTTAATGGCCGAATGGAGAAGTGGTTGACCTCTCAGTTAATAAGTCCAAGGTTCGATTCCGCATGCATGTATTCGATTTATAGTCCTCAACAGGTACAATTATTATTTTTACTGTTTAAGTAATAAATCTTGGATTTTTTGGTACCTAAATAAAAGTTATACGTTTTCAATACTTTTTACTCCTTTTGCCGGCAGCTCTGCTTGCAGCATTGTGCCGAATAGTGTATGCGTATACGGTGGTGAAATGGGTTCAGTTGTGGACTGCAAAACGAACAGAACTATTATGCATTTACGGGTTCGAGTCCCACCCGCATCAAAAATTAAATGTGAGCAAAAAATTATTTTTATACCCGCTACTCATAGAGTAGAAGGGTATTATAACTTTATTCAAACCGAAAATGTATGTAACAGGCAGATGAAGACACCTCCGACCCCATAAAGTATATATATTCTGGCTCAGGATCAACAGCCGAGTCAACATAGCCATGTCCGTCTGTCCGTCTGTCTGTCCGAGGGAAAATCTAGATCTCAGCTATTATAAAAGCTAGAACTACCAAATTTGGTGACAGTATGTGTTATTATTGCACGCTGCTCAGGTTTATTTTGGATTTTGGCCACACCCCCTTCCGCCCCTGTAAATCGAAAAAATTGATTACAAGTGCAATTTTGATGCCATATTGTTCCTTTTCGGTTTACATGATAAGCATAGCTATCCAGATGATCTCTGAAAATTTGGTAACAATCGGATAATAAACACAGAAGTTATTCAGCTTAACGTTTTCCATAGTTGTAAGCAGCGCTGCATGCAGCGCAAATTCTTTAATTGTACAGGAAATAATAAGAATGCCTTACAATGCAAATCTTTGCAGTTGTTGGATAACAGCGTCAGTAGCTTAGTGGATAAGCGATGAACTCCTGAACCGACAGACCAGTGGTTCGATTCCCAGTTTATGCCGCTTGAGCTTTTTCTTTTTACCCGCTACTCATAGAGTAGAAGGGTATTATAACTTTGTTCATTCCGCAAATGTATGTAACAGGCAGAAGGAGACACCTCCGATTTTGGATTTTGGCCACGCCCCCTTCCGCCCCCGTAAATCGAAAAAAAATGATTACAAGTGCAATTTTGATGCCATATTGTTCAAATTCGGATTACATGATAACTATAGCTAGCCAGATGATCTCTGAAAACTTGGTAACAATCGGATAATTAATACAGAAATTATGCTGCTGGCAGCGCTGCCCTCAGCATTGTGCCGAATCGTGTGTGCGTGTACGGTGGTGAAATGGGTTAAGTTGTGGACTGCAAAACGAACAATACCATTATGACTTTGTGTTTGTCGTGCAAGAATTTCCGAATGGTCTTATAATGTAAATTTGGCAAAAGTTGAGTAATGTCCTAATGGCCGAATGGAGAAGTGTTGGACCTCTTAGGTAATGGGTCCAAGGCTCGAATCCGCATGCATGCGTGTGTCATGGTGGGGGAGATCGAACTTTTCTTATTTTTTCCAAAAAAAAGCTTTTGCCTCCCATTTGAGCTACCTTCATGAAACTTTGTATACATGTTTCTTAGTGCTGACCGCTGAAAATAAGTCGGCACGAGCCGGCACGGACCGATAAATCGTATAGATGCCATAGAACCTATCGGTCGTTTTTTTTAAAAAAATTTATTAAAAGTTAGAGTGCTCTAAAACACTTTCCATTCAAGTATATAAAGAGGTATTAAAAGGGCACATATCGTTTTTTACATGCACGTATTCGATTTATAGTCCTCAACAGCTACAATTATTATTTTTACTGTTTAAGTAATAAATCTTGGATTTTTTTGGTACCTAAATAAAAGTTATACGTTTTCAATACTTTTTACTCCTTTTGCCGGCAGCGCTCCTTGCAGCATTATGCGGAATCGTGTGTGCGTGTACGGAGGTGAAATGGGTTAAGTGGTAGACTGCAAAACGAACAGTACTATTATGCATTTACGGGTTCGAGTCCCGCCCGCATCAAAAATTAAATGTGTGCAAAAATTTTTTTTTTTTTTAGAAACCGAAAATGTATGTAACAGACAGAAGGAGACACCTCCGAGCTCATAAAGTATATATATTCTGGCTCAGGATCAACAGCCGAGTCGATATAGCCATGTCCGTCTGTCCGTCTGTCTGTCCGTGTGAAAATCTAGATCTCAGCTATTATATGAGCTAGAACTACCAAATTTTGTGACATTATGTGTTATTATTGCACGCTGCTCAAGTTTATTTTGGATTTTGACCACGCCCCCTTCCGCCCCTGTAAATCGAAAAAAAAAAATGATTAAAAGTGCAATTTTGATTTCATATTGTTAGTTTCCGGTTTACATGATAACCATAGCTAGCCAGATGATCTCTGAAAATTTGGTAACAATCGGTTAATAAACACAGAAGTTATTCAGCTTAACGTTTTCCATAGCTCTAAGCAGCGCTGCCTGCAGCGCAAATTGTTTATTTGTACTTGAAATAATAAGAATGCCTTACAATGCAAATTTTTGCAGTTGTTGGATAACAGCGTCAGTAGCTTAGTGGAAAAACGATAAACTCCTGAACCGACAGGCCAGTGGTTCGATTCCCAGTTTATGCCGCTTAAGCTTTTTATACCCGCTATTCATAGAGTAGAAGGGTATTATCACTTTGTTCAAACCGAAAATGTATGTAACAGGCAGAAGGAGACTCCTCCGACCCCATAAAGTATATATATTCTGGCTCAGGGTCAACAGCCGAGTCGATATAGCCATGTCCGTCTGTCCGTCTGTCTGTCCGTGTGAAAATCAAGATCTCAGCTATTATAAGAGCTAGAACTACCAAATTTGGTGACAAAATGTGTTATTATTGCACGCTGCTCAAGTTTATTTTGGATTTTGGCCATGCCCCCTTCCGCCCCTGTAAATCGAAAAAAAATGATTACAAGTGCAATTTTGATGCCATATTGTTCATATTCGGTTTACATGATAACTATAGCTAGCCAGATGATCTCTGAAAATTTGGTAACAATCGGATAATAAACACAGAAGTTATTCAGCTTAACGTTTTCCATAGCTTTAAGCAGCGCTGCCTGCAGCGCAAATTCTTTAATTGTACAGGAAATAATAAGAATGCCTTACAATGCAAATTTTTGCAGTTGTTGGATAACAGCGTCAGTAGCTTAGTGGAAAAACGATAAACTCCTGAACCGACAGGCCAGTGGTTCGATTCCCAGTTTATGCCGCTTAAGCTTTTTATACCCGCTACTCATAGAGTAGAAGGGTATTATCACTTTGTTCAAACCGAAAATGTATGTAACAGACAGAAGGAGACACCTCCGAGCCCATAAAGTATGTATATTCTGGCTCAGGATCAACAGCCGAGTCGATATAGCCATGTCCGTCTGTCCGTCTGTCTGTCCGTTTGAAAATCTAGATCTCAGCTATTATAAGAGCTAGAACTACCAAATTTTGTGACATTATGTGTTATTATTGCACGCTGCTAAAGTTTATTTTGGATTTTGGCCACGCCCCCTTCCGCCCCTGTAAATCGAAAAAAAATGATTAAAAGTGCAATTTTGATTTCATATTGTTAGTTTTCGGTTTACATGATAACTATGGCTAGCCAGATGATCTCTGAAAATTTGGTAACAATCGGATAATAAATACAGAAGTTATTCAGCTTAACGTTTTCCATAGCTCTAAGCAGCGCTGCCTGCAGCGCAAATTGTTTATTTGTACTTGAAATAATCAGAATGCCTTACAATGCAAAATTTGCAGTTGTTGGATAACAGCGTTAGTAGCTTAGTGGAAAAGCGATAAACTCCTGAACCGACAGGCCAGTGGTTCGATTCCAAGTTTATGCCGCTTAAGCTTTTTATACCCGCTACTCATAGAGTAGAAGCGTATTATCACTTTGTTCAAACCGAAAATGTATGTAACAGGCAGAAGGAGACACCTCCGACCCCATAAAGTATATATATTCTGGCTCAGGGTCAACAGCCGAGTCGATATAGCCATGTCCGTCTGTCCGTCTGACTGTCCGTGTGAAAATCAAGATCTCAGCTATTATAAGAGCTAGAACTACCAAATTTGGTGACAAAATGTGTTATTATTGCACGCTGCTCAAGTTTATTTTGGATTTTGGCCATGCCCCCTTCCGCCCCTGTAAATCGAAAAAAAATGATTACAAGTACAATTTTCATGCCATATTGTTCATATTCGGTTTACATGATAACTATAGCTAGCCACATAATCTCTGAATATTTGGTAACAATCGGATAATAAGCACAGAAGTTATTTAGCTTAACGTTTTCTATAGCGGTAAGCAACGCTGCCGGCAGCGCAAAATCTTTATTTGTACAGGAGAAATTAAGAATGGCTTACAATGCAAGTTTTTGCAGTTGTTGGATAACAGCGTCAGTAGCTTAGTGGAAAAGCGATGTACTCCTGAACCGACAGGCCCGTGGTTCGATTCCCAGTTCATGCCGCTTAAGCTTATTCTTTTTTTTTTAAGAACTAATACTTTAATTTTTGAATATGCATTAATTGGTGGTCGTGCATTTTATTTAAAATTTTTTTAATGGTTCACAATAAACTTAGTTAACAAGTGGAGAAGTGACAGTCTCTTAAATCAGCTGAGTGCGATCGTTAGAGCGCAGCTTTTTCTTATATTTTTTTATTTTTATTATACCCGCTACTCATAGAGTAGAAGGGTATTATAACTTTGTTCAAACCTAAAATGTATGTAACAGGCAGAAGGAGACACCTCCGACCCCATAAAGTATATATATTTTGGCTCAGGATCAACAGCCGAGTCGATATAGCCATGTCCGTCTGTCCGTCTGTCTGTCCGTGTGAAAATCTAGATCCCAGCTGTTATAAGAGCTAAGACTTCCAAATTTGGTTACAATATGTGTTATTATTGCACGCTGATCAAGTTTATTTTGGATTTTTGCCACGCCCCCTTCCGCCCCTGTAAATAAAAAAAAAAGGATTACAAGCGCAATTTTATGCCATATTGTTCATATTCGGTTTGTATGATAACTAT
Organism: Zaprionus ghesquierei; assembly: GCA_018904095.1. Taxonomy (NCBI): domain Eukaryota; kingdom Metazoa; phylum Arthropoda; class Insecta; order Diptera; family Drosophilidae; genus Zaprionus; species Zaprionus ghesquierei. The sequence continues at coordinate 123,548 of JAEIGP010000164.1, read as the reverse complement.
AGCTAGCCAGATGATTTCTGAAAATTTGGTAACAATCGGATAATATACACAGAAGTTATTTAGCTTAACGTTTTCTATAGCTGTAAGCAGCGCTGCCGGCAGCGCAAATTCTTTATTTGTACAGGAGAAGTTAAGAATGGCTTACAATTCAAGTTTTTGCAGTTGTTGGATAACAGCGTCAGTAGCTTAGTGGAAAAGCGATGAACTCCTGAACCGACAGGCCCGTGGTTCGATTCCCAGTTTATGCCGCTTAAGGCTTTTCTTTTTTTTTTAAGAACTAATACTTTAATTTTTGAATATGCATTAATTGGTGGTCGTGCATTTTATTTAAAATTTTTTTAATGGCTCACAATAAACTTAGTTAACAAGTGAAGAAGTGACAGTCTCTTAAATCAGCTCAGTGCGATTGATAGAGCGCAGCTTTTTCTTATATATTTTTTTTTTTTTATTATACCCGCTACTCATAAAGTAGCAGGGTATTATAACTTTGTTCAAACCGAAAATGTATGTAACAGGCAGAAGGAGACACTTCCGACCCCATAAAGTATATATATTCTGGCTCAGGATCAACAGCCGAGTCGAAATTGCCATGTCCGTCTGTCCGTCTGTCTGTCCGTATGAAAATCTAGATCTCAGCTATTATAAGAGGTAGGACTACCAAATTTGGTGACAATATGTGTTATTATTGCACGCTGATCAAGTTTATTTTGGATTTTAGCCACGCCCCCTTCCGCCCCCGTAAATCGAAAAAACATTGATTACAAGCGCAATTTTGATGTCATATTGTTCATTTTCGGTTTATATGATAACTATAGCTAGCCAGATGATCTCTGAAAATGCTGCTTGCAGCATTGTGCCGAATCGTGTGTGCGTGTGCGGTGGTGAAATGGGTTAAGTTGTGGACTGCAAAACGAACAGTACCATTATGCATTTAGGGGTTCGAGTCCCGCCCGCGTCAAAAATTAAATGTGTGCAAAAATGTTTTTTTTTATACCCGCTACTCATAGAGTAGAAGGGTATTATAACTTTGTTCGAACCGAAAATGTATGTAACAGGCAGAAGGAGACACCTCCGACCCCATAAAGTATATACATTCTGGCTCAGAATCAACAGCCGAGTCGAAATAGCCATGTCCGTCTGTCCATCTGTCTGTCCGTGTGAAAATCTAGATCTCAGCTATTCTAAGAGGTAGGACTACCAAATTTGGTGACAATATGTGTTATTATTGCACGCTGATCAAGTTTATTTTGGATTTTAGCCACGCCCCCTTCCGCCCCCGTAAATCGAAAAAACATTGATTACAAGCGCAATTTTGATGTCATATTGTTCATTTTCGGTTTATATGATAACTATAGCTAGCCAGATGATCTCTGAAAATTTGGTAACAATCGGATAATAAACACAGAAGTTATTGAGCGCTGTAAGCAGCGCTGCCGGCAGTCGACACCAAATTTTAAAAGATTTAATATTTAATAAAAAAAAATTTTTCATATAATTAAGTTAAAATTATCTTTAAGATTAAAAACAAATTAAAATTTAAAGTGAAGTAAATAATTACAATGTAAAACAAAAATTTAACGACTAGTCTGGGTGAACAAAAGAATAATTAAAAATTTTATTTATTTAAAATGATCCAACATTTGTTGCAAAAGGATTTGGGAAAACCCAGAAAAACCCAATCAGATCAGAGAAGATTGTTAGGTGTTAGTTGTTATTTTTAGGTGTTAGTTGTGAGTACGCTACATCGACCGGAGGAAGCGTAAAAGAAAATCCAACATTAGATAGTAAGTAAAGATACATAGTTCATGGATAGAAAAAAGATAAACGAGGAAAAAAGAAAAATACACTAGTGAGGACTAAATTCTACACAGATGAATTTGAATTAGCTTTGATAAAATATAAGTTGTTATAGTTCGAACACAATGCCCTAAAGGGTTCATGCAAGGCATAGTTCGACCTACAGTGAGAAAGTGTTAGAGGTAGGAAGTTACGAGAGTTTGTAAAGGGGACAGAGAAGTATAACTGGCTAACCAAGTCTTCACTATCAATATCACCTTGAATAAGGATATTTATAAACAGAACACCAAGCATGGTTCTACGATTTGCTAAAGACGGAAGATTTAATAAGATAAGTCTACTAGGGTAAGAAGGTAATCTTAAGTTTGCATCCCAATTAAGGCCTCGTAGGGCAAAAATTAAAAAATTATTTTGCACAGATTCAATGCGGTCCTTGTAAAATGAATACTGAGGACACCAAACACATGAACCATACTCAAGAATAGGACGCACAAGAGAGATATAAAGCGTTTTTGTGACATAAGGGTCGTTGAATTCCTTAGACCACCGCGTTATAAAGCCCAGAACACCCATGGCCTTATTTACCATAGAAATAATGTGTTCAGCAAATTTAAGTTTGCGATCCAAACGGACGCCCAGATCATCAGCCAAGGTAATTCTATCCAGGGGGCAACCACAAAGAGTGTATGAGGCGTACTTGGGACTGGCCCGAGAGAAAGTCATTAGTTTGTATTTACCCATGTTCAAGTTTAATTGGTTTGCACTGCACCAACTATGAAAACGGTCAAGGTCGTCTTGAAGAGAAGAGTGATAAGATACATCTTTAAAATGATAGCATAGCCTAACATCGTCTGCATACATAAGAGTACGCGAGTTACGTGTGACTAAAGGTAGATCATTAATAAAAAGAGTGAAAAGAAGGGGACCCAGATGGCTTCCTTGAGGAACACCAGAGCTGACATAAAGTGGGTTAAGTTGTTGACTGCAAAACGAACAGTACTATTATACATTTACGGGTTCGAGTCCCGCCCGCATCAATAATTAAATGTGTGCAAAAATGTTTTTTTTATACCCGCTACTCATAGAGTAGAAGGGTATTATAACTTTGTTCAAACCGAAAATGTATGTAACAGGGAGACGGAGACACCTCCGACCCCATAAAGTATATAAATTCTGGCTCAGGATCAACAGCCGAGTCGATATAGCCATGTCCGTCTGTCCGTCTGTCCTTCTGTCCGTCTGTCTGTCCATGTGAAAATCTAGATCTCAGCTATTATAAGAGCTAGGACTACCAAATTTGGTGACAATATGTGTAATTATTGCACGTTGATCAAGTTGTTTTTGGATTTTGGCCACGCCCCCTTCCGCCCCCGTAAATCGAAAAAACATTGATTACAAGCGCAATTTTGATGCCATATTGTTCATTTTCGATTTACATGATAACTATAGCTAGCCAGATGATCTCTGAAATGATAGAGTAGAAGGGTGTTATAACTTTGTTCAAACCAAAAATGTATGTAACAGGCAGAAGGAGACACCTCCGACCCCATAAAGTATATATATTCTGGCTCAGGATCAACAGCCGAGTCGGTATAGCCATGTCCGTCTGTCCGTCTATCTGTCCGTGTGAAAATCTAGATCCCAGCTGTTATAAGAGCTAAGACTTCCAAATTTGGTGACAATATGTGTAATTATTGCACGTTGATCAAGTTTATTTTGGATTTTAGCCTCGCCCCCTTCCGCCCCCGTAAATCGAAAAAACATTGATTACAAGCGCAATTTTGATGTCATATTGTTCATTTGCGGTTTATATGATAACTATAGCTAGCCAGATGATCTCTGAAAATTTGGTAACAATCGGATAATAAACACAGAAGTTATTCAGCTTAACGTTTTTCATAGCTGTAAGCAGCGCTGTCGGCAGCGCTGCTTGCAGCATTGTGCCGAATCGTGTGTGCGTGTGCGGTGGTGAAATGGGTTAAGTTGTGGACTGCAAAACGAACAGTACCATTATGCATTTAGGGGTTCGAGTCCCGCCCGCGTCATAAATTAAATGTGTGCAAAAATGTTTTTTTATAGCCGCTACTCATAGAGTAGAAGGGTATTATAACTTTGTTCAAACCGAAAATGTATGTAACAGGCAGAAGGAGACACCTCCGACCCCATAAAGTATATATATTCTGGCTCAGGATCAACAGCCGAGTCGAAATAGCCATGTCCGTCTGTCTGTCCGTGTGAAAATCTAGATCTCAGCTATTATAAGAGGTAGGACTACCAAATTTGGTGACAATATGTGTTATTATTGCACGCTGATCAAGTTTATTTTGGATTTTAGCCACGCCCCCTTCGGCCCCCGTAAATCTTAAAAACATTGATTAGAAGCGCAATTTTGATGTCATTTTGTTCATTTTCGGTTTATAACTATAGTGATAACTATAGCTAGCCAGATGATCTCTGAAAATTTAGTAAAAATTGGATAATAAACGCAGAAGTTATTCAACTTAACGTTTTCCATAGCTGTCAGCAGCGCTGCCGGCAGCGGCTGGGCTTGCTGATGGACAATATCCCGTCGTACATTATGTTCCACAGTATTGGACCAAGAGCCGACCCTTGTGGGACACCTGCGGTGACGTGGTGTTTTCTTGGCCCGCCATCAGTATCGTACCATAGTATACGGTCCCTGAAGTAGCTGCCAATGATGATCCTGAGGTAACGAGGAATACCCATGTTGCGCATGGCCCCAAGGATGCTTGGCCATCTCGCCGTATTGAATGCATTTTTCACGTCTAGCGTGATGATGGCGCAGTACTCCTTGCTGCCACATAGCAATCTGTCACCATCGAGGGCGGACTTGGCCAGATCTCTTATGGCAGTGAGAGCGTCGAGAGTGCTTTTTCCTCTCCGGAAGCCATACTGGTGTCTTTGTAGGCCATCGGGGCTCTCAGTGATCAGCTCAATTCGGGTGTATAGGATGCGTTCGAAGAGCTTTCCCACAATATCCAGCAGACATGGTGGGCGGAAACTGCCTGCAGCATTAGTTGTACCCTTACCTTTCGGCAACAATACCAGCCTCATGTTCTTCCAGCGAGAAGGGAAGACACCATCTATCAGACACTGTTGGAAGGTGTCCCTGAAGATTTCAGGCTTGGCATTTGCGGCATCCATAACTACGACGCCTGGGATGCCATCGAGACCTGGGGCTTTGTTGGGCTTAATTCTCTTTGCCGCATCGATGACCTCACATGCAGTGACACACGGAAAGTCTGGGACAGGGATTTCTTGTGCAGGTTGCCATAGAGTATCCTGATCTGGGAATAGCTCCTCCACGATGCTTGATAATAGAGCCGGGTCCTGTGGAGTGCCTCCTTCAGCGGCTTTCAGCTTATTGCAAACCAATTTGTAGGCGGGACCCCACGGATCATCGTCTACGCTCGGCAGCAGCTCTTTAAAAGCATTTGCTTTAGCAGCAGCAATGCCATTTCTGAGCTCCGCACGTTTCGATCTGTACCTCTCATGTAGATCTGAGTGCTGAGAGTGACCTCTGGCTCGTTGCGCCTGTCTCCTTGCCCTGAAGCATTCCGAGCGTAGCTGGTTGAGAGAGCCGTTCCACCAGTAGACCGGAGGTTTGCGTTTACTTCTTTGCTTCTTACGCGGCATCACTGCATCGCATGCAGCTTCCAGCATCTTCATGAGCGCCGCCACCATGGTTTCCGCATGTCCATTTGTAAGCACCATTTGTTCGATGTTGAAAGCCAGCATGACCTTGTCAAGTTTTTTGATGTCCCATGCATGCCCAAGAGTACTCCTTGCCTGTCGTTGTGTGATGCACGAAGTGCGCGCGCTGAATGTAATTAGGGCATGATCGCTCAGCGTTACGTCCTCCTGAACCGTCCATTTAGCAGTGGGGGCTAGGCTTCTGTTGGCAAAGGTGACATCGATGAGTGATGTACCTCTGTCGTTATTAAACGTCGGCTTGCCGCCGTCATTCAACAGCACCAGATCCAGCTGGTTCATGGCATCAATAACGGCCCGTCCTCCGGATATCCGGCTTCCCCATTCTATTGCCCAGGCGTTGAAGTCACCTGCAATGACTACAGGCCTCAGCCCTCTAGCATGGTGAATTAAAGTATTTAACAATTCCTCGAAGAGGTCCGGACTGTCACTAGGCGGGGCGTAGCAGCTATATAGGTGAACACCCTTAACTTTAGCGTACGCAATGCCACGCATAGGCACGCTTTCCTGTTCCTCTATGTAGAGGTTTCTGCAGTATATGACTGCCGCCTTGCGTGTAGAGTCGAAGAGCACTCCTGAGTTTCCCGCACCAGGGGCGTACGGTTCGCTCAGAAGCATGACGTCAGCATTGCGCTCTCTCGCTGTCTGTGACAGGAGGCTCTGTGCAGCTGCGCAGTGGTTAACATTTAGTTGGAAGATGTTAATCATCATCACGGCGACTCAGAACTCCTTTTTTTGTGCTCGCTTTGAAGGTAGGGCATGCATAACTACCTGTCGGGTGATTTCTGTCTACATCGCTGTTGCAGATCAGGCATTTCGGCTGATTATCACAGCCCTTCGCTTTGTGCCCACGTTCGCCGCACCGAAGACAGCAGTCCGAGCGGTCAGGCTCCTTACAGTTGATGGCCCTGTGACCGTAACCCAGGCATTTATAGCATCTTGTGGGGCGTGTGTCTTGAATGATGCGACAGCAAGACCAGCCAACGGTTACCGAGCCCTTTTTTAGGACGCCTATTGCGTCGTTAACGCTAATCGTAACCGTCGCCACTTGGGTCCCATCTCGCATTTTGCGCATCCCCCGCACATCTTCTGGCTTCAGCTGAATACCTTCAAATTGGGAGGCCATGCAGTTGAAGAGCTCCATTTCTGTCGTCGCCTCATCCATGCCGCTGCAGGTTAGCGCCATTCTCTGCGCGCCCGTGCGGACCGCAGCCATTTCCCTGAGGGATTCCTCGATCACTCCTTTATATTTGGGCACGCTTGCAGAAGCTTTTCCCTCCACTTCGAGCAACAACTCGCCTTGTTGGGTCCTCCTGATTTTCTTGACATGACTGCCAAGTTCTGTCAGGCTCGGGTCGGCTTTGAGCTTACGGAGCATGTCCGAGTATGAAATTTCTCCCGTCTTTTTAATTATTATCGCCTCCGGCTTTTTGCGTAGTCGTTTAGGTGCCACCTTAGTCCACTCCGCCTTTTTGTTACCCTCTTTGGCTACGGACGCGAAGCTGGGCGGAAGTGGCTCCTTAATTTTGGACGTCTGCAATGTCACGTCCTTGTTAGCGGGAAGCTTCTTCGGGGCAGGCTTCACTGGGGCGCTCTTTTTGCTGGCTGCCGGGGTGCACGCTGGTTGCAGTCGCGCTTCCGTCTGGGTTACCGTGCTCTTCGTTGGGGCCACCTTATCGATGGCATCCTGCAGCTGGATTGCTCTGGCATTTAGAGCTGCCATCTCCAAGATTACCCCCTTAGTTTCTCAAAGGCTGATAACAGTACCGTTATTTTCCGTTCCAAAATGCCCAAAATGCTGCGCAGGTCCTCGTTTTTGTAGGCCGACAGGTCTAGTGGCCTAATCGGCGAAACAGGCGGGGTTTTCGCTGGGGCTTTTTGGATCGGCACGCTGATGAGATCGGAGATCTTCTTCTTGGTCGCTGGCGGTGCTGAAGGGGCCAAGTTCTCTCCTACTATAACATCACTGATTCTGGGTATTGAAGTCAGCGTCTGGGAGACGGCTTGCGCTACGCTCACGGCCGCTGGAACTGGGATTTCAGCTCCTCGCTCAGTTATTCCCGCTCCTCTTGTGGGGGACCTGGACATTCTGGCGCTTCGTTTGAATGGGTCCACCACGTCGTCGGGGGCAATGCCCCCCGTTGTACCGTCCATTAAATGGCAGGTGTCAACAACTTACCCTATGCGTACGTAGAGCGCCAAATTTTAAATTTAAATTTACGTGATTTTTATATAAATATAAATATATATTTATAAATATATATTTATAAATAAATTTTATAAATAAATATTTATAAATATATATTTATAAATAAATATTTATAAATATAGATATTTATAAAAATATAAAATTCAAATTAAATATCTGAATTACGCGCTCAACTGATCGAGCAGCCCTGGCGGTGCCGTTGATCTGGCCACGCCACTCAGGTCCGATCGCTTACTGACGTAGGTTGGCAGCGCTGTCAGCTGATGTTCTCCGCCGGCCACAATGGCGTGACTTAGGAAAAGGAGAAAGCGAGGAAAAGTTGAGTGAAAATTAAATTTTCACCTTCACTCAGCCCTCGCGGCGCTCTCCTCGCCCCCGCCACCAATAAGCGCAGTGATATGGCCTGGGAAAAGACTTACGATTAGGATTCCAGAACCCGGAGAACCTCGCAGTGAGTATTGCCACCAATGCAGCAGACTTTGACCAAGCACTTTGCTCTTTCAGGTCAGGATTCTGGGCAGAAAAACCGCAGAAACACAGGAAAAAACTCTTCACTATCAAAAAACACGTCGTGCTATTTTCGTGGTAGATTTGCAGCATTGTGCCGAATCGTGTGTGCGTGTGCGGTGGTGAAATGGGTTAAGTTGTGGACTGCAAAACGAACAGTACCATTATGCATTTAGGGGTTCGAGTCCCGCCCGCGTCAAAAATTAAATGTGTGCAAAAATGTTTTTTTTATACCCGCTACTCATAGAGTAGAAGGGTATTATAACTTTGTTCAAACCGAAAATGTATGTAACAGGCAGAAGGAGACACTTCCGACCCCATAAAGTATATATATTCTGGCTCAGGATCAACAGCCGAGTCGAAATAGCCATGTCCGTCTTTCTGTCCGTGTGAAAATCTAGATCTCAGCTATTATAAGAGGTAGGACTACCAAATTTGGTGACAATATGTGTTATTATTGCACGCTGATCAAGTTTATTTTGGATTTTAGCCACGCCCCCTTCCGCCCCCGTAAATCGAAAAAAACATTGATTACAAGCGCAATTTTGATGTCATATTGTTCATTTTCAGTTTATATGATAACTATAGCCAGCCAGATGATCTCTGAAAATGCTGCTTGCAGCATTGTGCCGAATCGTGTGTGCGTGTGCGGTGGTGAAATGGGTTAAGTTGTGGACTGCAAAACGAACAGTACCATTATGCATTTAGGGGTTCGAGTCCCGCCCGCGTCAAAAATTAAATGTGTGCAAAAATGTTTTTTTTATACCCGCTACTCATAGAGTAGAAGGGTACTATAACTTTGTTCAAACCGAAAATGTATGTAACAGGCAGAAGGAGACACCTCCGACCCCATAAAGTATATATATTCTGGCTCAGGATCAACAGCCGAGTCGAAATAGCCATGTCCGTCTGTCCATCTGTCTGTCCGTGTGAAAATCTAGATTACAGCTATTATAATAAATAATAAACACAGAAGTTATTGAGCTTAACGTTTTCCATAGCTGTAAGCACCGCCACCGGCAGTCGACACAAAATTTTAAAAGATATAATATTTAATAAAAAAAAAATTTTCATATAATTAAGTTAAAATTATCTTTAAGATTAAAAAAAAATTAAAATTAAAAGTGAAGTAAATAATTACAATGTAAAACAAAAATTTAACGACTAGTCTGGGTGAACAAAAGAATAATTAAAAATTTTATTTATTTAAAATGATCCAACATTTGTTGCAAAAGGATTTGGGAAAACCCAGAAAAACCCAATCAGATCAGAGAAGATTGTTAGGTGTTAGTTGTTAGTGTTAGGCGTTAGTGTTAGGCGTTAGTTGTGAGTACGCTACATCGACCGGAGGAAGCGTAAAAGAAAATGCAACATTAGATAGTAAGTAAAGATATATAGTTCATGGATAGAAGAAAGATAAACGAGGAAAAAAAAAATACACTAGTGAGGACTAAATTCTACACAGATGAGAAAGAATTAAAGATTTTAAGTCTACAGAATTTGAATTAGCTTTGATAAAATATAAGTTGTTATAGTTCGAACACAATGCCCTAAAGGGTTCATGCAAGGCATAGTTCGACCTACAGTGAGAAAGTGTTAGAGGTAGGAAGTTATGAGAAGTTATTCTAAAGGGGACAGAGAAGTATAACTGGCTAACCAAGTCTTCACTATCAATATCACCTTGAATAAGGTTATTTATAAACAGTACACCAAGCATGGTTCTACGATTTGCTAAAGACGGAAGATTTAATAAGAGAAGTCTACTAGGGTAAGAAGGTAATCTTAAGTTTGATTCCCAATTAAGGCCACGTAGGGCAAAAATTAAAAAATTCTTTTGCACAGATTCAATGCGGTCCTTGTAAAATGAATACTGAGGACACCAAACACATGAACCATACTCAAGAATAGGACGCACAAGAGAGATATAAAGCGTTTTTGTGACATAAGGGTCGTTGAATTCCTTAGACCACCGCTTTATAAAGCCCAGAACACCCATGGCCTTATTAACCATAGAAATAATGTGTTCAGCAAATATAAGTTTGCGATCCAAACGGACGCCCAGATCATCAGCCAAGGTAATTCTATCCAGGGGGCAACCACAAAGAGTGTATGAGGCGTACTTGGGACTGGCCCGAGAGAAAGTCATTAGTTTGCATTTACCCATGTTCAAGTTTAATTGGTTTGCACTGCACCAACTATGAAAACGATCAAGGTCGTCTTGAAGAGAAGATAGATAAGATACATCTTTAAAATGATAGCATAGCTTAACATCGTCTGCATACATAAGAGTACGCGAGTTACGTATGACCAAAGGAAGATCATTAATAAAAAGAGTGAAAAGAAGGGGACCCAGATGGCTTCCTTGAGGAACACCAGAGGTGACATAAAGTGGGTTAAGTTGTTGACTGCAAAACGAACAGTACTATTATGCATTTACGGGTTCGAGTCCCGCCCGCATCAATAATTAAATGTGTGCAAAAATGTTTTTTTTTATACCCGCTACTCATAGAGTAGAAGGGTATTATAACTTTGTTCAAACCGAAAATGTATGTAACAGGCAAAAGGAGACACCTCCGACCCCATAAAGTATATATATTCTGGCTCAGAATCAACATAGCCATGTCCGTCTGTCTGTCTGTCTGTCCGTCTCTCTGTCCGTCTGTCTGTCCGTCTCTCTGTCCGTCTGTCTGTCCGTGTGAAAATCTAGATCTCAGCTACTATAAGAGCTAGAACTACCAAATTTAGTGACAGTATGTGTTATTATTGCACGCTAATCAAGTTTATTTTGGATTTTGGCCACGCCCCCTTCTGCCCCTGTAAATCAAAAAAAATTGATTACAAGCGCAATTTTGATGGCATATTGTTCATTTTCGGTTTATATGATAACTATAGCTAGCCAGATAACTATAGCTAGCCAGATTTGGTAACAATCGGATAATAAACACAGATGTTATTTAGCTTAACGTTTTCTATAGCTGTAAGCAGCGCTGCCGGCAGCGCAAAATCTTTATTTGTACAGGAGAAAATAAGAATGGCTTACAATGCAAGTTTTTGCAGTTGTTGGATAACAGCGTCATTAGCTTAGTGGGAAAGCGATGAACTCCTGAACCGACAGGCCCGTGGTTCGATTCTCAGATCATGCCGCTAAAATTTGTCCTTTTTTTTTAAGAACTTATACTGTAATATTTGAATATGCATTAATTGGTGGTGGTGCATTTTATTCAAAATATTTTTAATGGCTCACATTAAACTTAGTTAACAAGTGGAGAAGTGACAGTCTCTTAAATCAGCTATGTGCGATTGCTAGAGCGCAGCTTTTTCTTATTCTTTTTTATTTTTATTATACCCGCTTCTCATAGAGTAGAAGGGTATTATAACTTTGTTCAAACCGAAAATGTATGTAACAGGCAGAAGGAGACACCTCCGACCCCATAAAGTATATATATTCTGGCTCAGGATCAACAGCCAAGTTGATATAGCCATGTCCGTCTGTCTGTCCGTGTGAAAATCTAGATCTCAGCTATTATAAGAGCTAGAACTACCAAATTTGGTGACAGTATTGTTCGTTTTCGGTTTATATGATAACTATAGCTAGCCAGATGATCTCTGAAAATTTGGTAAAAATCGGATAATTAACACAGAAGTTATACAGCTTAACGTTTTCCATAGGTGTAAGCAGCACTGCCAGCAGCGGTGGTCGTGCATTTTATTTAAAATTTTTTGAATGGCTCACAATGAACTTAGTTAACAAGTGGAGAAGTGACAGTCTCTTAAATCAGCTGTGTGCGATTGTTAGAGCGCCGATTTTTCTTATATTTTTTTATTTTTATTTTTTATTTAATTGTATGTTTAAGTTATGAGAATAAAGAGCAACAACAACACGCATCATTCATTCAGACTTTGTTTTTGTCGTGCATGAATTTCCGAATGGTCTCATAATGTAACTTTGGCAAAATTTGCGTAATGGCTTAATGGCCGAATGGAGAAGTGGTTGACCTCTTAGGTAATGAGTCCAAGGTTCGATTCCGCATGCATGCGTATCATGGTAGGGGAGATCGAACTTTATTTTATTTTTTCCAAAAAAAAAGTTTTTGCCTCCCTTTTTGAGCTACCTTCATGAATCTTTGTATACATGTTTCTTATTGCTGCCGGCTGTAAATAAGTCGGAACGAGCTGGTACGGACCGATACATCGTATAGATGACATAGAACCTATCGGTCGTTTTTATACCCGCTACTCATAGAGTAGAAGGGTATTATAACTTTGTTCAAACCGAAAATGTATGTAACAGGCAGAAGGAGACACCTCCGACCCCATAAAGTATATATATTCTGGCTCAGGATCAACAGCCGAGTCGATATAGCCATGTCCGTCTGTCCGTGTGAAAATCTAGATCTCAGCTATTATAAGAGCTAGGACAACCGAATTTGGTGACAATATGTGTTATTATTGCGCGCTGATCAAGTTTATTTTGGATTTTGGCCACGCCCCCTTCGGCCCCCGCAAATCGAAAAAACATTGATAACAAGTGCAATTTTGATGCCATATTGTTCATTTTCGGTTTACATGATAACTATAGCTAGCCAGATGATCTCTGAAAATTTGGTAACAATCGGATAATAAACACAGAAGTTATTCAGCTTAACGTTTTCCATAGCTGTAAGCAGCGCTGCCGGCAGCGCTGCTTGCAGCATTGTGCCGAATCGTGTGCGTGTACGGTGGTGAAATGGGTTAAGTTGTGGACTGCAAAACGAACAGTACTATTATGCATTTACGGGTTCGAGTCCCGCCCGCATCAAAAATTAAATGTGTGCAAAAATGTTTTTTTTTTTTTATTTTATATTTTGACTTTGCATAAATATTATAAGTCCGTAGCCTTTTACGGTCAAAATATGATTGTAGCCGTTTTTTTGTTCCGCAAATAAATTATGTACAAGCAGCTGGGTAGCGGGTATATTACAGTCGAGCACACTCGACTGTAGCTTTCTTACTTGTTTTAACAAAATTTATTAAAAGTTAGGGTGCTCTAGAACACTTTCCATTCAAGTATATAAAGAGGTATTAAAAGGGCACATATCGTTTTTTACATGGACGTATTCGATTTATAGTCCTCAACAGGTAGAACAAGTAAGAAAGCTACAGTCGAGTCGACTGTAGTATACCCGCTACCCAGCGGATCGTACATCATTTATTTGCGGAACAAAAAAAAAACGGCTACAATCATATTTTGACCGTAAAAGGCTATGGACTTACAATACTTATGCAAAGTCAAAATCTAATATATAAAAAAAAACATTTTTGCACATTTTTAATCCCGTAAATGCATAATGCTACTGTTCGTTTTGTAGTCCACAATTTAACCCATTTCACCACCGTACACGCACACACGATTCGGCACAATGCTCCAAGCAGCGCTGCCGGCAAAAGGAGTAAAAAGTTCTGAAAAGATACAACTTTCATTCAGGTACCAAACAAATCTCAGATTTATCACTTAAACAGTAAAAATAATAATTATACCCGCTACTCATAGAGTAGAAGGGTATTATAACTTTGTTCAAACCGAAAATGTATGTAACAGGCAAAAGGAGACACCTCCGACCCCATAAAGTATATATATTCATATATCAACAGCCGAGACTACCAAATTTGGTGACAGTATTGTTGATTTTAGGTTTATATGATAACTATAGCTAGCCAGATGATCTCTGAAAATTTGGTAACAATCGGATAATAAACACAGAAGTTATTCAGCTTAACGTTTTCCATAGCTGTAAGCAGCGCTGCCGGCAGCGCAAATTCTTTATTTGTACAGGAAATAATAAGAATGCCTTTCAATCCAAATTTTTGCAGTTCTTGGATAAGAGCGTCAGTAGCTTAGTGGAAAAGCGATGAACTCCTGAACCGACAGGCCCTTGGTTCGATTCCCAGATCATGCCGCTTAAGCTTCTTCTTTTTTTTTTAAGAACTTATACTTTAATTTTTGAATATGCATTAATTGGTGGTCGTGCATTTTATTTAAAATTTTTTTATTGGCTCACAATGAACTTAGTTAACAAATGGAGAAGTGACAGTCTCTTAAATCAGCTGTGTGCGATTGTTAGAGCGCAGCTTTTTCTTTTTTTTTTATACCCGCTACTCATAGAGTAGAAGGGTATTATAACTTTTTTCAAACCGAAAATGTATGTAACAGGCAGAAGGAGACACCTCCGACCCCATAAAGTATATATTTTCTGGCTCAGGATCAACAGCCAAGTCGATATAGCCATGTCCGTCTGTCCGTCTGTCTGTCTGTCCGTCTAGCTGTTCGTGTGAAAATCTAGATCTCAGCTATTATAAGAGCTAGGACTACCAAATTTCGTGACAATATGTGTTATTATTGCACGCTGATCAAGTTTATTTTCGATTTTGGCCACGCCCCCGTATATCGAAAAAACATTGACTACAATCGCAATTTCGATGCCATATTGTTCATTTTCAGTTTACATGATAACTATAGATAGACAGATGATCTCTAAAAATTTAGTAACAATCGGATAATAAACACAGAAGTTATTTCATCGCTGTTTTCCATAGCTGTAAGCAGCGCTGCCGGCAGCGCTGCTTGCAGCATTGTGCCGAATCGTGTGTGCGTGTACGGTGGTGAAATGGGTTAAGTTGTGGACTGCAAAACCAACAGTACTATTATGCATTTACGGGTTCGAGTCCCGCCCGCATCAAAAATAAAATGTGTGCAAAAAACTATTTTTTTTATTTTGGATTTTGACTTTGCATAAATATTGTAAGTCCATGGGCTTTTACGGTTAAAATATTATTGTAGCTGTAATAATTATACCCGCTACTTTGAGAGTAGAAGGGTATTATAATTTTGTTTAAGCCGAAAATGTATGTAACAGGCAGAAGGAGACACCTCCGACCCCATAAAGTACATATATTCTTGCTCAGGATCAACAGCCGAGTCGATATAGCCGTCTGTCCCTCTGTATGTCTGCCCGTCTGTCTGTCCGTGTGAAAATCTAGATCTCAGCTATTATAAGAGCTAGAACTACCAAATTTGGTGACAGTATGAGTTAATTTTTCACACTAATCAATTTTTATACCCACTACTCATAGAGTAGAAGGGTATTATAACTTTTTCAAACCGAAAATGTATGTAACAGGCAGAAGGAGACACCTCCGACCCCATAAAGTATATATATTCTGGCTCAGGATCAACAGCCGAGTCGATATATCCATGTCCGTCTGTCCGTCTGTGTGTCTGTCCGTGTGAAAATCTAGATCTCAGCTATTATAAGATCTAGAACTACCAAATTTGGTGACAATATGTGTTATTATTGCACGCTGATCAAGTTTATTTTGGATTTTGACCACGCCCCCTTCCGACCCTGTAAATCAAAAAAGCATTGATTACAAGCGCAATTTTGATGCCATATTGTTTATTTTCGATTTATATGATACCTAGAGCTAGCCAGATGATCTCTGAAAATGTGGTAACAATCGGATAATAAACACAGAAGTTATTCAGCTTAACGTTTTTCATAGCTGTAAGCAGCGCTGTCGGCAGCGCTGCTTGCAGCATTGTGCCGAATCGTGTGTGCGTGTACGGTGGTGAAATGGGTTCAGTTGTGGACTGCAAAACGAACAGAACTATTATGCATTTACGGGTTCGAGTCCCACCCGGATCAAAAATTAAATGTGTGCAAAAAACTATTTTTTTTTATACCCGCTACTCATAGAGTAGAAGGGTATTATAACTTTGTTCAAACCGAAAATGTATGTAACAGGCAGAAGGAGACACCTCCGACCCCATAAAGTATATATATTCTGGCTCAGGATCAACAGCCGAGTCGATTTATCCATGTCCGTCTGTGTGTCTGTCCGTCTGTCTGTCCGTGTGAAAATCTAGATCTCAGTTATTATAAGATCTAGAACTACCAAATTTGGTGACAGTATGTGTTATTATTGCACGCTGATCAAGTTTATTTTGGATTTTGGCCACGCCCCATTCCGCCCCTGTTAAATCGAAAAAATTGATTACAACCGCAATTTTAACGCCATATTGTTCATATGCGGTTTACATGATAACTATAGCTAGCCAGATGATCTCTGAAAATTTGGTAACAATCGGCTAATAAACACAGAAGTTATTCAGCTTAACGTTTTTCATAGATGTAAGGAGCGCTGCCGGCAGCGCAAATTCTTTATTTGTACAGGAAATAATAAGAATTCCTTACAATGCAAATTTTTGCAGTTGTTGGATAACAGCGTCAGTAGCTTAGTGGAAAAGCGATGAACTCCTGAACCGACAGGCCCTTGGTTCGATTCCCAGTTCATGCCGCTTAAGCTTTTTCTTTTTTTTTAAGAACTTATACTTTAATTTTTGAATATGCATTAATTGGTGGTCGTGCATTTTATTTAAAATTTTTTTAATGGCTCACAATAAACTTAGTTAACAAGTGGAGAAGTGACAGTCTCTTAAATCAGCTGTGTTCGATTGTTAGAGCTCAGCTTTTTCTTATATTTTTTTATTTTTATTATACCCCCTACTCACGGAGTGGAAGGGTATTATAACTTTGTTCAAACCGAAAATGTATGTAACAGGCAGAAGGAGACACCTCCGACCCCATAAAGTATATATATTCTGGCTCAGGATCAACAGCCAAGTCGATATAGCCATGTCCGTCTGTTCGTCTGTCTGTCTGTCCGTCTGTCTGTCCGTGTGAAAATCTAGATCTCAGCTATTATAAGAGCTAGGACTACCAAATTTGGTGACAATATGTGTTATTATTGCACGCTGATCAAGTTTATTTTGGATTTTGGCCACGCCACCTTCCGCCCCTGTAAATCAAAAAAGCATTGATTACAAGCGCAATTTCAATGCCATATTGTTCATTTTGGGTTTGCATTATAACTATAACTAGACAGATGATCTCTAAAAATTTGGTAACAATCGGATAATAAAAACAGAAGTTATTTCATAGCTGTTTTCCATAGCTGTGCTGCTTGCAGCATTGTGCCGAATCGTGTGTGCGTGTACGGTGGTGAAATGGGTTAAGTTGTGGACTGCAAAACGAACAGAACTATTATGCATTTACGGGTTCGAGTCCCACCCGGATCAAAAATTAAATGTGTGCAAAAAACTATTTTTTTTATACCCGCTACTCATAGAGTAGAAGGGTATTATAACTTTGTTCAAACCGAAAATGTATGTAACAGGCAGAAGGTGACACCTCCGACCCCATAAAGTATATATATTCTGGATCAGGATCAACAGCCGAGTCGATATATCCATGTCCGTCTGTGTGTCTGTCCGTCTGTCTGTCCGTGTGAAAATCTAGATCTCAGCTATTATAAGATCTAGAACTACCAAATTTGGTGACAGTATGTGTTATTATTGCACGCTGATCAAGTTTATTTTGGATTTTGGCCACGCCCCATTCCGCCCCTGTAAATCGAAAAAAATTGATTACAAGCGCAATTTTGATGCCATATTGTTCATTTTCGGTTTATATGATAACTAAAGCCAGCCAGATGATCTCTGAAAATTTGATAACAATCGGATAATAAACACAGAAATTATTCAGCTTAACGTTTTCCATAGCTGTAAGCAGCGCTGCCGGCAGCGCAAATTCTTTATTTGTACAGGAAATAATAAGAATTCCTTACAATGCAAATTTTTGCAGTTGTTGGAAAACAGCGTCAGTAGCTTAGTGGAAAGAACCCCATAAAGTAAATATATTCTGGCTCAGGATCAACAGCCAAGTCGATATAGCCATGTCCGTCTGTCCGTCTGTCTGTCCGTATGAAAATCTAGATCTCAGCTATTGTAAGAGCTAGGACTACCAAATTTGGTGACAATATGTGTTATTATTGCACTCTGATCAGGTATTTTGGATTTTGGCCACGCCCCCTTCCACCCCCGTAAATAGAAAAAACATTGTATACAAGCGCAATTTCAATGCCATATTGTTCATTTTGGGTTTACATTATAACTATAACTAGACAGATGATCTCTAAAAATTTGGTAACAATCGGAAAATAAACACAGAAGTTATTTCATAGCTGCTTGCAGCATTGTGCCGAATCGTGTGTGCGTGTACGGTGGTGAAATGGGTTAAGTTGTGGACTGCAAAACGAACAGAACTATTATGCATTTACGGGTTCGAGTCCCACCCGGATCAAAAATTAAATGTGTGCAAAAAACTATTTTTTTTATACCCGCTACTCATAGAGTAGAAGGGTATTATAACTTTGTTCAAACCGAAAATGTATGTAACAGGCAGAAGGTGACACCTCCGACCCCATAAAGTATATATATTCTGGATCAGGATCAACAGCCGAGTCGATATATCCATGTCCGTCTGTGTGTCTGTCCGTCTGTCTGTCCGTGTGAAAATCTAGATCTCAGCTATTATAAGATCTAGAACTACCAAATTTGGTGACAATATGTGTTATTATTGCACGCTGATCAAGTTTATTTTGGATTTTGGCCACGCCCCATTCCGCCCCTGTAAATCGAAAAAAATTGATTACAAGCGCAATTTTGATGCCATATTGTTCATTTTCGGTTTATATGATAACTAAAGCTAGCCAGATGATCTCTGAAAATTTGATAACAATCGGATAATAAACACAGAAATTATTCAGCTTAACGTTTTCCATAGCTGTAAGCAGCGCTGCCGGCAGCGCAAATTCTTTATTTGTACAGGAAATAATAAGAATTCCTTACAATGCAAATTTTTGCAGTTGTTGGAAAACAGCGTCAGTAGCTTAGTGGAAAGAACCCCATAAAGTATATATATTCTGGCTCAGGATCAACAGCCAAGTCGATATAGCCATGTCCGTCTGTCCGTCTGTCTGTCCGTATGAAAATCTAGATCTCAGCTATTGTAAGAGCTAGGACTACCAAATTTGGTGACAATATGTGTTATTATTGCACGCTGATCAGGTATTTTGGATTTTGGCCACGCCCCCTTCCACCCCCGTAAATAGAAAAAACATTGATTACAAGCGCAATTTAAATGCCATATTGTTCATTTTGGGTTTACATTATAACTATAACTAGACAGATGATCTCTAAAAATTTGGTAACAATCGGAAAATAAACACAGAAGTTATTTCATAGCTGCTTGCAGCATTGTGCCGAATCGTGTGTGCGTGTACGGTGGTGAAATGGGTTAAGTTGTGGACTGCAAAAACGAACAGAACTATTATGCATTTACGGGTTCGAGTCCCACCCGGATCAAAAATTAAATGTGTGCAAAAAACTATATTTTTTTTTTGGATTTTGACTTTGCATACATATTGTAAGTCCATGGCCTTTTACGGTTAAAATATGATTGTAGCTATAAGAATTATACCCGATTCTTTTAGAGTAGAAGGGTATTATAACTTTGTTCAAACCGAAAATGTATGTAACAGGCAGAAGGAGACACCTCCGACTCCATAAGTTATATATATTCTGGCTCAGGATCAACACCCAAGTCGATATAGCCATGACCGTCTGTCCGTCTGTCTGTCCGTGTGAAAATCTAGATCTCAGCTATTATAAGAGCTAGGATTACCAAATTTGGGGACAATATGTGTTATTATTGCACGCTGATCAAGTTTATTTTGGATTTTGGCCACGCCCCCTTCCGCCCCTGTAAATCGAAAAAAATTGATTACAAGCGCAATTTTGATGCCATATTGTTCATTTTCGGTTTATATGATAACTAAAGCTAGCCAGATGATCTCTGAAAATTTGATAACAATCGGATAATAAACACAGAAATTATTCAGCTTAACGTTTTCCATAGCTGTAAGCAGCGCTGCCGGCAGCGCAAATTCTTTATTTGTACAGGAAATAATAAGAATTCCTTACAATGCAAATTTTTGCAGTTGTTGGAAAACAGCGTCAGTAGCTTAGTGGAAAGAACCCCATAAAGTATATATATTCTGGCTCAGGATCAACAGCCAAGTCGATATAGCCATGTCCGTCTGTCCGTCTGTCTGTCCGTATGAAAATCTAGATCTCAGCTATTGTAAGAGCTAGGACTACCAAATTTGGTGACAATATGTGTTATTATTGCACGCTGATCAGGTATTTTGGATTTTGGCCACGCCCCCTTCCACCCCCGTAAATAGAAAAAACATTGATTACAAGCGCAATTTAAATGCCATATTGTTCATTTTGGGTTTACATTATAACTATAACTAGACAGATGATCTCTAAAAATTTGGTAACAATCGGAAAATAAACACAGAAGTTATTTCATAGCTGCTTGCAGCATTGTGCCGAATCGTGTGTGCGTGTACGGTGGTGAAATGGGTTAAGTTGTGGACTGCAAAACGAACAGAACTATTATGCATTTACGGGTTCGAGTCCCACCCGGATCAAAAATTAAATGTGTGCAAAAAACTATATTTTTTTTTTGGATTTTGACTTTGCATACATATTGTAAGTCCATGGCCTTTTACGGTTAAAATATGATTGTAGCTATAAGAATTATACCCGATTCTTTTAGAGTAGAAGGGTATTATAACTTTGTTCAAACCGAAAATGTATGTAACAGGCAGAAGGAGACACCTCCGACTCCATAAGTTATATATATTCTGGCTCAGGATCAACACCCAAGTCGATATAGCCATGACCGTCTGTCCGTCTGTCTGTCCGTGTGAAAATCTAGATCTCAGCTATTATAAGAGCTAGGACTACCAAATTTGGTGACAATATGTGTTATTATTGCACGCTGATCAAGTTTATTTTGGATTTTGGCCACGCCCCCTTTCGCCCCCGTAAATAGAAACAAGTAAGAAAGATACAGTCGAGTGTGCTCGACTGTAATATACCCGCTACCCAGCTGCTCGTACATCATTTATTTGCGGTACAAAAAAAACGGCTACAATCATATTTTGACCGTAAAAGGCTATGGACTTACAATATTTATGCAAAGTCAAAATCTAAAATAAAAAAAAAAAACATTTTTGCACACATTTAAGTATTGATGCGGGCGGGACTCGAACCCGTAAATGCATAATAGTACTGTTCGTTTTGCAGTCAACAACTTAACCCACTTTATGTCACCTCTGGTGTTCCTCAAGGAAGCCATCTGGGTCCCGTTCTTTTCACTCCTTTTATTAATGATCTACCTTTGGTCATACGTAACTCGCGTACTCTTATGTATGCAGATGATGTTAAGCTATGCTATCATTTTAAAGATGTATCTTATCACTCTTCTCTTCAAGACGACATTGACCGTTTTCATAGTTGGTGCAGTGCAAACCAATTAAACTTGAACATGGGTAAATGCAAACTAATGACTTTCTCTCGGGCCAGTCCCAAGTACGCCTCATACAATCTTTGTGGTTGCCCCCTGGATAGAATTACCTTGGCTGATGATCTGGGCGTCCGATTGGATCGCAAACTTAAATTTGCTGAACACATTATTTCTATGGTCAATAAGGCCATGGGTGTTTAAAGCGGTGGTCTAAGGAATTCAACGACCCTTATGTCACAAAAACGCTTTATATCTCTCTTGTGCGTCCTATTCTTGAGTATGGTTCATGTGTTTGGTGTCCTCAGTATTCATTTTACAAGGACCACATTGAATCTGTGCAAAAGAATTTTTTAATTTTTGCCCTACGAGGCCTTAATTGGGATGCAAACTTAAGATTACCTTCTTACCCTAGTAGTCTTTAGCAAATCGTAGAACCATGCTTGGTGTACTGTTTATAAATAACCTTATTCAAGGCGATATTGATAGTGAAGACTTGGTTAGCCAGTTATACTTCTCTGTCCCCTTTAGAAACTCTCGTAACTTCCTACCTCTAACACTTTCTCACTGTAGGTCGAACTATGCCTTGCATGAACCCTTTAGGGCATTATGTTCGAACTGTAGCAACTTATATTTTATCATAGCTAATTCAAATTCTGTAGACTTAAAATGTTTAATTCTTTCTCATCTGTGTAGAATTTAGTCCTCACTAGTGTATTTTTCTTTTTTCCTCGTTTATCTCTTTTCTATCCATGAACTATATATCTTTACTTACTATCTAATGTTGGATTTTCTTTTACGCTTCCTCCGATCGATGTAGCGTACTAACAACTTACACCTAACACTAACAACTAACACCTAACAATCTTCTCTGATCTGATTGGGTTTTTCTGGGTTTTCCCCAATCCTTTTGCAACAAATGTTGGATCCTTTTAAATAAATAAAATTTTTAATTATTCTTTTGTTCACGCAGACTAGTCGTTTAATTTTTGTTTCAAATTGTAATTATTTACTTCACTTTTAATTTTATTATTATACCCGCTACTCATAGAGTAGAAGGGTATTATAACTTTGTTCAAATCGAAAATGTATCTAACAGGCAGAAGAAGACACCTCCGACCCCATAAAGTTATATATACTGGCTCAGGATCAACAGCCGAGTCGACATAGCCACAGTATATGTTATTATTGCACGCTGATCAAGTTTATTTTGGATTTTGGCCACGCCTCTTTACGCCCCTGTAAATCGAAAAAAATTGATTACAAGCGTAATTTTGATGCCATATTGTTCATTTTCGGTTTATATGATAACTAAAGCCAGCCAGATGATCTCTGAAAATTTGGTAACAATCGGATAATAAACACAGAAATTATTCAGCTTAACGTTTTCCATAGCTGTAAGCAGCGCTGCCGGCAGCGCAAATTCTTTATTTGTACAGGAAATAATAAGAATTCCTTACAATGCAAATTTTTGCAGTTGTTGGAAAACAGCGTCAGTAGCTTAATCGAAAGAACCCCATAAAGTATATATATTCTGGCTCAGGATCAACAGCCAAGTCGATATAGCCATGTCCGTTTGTCCGTCTATCTGTCCGTATGAAAATCTAGATCTCAGCTATTGTAAGAGCTAGGACTACCAAATTTGGTGACAATATGTGTTATTATTGCACGCTGATCAGGTTTATTTTGGATTTTGGCCACGCCCCCAAACAAAAGAACGGCTACAATCATATTTTGACCGTAAAAGGCTATGGACTTACAATATTTATGCAAAGTCAAAATCTAAAATAAAAAAAAAAAAACATTTTTGCACACATTTAAGTATTGATGCGGGCGGGACTCGAACCCGTAAATGCATAATAGTACTGTTCGTTTTGCAGTCAACAACTTAACCCACTTTATGTCACCTCTGGTGTTCCTCAAGGAAGCCATCTGGGTCCCCTTCTTTTCACTCCTTTTATTAATGATCTACCTTTAGTCATACGTAACTCGCGTACTCTTATGTATGCAGACGATGTTAAGCTATGCTATCAATTTAAAGATGTATCTTATCACTCTTCTCTTCAAGACGACCTTGACCGTTTTCATAGTTGGTGCAGTGCAAACCAATTAAACTTGAACATGGGTAAATGCAAACTAATGACTTTCTCTCGGGCCAGTCCCAAGTACGCCTCATACAATCTTTGTGGTTGCCCCCTGGATAGAATTACCTTGGCTGATGATCTGGGCGTCCGTTTGGATCGCAAACTTAAATTTGCTGAACACATTATTTCTATGGTCAATAAGGCCATGGGTGTTCTGGGCTTTATAAAGCGGTGGTCTAAGGAATTCAACGACCCTTATGTCACAAAAACGCTTTATATCTCTCTTGTGCGTCCTATTCTTGAGTATGGTTCATGTGTTTGGTGTCCTCAGTATTCATTTTACAAGGACCGCAATGAATCTGTGCAAAAGAATTTTTTAATTTTTGCCCTACGAGGCCTTAATTGGGATGCAAACTTAAGATTACCTTCTTACCCTAGTAGACTTCTCTTATTAAATCTTCCGTCTTTAGCAAATCATAGAACCATGCTTGGTGTACTGTTTATAAATAACCTTATTCAAGGCGATATTGATAGTGAAGACTTGGTTAGCCAGTTATACTTCTCTGTCCCCTTTAGAAACTCTCGTAACTTCCTACCTCTAACACTTTCTCACTGTAGGTCGAACTATGCCTTGCATGAACCCTTTAGGGCATTATGTTCGAACTATAACAACTTATATTTTATCATAGCTAATTCAAATTCTGTAGACTTAAAATCTTTAATTCTTTCTCATCTGTGTAGAATTTAGTCCTCACTAGTGTATTTTTCTTTTTTCCTCGTTTATCTTTTTTCTATCCATGAACTATATATCTTTACTTACTATCTAATGTTGGATTTTCTTTTACGCTTCCTCCGATCGATGTAGCGTACTAACAACTAACACCTTACACTAACAACTAACACCTAACAATCTTCTCTGATCTGATTGGGTTTTTCTGGGTTTTCCCCAATCCTTTTGCAACAAATGTTGGATCATTTTAAATAAATAAATTTTTTAATTATTCTTTTGTTCACCCAGACTAGTCGTTAAATTTTTGTTTCAAATTGTAATTATTTACTTCACTTTTAATTTTATTATTACACCCGCTACTCAAAGAGTAGAAGGGTATTATAACTTTGTTCAAATCGAAAATGTATGTAACAGGCAGAAGAAGACACCTCCGACCCCATAAGGTATATATATTCTGGCTCAGGATCAACACCCGAGTCGACATAGCCATGTCCGTCTGTCCTTCTGTCTGTCTGTCCGTCTGTCTGTCCGTGTGAAAATCTAGATCTCAGCTATTATAAGAGCTAGAACTACCAAATTTTGTGAGAAAGTGTGTTATTATTGCACGCTGATCAAATTTATTTTGGATTTAGGCCACGCCCCCTTCCGCCCCTGTAAATCGAAAAAATATTGATTACAAGCGCAATTTTGATGCCATATTGTTCATTTTCGGTTTACATTATAACTATAACTAGACAGATGATCTCAAAAATTTGGTAACAATCGGTTAATAAACACAGAAGTTATTCAGCTTAACGTTTTCCATAGCTGTAAATTCTTTATTTGTACAGGAAATAATAAGAATTTCTTACAATGCAAATTTTTGCAGTTGTTGGATAACAGCGTCAGTCTCTTAGTGGAAAAGCGATGAGCTTCTAAACCGACAGGCCAGTGGTTCGATTCCCAGTTCATGCCGCTTAAACTTTTTCGTTTTTTTTTTTATACCCGCTACTCATAGTGTAGAAGGGTATTATAACTTTGTTCAAACCGAAAATGTATGTAACAGGCAGAAGGAGACACCTCCGACCCCATAAAGTATATATATTCTGGCTCAGGATTAACAGCCGAGTCGATATTGCCATGTCCGTCTGTCTGTCCGTCCGTCTGTCTGTCCGTGAGAAAATCTAGATCTCAGCTATTATAAGAGCTAGAACTACCAAATTTGGTCACAGTATGTGTTATTATTGTACACTAATTAAGTTTATTATACCCACTACTCATAGAGTAGAAGGGTATTATAACTTTGTTCAAACCGAAAATGTATGTAACAGGCAGAAGGAGACACCTCCGACCCCATAAAGTATATATATTCTGGCTCAGGATTAACAGCCGAGTCGATATAGCCATGTCCGTCTGTCCGTCTGTCTGTCTGTCCGTCTGTCCGTATGTCTGTCCGTGTGAAAATCTAGATCTCAGCTATTATAAGATCTATAACTACCAAATTTGGTGACAGTATGTTTTATTATTGCACGCGGATCAAGTTAATTTTGGATTTTGGCCACGCCCCTCTCCGCCCCTGTAAATAAAAAAAAACATTGATTACAAGCGCAATTTTAATGCCATATTGTTCATTTTTGATGTACATGAGATGATTTCTGAAAATTTGGTAACAATCGGATAATAAACACAGAAGTTATGCAGCTTAACGTTTTCCATAGCTGTAAGC
This sequence comes from Zaprionus ghesquierei, assembly GCA_018904095.1. Lineage (NCBI taxonomy): Eukaryota > Metazoa > Arthropoda > Insecta > Diptera > Drosophilidae > Zaprionus > Zaprionus ghesquierei. The sequence goes on along the minus strand of JAEIGP010000164.1, from coordinate 97,531 downwards.
AGCGCTATCAGCAGCGCTGCATGCAGCATAATGCCGAATAGTGTGTGCGTGTACGGTGGTGAAATGGGTTAAGTTGTGGACTGTAAAACGACTTTGACTTAGAGATTTGAAATTTAAACAAGTAAGAAAGCTACAGTGGAGTGACCTTGACTGTAATATACCCGCTACTCAGCTGCTCGGATATCAAAATTATTTGCGGATCAATAAAGAACGGCAACAATCACACTGTTTGTTTTTCAGCGCTGCCGGAAGCGCTGCTAACAGCTATGGAGCTTAATATCTTCTGTGTTCATTATCAGATTGCTACCAAATTTTCAGACACCATGTGGCTAGCTATGATTCTCATATAAACCGATAATGAATAATATGCGCCAGTAATCAATTTTTTTTCGATTTATGGGGGCTGAAGGGGGCGTGGTAAAAATCCAAATTAAACTTGATCAGGGTGCAATAATAACACATTGTCACCAAATTTGGTAGTCCTACATAATAGCTAAGTCTAGGTGTTCATACGGACAGACAGACAGATGTACGGACGGACGAACAGAAGGGCAGACGAACAGACGGGCAGACAGCCATGGCTATATCGACTCGGCTGTTGATCCTGAGCCAGAATATATATACTTTATGGGTCGGAGATATCTCCTTCTGCCTGTTACATACATTTTCGGTTTGAACAAACTTATAATACTCTTCTAAAACGGTTAATTGTAAAATGATAGGTAATTGAAAATATTAAATACACGTTAACATTTTAAATTATTTATATTTCAATATGTGGGATTATAAATGGTATTATGCTATAACAATAGCAGCTACTTCGATAACAGCGACAGCAACTCAACCCTAATCTGTGTTACCTTGAACACATCTTGCATTGAATTGACTTGTAATTACTTTACGGTGCGCCCCAATTTTTGCCAAGGGGGCTATTATACGTTTACGGGTTCGAGTCCCGCCCGTATCAAAAGTTAAATGTGTGCAAAAATATTTTTATACCCGCTTCTCCAGGGTAGAAGAATTTTTTTACTTGTTTAAAACCTAAAAAGTTTAAGGAAAAAGAATTTACCCCCCCCCCGACCCCATAAAGTATATATACTCTGGCTCAGGATCAACAGCCGAGTCGATATAGCCATGTCCGTCTGTCCGTCTGTCTGTCCGTGTGAAAATCTAGATCTCATCTATTATAAGAGCTAGAACTAGCAAATTTGGTGACAGTATGTGTTATTATTGCACGCTAATCAAGTTTATTATACCAACTACTCATAGAGTAGAAGGGTATTATAACTTTGTTCAAACCGAAAATGTATGTAGCAGGCAGAAGGAGACACCTCCGACCCCATAAAGTATATATATTCTGGCTCAGGATCAACAGCCAAGTCGATATAGGATTACCAAATTTGGTGACAGTATTGTTCATTTTCGGTTTATATGATAACTATAGCTAGCCAGATGATCTCTGAAAATTTGGTAACAATCGGATAATAAACACAGAAGTTATTCAGCTTAACATTTTCCATAGCTGTAAGCAGCGCTTCCGGCAGCGCAAATTCTTTATTTGTACAGGAAATAATAAGAATTCCTTACAATACAAATTTTTTCAGTTGTTGGATAACAGCGTCAGTAGCTTAGTGGACAAGCGATAAACTCCTGAACCGACAGGCCCTTGGTTCGATTCCCAGTTCATGCCGCTTAAGCATTTTCTTTTTTTTTAAGAACTTATACTTTAATTTTTGAATATGCAATAATTGGTGGTCGTGTATTTTATTTAAAATTTTTCTAATGGCTCACAATAAACTTAGTTAACAAGTGGAGAAGTGACAGTCTCTTAAATCAGCTGTGTGCGGTTGGTAAAGCGCAGCTTTTTCTTATATTTTTTTATTTTTATTATACCCCCTACTCATAGAGTAGAAGGGTATTATAACTTTGTTCAAACCGAAAATGTATGTAACAGGCAGAAGGAGACACCTCCGACCCCATAAAGTATATATATTCTGGCTCAGGATCAACAGCCAAGTCGATATAGCCATGTCCGTCTGTCCGTCTGTCTGTCTGTCTGTCCGTGTGAAAATCTAGATCTCAGCTATTATAATAGCTAGGACTACCAAATTTGGTGACAATATGTGTTATTATTGCGCGCTGATCAAGTTTATTTTGGATTTTGGCCACGCCCCCTTCCGCCCTTATAAATAAAAAAAAAACATTGATTACAAGCGCAATTTTGGTGCCATATTGTCCATTTTCGATTTGCGTGATAACTATAGCTAGCCAGATGATCTCTGAAAATTTGGTAACAATCGGATAATAAACACAGAAGTTATTCAGCTTAACGTTTTTCATAGCTGTAAGCAGCGCTGTCTGCAGCGCAAAAAACTATTTTTTTTTATTTTGGATTTTGACTTTGCATAAATATTGTAAGTCCATGGCCTTTTACGGTTAAAATATTATTGTAGCTATAAAAATTATACCCGCTACTTTTAGAGTAGAAGGGTTTTATAACTTTGTTTAAACCGAAAATGTATTAACAGGCAGAAGGAGACACCTCCGACCCCATAAAGTATATATATTCTGGCTCAGGATCAGCAGCCGAGTCGTTATAGCCGTCTGTCCGTCTGTCTGTCTGCCCGTCTGTCCGTCTGTCTGTCCGTGTGAAAATCTAGATCTCAGCTCTTATAAGAGCTAGAACTACCAAATTTGGTGACAGTATATGTTATTATTGCACGCTGATAAAGTTTATTTTGGATTTTGGCCACTCCCCCTTCCGCCCCTGTAAATTGAAAAAAATTGATTACAAGCGCAATTTTGATGCCATATTGTTCATTTTCGGTTTATATGATAACTATATCTAGCCAAAAGATCTCTGAAAATTTGATAACAATCGGATAATAAACACTGAAGTTATTCAGCTTAACGTTTTCCATAGCTGTAAGCAGCGCTGCCGGCGGCGCAAATTCTTTATTTGTACAGGAAATAATAAGAATTCCTTACAATGCAAATTTTTGCAGTTGTTGGATAACAGCGTCAGTAGCTTAGTGGAAAAGCGATGAACTCCTGAACCGACAGGCCCTTGGTTCGATTCCCAGTTCATGTCGCTTGAGCTTTTTCTTTTCTTTTTAAGAACTTATACTTTAATTTTTGAATATGCATTAATTGGTGGTCGTGCATTTTATTTTAAAATTTTTTAATGGCTCACAATGAACTTAGTTAACATGTGGAGAAGTGACAGTCTCTTAAATCAGCTGTGTGCGATTGTTAGAGCGCAGCTTTTTCTTATATTTATACCCGCTACTCATAGAGTAGAAGGGTATTATAACTTTGTTCAAACCGAAAATGTATGTAACAGGCAGAAGGAGACACCTCCGACCCCATAAAGTATATATATTCTGGCTCAGGATCAACAGCCGAGTCGATATAGCCATGTCCGTCTGTCCGTCAGTCTGTCTGTCCGTCTGTCTGTCCGTGTGAAAAATGCCTTACAATGCAAATTTTTGCAGTTGTTGGATAACAGCGTCAGTAGGTTAGTAGAAAAGTGATGAATTCCTGAACCGACAGACCCGTGGTTTGATTCCCAGTTCATGCCGCTAAAGCTTTTTCTACCCGCTACTCATAGAGTAGAACGGTATTATAACTTTGTTCAAACCGAAAATGTATGTAACAGGCAGAAGGAGACACCTCCGACCCCATAAATTATAAATATTCTAGCCCAGGATCAACAGCCGAGTCGATATAGCCATGTCCGTCTGTCTGTCCGTCTGTCCGTCTGTCTGTCCGTGTGAAAATCTAGATCTCAGCTATTATAAGAGCTAGAACTACCAAATTTGTTGACAGTATTGTTAATTTTCGGTTTAAATGATAACTATAGCTAGCCAGATGATCTCTGAAAATTTGGTAACAATCGGATAATAAACACAGAAGTTATTCAGCTTAACATTTTCCATAGCTGTAAGCAGCGCTGCAGGCAGCGCAAATTTTTTATTTGTACAGGAAATGATAAGAATTCCTTACAATGCAAATTTTTGCAGTTGTTGGATAACAGCGTCAGTAGCTTAGTGGAAAAGCGTAGCTTAGTGGAAAGAACCCCATAAAGTATTTATATTCTGGCTCAGGATCAACAGCCAAGTCGATATAGCCATGTCCGTCTGTCCGTCTGTCTGTCTGCCCGTCTGTCCGTCTGTCTGTCCGTGTGAAAATCTAGATCTCAGCTATTATAAGAGCTAGGACTACCAAATTTGGTGACAATATGTGTTATTATTGTGCGCTGATCAAGTTTATTTTGGATTTTGGCAACGCCCCCTTCCGCCCCTATAAATAAAAAAAAGCATTGATTACAAGCCATATATTGATGCCATATTGTTCATTTTCGATTTGCATGATAACTATAGCTTGCCAGATGATCTCTGAAAATTTGGTAACAATCGGATAATAAACACAGAAGTTATTCAGCCTAACGTTTTTCATAGCTGTAAGCAGCGCTGTCTGCAGCGCAAAAAACTATTTTTTTTTATTTTGGACTTTGCCTTTGCATAAATATTGTAAGTCCATGGCCTTTTACGGTTAAAATATTATTGTAGCTATAAAAATTATACCCGCTACTTTAAGAGTAGAAGAGTATTATAACTTTGTTTAAACCGAAAATGTATTAACAGGCAGAAGGAGACACCTCCGACCCCATAAAGTATATATATTCTGGCTCAGGATCAACAGCCGAGTCGTTATAGCCGTCTGTCCGTCTGTCTGTCTGCCCGTCTGTCCGTCTGTCTGTCCGTGTGAAAATCTAGATCTCAGCTATTATAAGAGCTAGAACTACCAAATTTGGTGACAGTATATGTTATTATTGCACGCTGATAAAGTTTATTTTGGATTTTGGCCACTCCCCTTACGCCCCTGTAAATTGAAAAAATTGATTACAAGCGCAATTTTGATGCCATATTGTTCATGTTCGGTTTATATGATAACTATAGCTAGCCAAAAGATCTCTGAAAATTTGATAACAATCGGATAATAAACACTGAAGTTATTTAGCTTAACGTTTTCCATGGCTGTAAGCAGCGCTGCCGGCAGCGCAAATTCTTTATTTGTACAGGAAATAATAAGAATTCCTTACAATGCAAATTTTTGCAGTTGTTGGATAACAGCGTCACTAGCTTAGTGGAAAAGCGATGAACTCCTGAACCGACAGGCCCTTGGTTCGATTCCCAGTTCATGTCGCTTGAGCTTTTTCTTTTCTTTTTAAGAACTTATACTTTAATTTTTGAATATGCATTAATTGGTGGTCGTGCATTTTATTTAAAAAAATTTGAATGGCTCACAATGAACTTAGTTAACATGTGGAGAAGTGACAGTCTCTTAAATCAGCTGTGTGCGATTGTTAGAGCGCAGCTTTTTCTTATATTTTTGTACCCGCTACTCATAGAGTAGAAGGGTATTATAACTTTGTTCAAACCGAAAATGTATGTAACAGGCAGAAGGAGACACCTCCGACCCCATAAAGTATATACATTCTGGGTCAGGATCAACAGCCGAGTCGTTATAGCCGTCTGTGTGTCTTACCGTCTGTCCGTCTGTCTGTCCGTGTGAAAATCTAGATCTCAGCTATTATAAGAGCTAGAACTACCAAATTTGGTGACAGTATATGTTATTATTGCACGCTGATAAAGTTTATTTTGGATTTTGGCCACTCCCCCTTCCGCCCCTGTAAATTGAAAAAAATTGATTACAAGCGCAATTTCAATGCCATATTGTTCATTTTCGGTTTACATTATAACTATAACTAGACAGATGATCTCAAAAATTTGGTAACAATCGGATAATAAACACAGAAGTTATTCAGCTTAACGTTTTCCATAGCTGTAAATTCTTTGTTTGTACAGGAAATAATAAGAATTTCTTACAATGCAAATTTTTGCAGTTGTTGGATAACAGCGTCACTAGCTTAGTGGAGAAGCGATGAACTCCTGAACCGACAGGCCCTTGGTTCGATTCCCAGTTCATGTCGCTTGAGCTTTTTCTTTTCTTTTTAAGAACTTATACTTTAATTTTTGAATATGCATTAATTGGTGGTCGTGCATTTTATTTAAAAAATTTTGAATGGCTCACAATGAACTTAGTTAACATGTGGAGAAGTGACAGTCTTTTAAATCAGCTGTGTGCGATTGTTAGAGCGCAGCTTTTTCTTATATTTTTGTACCCGCTACTCATAGAGTAGAAGGGTATTATAACTTTGTTCAAACCGAAAATGTATGTAACAGGCAGAAGGAGACACCTCCGACCCCATAAAGTATATATATTCTGGCTCAGGATCAACAGCCGAGTCGATATAGCCATGTCCGTCTGTCCGTCTGTCTGTCTGTCCGTCTGTCTGTCCGTGTGAAAAATGCCTTACAATGCAAATTTTTGCAGTTGTTGGATAACAGCGTCAGTAGCTCAGTAGAAAAGTGATGAATTCCTGAACCGACAGACCCGTGGTTTGATTCCCAGTTCATGCCGCTAATGCTTTTTCTACCCGCTACTCATAGAGTAGAACGGTATTATAACTTTGTTCAAGCCGAAAATGTATGTAACAGGCAGAAGGAGACACCTCCGACCCCATAAATTATAAATATTCTGGCTCAGGATCAACAGCCGAGTCGATATAGCCATGTCCGTCTGTCTGTCCGTGTGAAAATCTAGATCTCAGCTATTATAAGAGCTAGAACTACCAAATTTGTTGACAGTATTGTTCATTTTCGGTTTATATGATAACTATAGCTAGCCAGATGATCTCTGAAAATTTGGTAACAATCGGATAATAAACACAGAAGTTATTCAGCTTAACATTTTCCATAGCTGTAAGCAGGGCTGCCGGCAGCGCAAATTCTTTATTTGTACAGGAAATAATAAGAATTCCTAACAATGCAAATTTTTGCAGTTGTTGGATAACAGCGTCAGTAGCTTAGTGGAAAAGCGTGGCTTAGTGGAAAGAACCCCATAAAGTATATATATTCTGGCTCAGGATCAAGAGCCAAGTCGATATAGCCATGTCCGTCTGTCCGTCTGTCTGTCTGTCCGTCTGTCTGTCTGTCTGTCCGTGTGAAAATCTAGATCTCAGCTATTATAAGAGCTAGAACTACCAAATTTTGTGACAAAGTGTGTTATTATTGCACGCTGATCAAATTTATTTTGGATTTAGGCCGCGCCCCCTTCCGCCCCTGTAAATCGAAAAAATTTTGATTACAAGCGCAATTTTGATGCCATATTGTTCATTTTCGGTTTACATGATAACTATAGCTAGACAGATGATCTCTTTTGTAACAATCGGATAATAAACACAGAAGTTATTCAGCTTAACGTTTTTCATAGCTGTAAGCAGCGCTGTCGGCAGCGCTGCTTGCAGCATTGTGCCGAATCGTGTGTGCGTGTACGGTGGTGAAATGGGTTCAGTTGTGGACTGCAAAACGAACAGAACTATTATGCATTTACGGGTTCGAGTCCCACCCGGATCAAAAATTAAATGTGTGCAAAAAACTATTTTTTTTTATTTTGGATTTTGACTTTGCATAAATATTGTAAGTCCATGGCCTTTTACGGTTAAAATATTATTGTAGCTATAAAAATTATACCCGCTACTTTTAGAGTAGAAGGGTATTATAACTTTGTTTAAACCGAAAATGTATTAACAGGCAGAAGGAGACACCTCCGACCCCATAAAGTATATATATTCTGGCTCAGGATCAACAGCCGAGTCGTTATAGCCGTCTGTCCGTCTGTCTGTCTGCCCGTCTGTCCGTCTGTCTGTCCGTGTGAAAATCTAGATCTCAGCTATTATAAGAGCTAGAACTACCAAATTTGGTGACAGTATATGTTATTATTGCACGCTGATAAAGTTTATTTTGGATTTTGGCCACTCCCCCTTACGCCCCTGTAAATTGAAAAAAATTGATTACAAGCGCAATTTTGATGCCATATTGTTCATGTTCGGTTTATATGATAACTATAGCTAGCCAAAAGATCTCTGAAAATTTGATAACAATCGGATAATAAACACTGAAGTTATTTAGCTTAACGTTTTCCATGGCTGTAAGCAGCGCTGCCGGCAGCGCAAATTCTTTATTTGTACAGGAAATAATAAGAATTCCTTACAATGCAAATTTTTGCAGTTGTTGGATAACAGCGTCAGTAGCTTAGTAGAAAAGTGATGAATTCCTGAACCGACAGACCCGTGGTTTGATTCCCAGTTCATGCCGCTAAAGCTTTTTCTACCCGCTACTCATAGAGTAGAACGGTATTATAACTTTGTTCAAGCCGAAAATGTATGTAACAGGCAGAAGGAGACACCTCCGACCCCATAAATTATAAATATTCTGGCTCAGGATCAACAGCCGAGTCGATATAGCCATGTCCGTCTGTCTGTCCGTGTGAAAATCTAGATCTCAGCTATTATAAGAGCTAGAACTACCAAATTTGTTGACAGTATTGTTCATTTTCGGTTTATATGATAACTATAGCTAGCCAGATGATCTCTGAAAATTTGGTAACAATCGGATAATAAACACAGAAGTTATTCAGCTTAACATTTTCCATAGCTGTAAGCAGGGCTGCCGGCAGCGCAAATTCTTTATTTGTACAGGAAATAATAAGAATTCCTAACAATGCAAATTTTTGCAGTTGTTGGATAACAGCGTCAGTAGCTTAGTGGAAAAGCGTGGCTTAGTGGAAAGAACCCCATAAAGTATATATATTCTGGCTCAGGATCAAGAGCCAAGTCGATATAGCCATGTCCGTCTGTCCGTCTGTCTGTCTGTCCGTCTGTCTGTCTGTCTGTCCGTGTGAAAATCTAGATCTCAGCTATTATAAGAGCTAGAACTACCAAATTTTGTGACAAAGTGTGTTATTATTGCACGCTGATCAAATTTATTTTGGATTTAGGCCGCGCCCCCTTCCGCCCCTGTAAATCGAAAAAATTTTGATTACAAGCGCAATTTTGATGTCATATTGTTCATATTCGGTTTACATGATAACTATATCTAGCCAGAAGATCTCTGAAAATTTGATAGCAATCGGATAATAAACACTGAAGTTATTCAGCTTAACGTTTTCCACAGCTGTAAGCAGCGCTGCCGGCAGCGCAAATTCTTTATTTGTACAGGAAATAAAAAGAATGCCTTACAATGCAAATTTTTGCAGTTGTTGGATAACAGCGTCAGTAGCTTAGTAGAAAAGTGATGAATTCCTGAACCGACAGACCCGTGGTTTGATTCCCAGTTCTTGCCGCTTAAGGTTTTTATACCCGCTACTCATAGAGTAGAACGGTATTATAACTTTGTTCAGACCGAAAATGTATGTAACAGGCAGAAGGAGACACCTCCGACCCCATAAATTATATATATTCTGACTCAGGATCAACAGCCGAGTCGATATAGCCATGTCCGTGTGAAAATCTAGATCTCAGCTATTATAAGAGCTAGAACTACCATATTTGGTGACAGTATTGTTCATTTTCGGTTTATATGATAACTATAGCTAGCCAGATGATCTTCGAAAATTTGGTAACAATCGGATAATAAACACAGAAGTTATTCAGCTTAACGTTTTCCATAGCTGTAAGCAGCGCTGCCGGCAGCGCAAGTTCTTTATTTGTACAGGAAATAATAAGAATGCCTTACAATGCAAATTTTTGCAGTTGTTGGATAACAGCGTCAGTAGCTTAGTGGAAAAGCGTAGCTTAGTGGAAAGAACCCCATAAAGTATATATATTCTGGCTCAGGATCAACAGCCAAGTCGATATAGCTATGTCAGTCTGTCTGTCCGTCTGTCTGTCCGTGTGAAAATCTAGATCTCAGCTATTATCAGAGCTAGAACTACCATATTTGGTGACAGTATTGTTCATTTTCGGTTTATATGTTAACTATAGCTAGCCAGATGATCTCTGAAAATTTGGTAACAATCGGATAATAAACACAGAAGTTATTCAGCTTAACATTTTCCATAGCTGTAAGCAGGGCTGCCGGCAGCGCAAATTCTTTATTTGTACAGGAAATAATAAGAATTCCTAACAATGCAAATTTTTGCAGTTGTTGGATAACAGCGTCAGTAGCTTAGTGGAAAAGCGTGGCTTAGTGGAAAGAACCCCATAAAGTATATATATTCTGGCTCAGGATCAAGAGCCAAGTCGATATAGCCATGTCCGTCTGTCCGTCTGTCTGTCTGTCCGTCTGTCTGTCTGTCTGTCCGTGTGAAAATCTAGATCTCAGCTATTATAAGAGCTAGAACTACCAAATTTTGTGACAAAGTGTGTTATTATTGCACGCTGATCAAATTTATTTTGGATTTAGGCCGCGCCCCCTTCCGCCCCTGTAAATCGAAAAATTTTGATTACAAGCGCAATTTTGATGCCATATTGTTCATTTTCGGTTTACATGATAACTATAGCTAGACAGATGATCTCTTTTGTAACAATCGGATAATAAACACAGAAGTTATTCAGCTTAACGTTTTTCATAGCTGTAAGCAGCGCTGTCGGCAGCGCTGCTTGCAGCATTGTGCCGAATCGTGTGTGCGTGTACGGTGGTGAAATGGGTTCAGTTGTGGACTGCAAAACGAACAGAACTATTATGCATTTACGGGTTCGAGTACCACCCGGATCAAAAATTAAATGTGTGCAAAAAACTATTTTTTTTTATTTTGGATTTTGACTTTGCATAAATATTGTAAGTCCATGGCCTTTTACGGTTAAAATATTATTGTAGCTATAAAAATTATACCCGCTACTTTTAGAGTAGAAGGGTATTATAACTTTGTTTAAACCGAAAATGTATTAACAGGCAGAAGGAGACACCTCCGACCCCATAAAGTATATATATTCTGGCTCAGGATCAACAGCCGAGTCGTTATAGCCGTCTGTCCGTCTGTCTGTCTGCCCGTCTGTCCGTCTGTCTGTCCGTGTGAAAATCTAGATCTCAGCTATTATAAGAGCTAGAACTACCAAATTTGGTGACAGTATATGTTATTATTGCACGCTGATAAAGTTTATTTTGGATTTTGGCCACTCCCCCTTCCGCCCCTGTAAATTGAAAAAAATTGATTACAAGCGCAATTTCAATGCCATATTGTTCATTTTCGGTTTACATTATAACTATAACTAGACAAATGATCTCTAAAAAAAAGTGTGTTATTATTGCACGCTGATCAAGTTTATTTTGGATTTTGGCCACGCCCCCTTCCGCCACCGTAAATAGAAAAAACATTAATTACAAACGCAATTTCAATGCCATATTGTTCATTTTCGGTTTACATTATAACTATAACTAGACAGATGATCTCTAAAAATTTGGTAAGAATCGGATAATAAACACAAAAGTTATTCAGCTTAAAGTTTTTCATAGCTGTCGGCAGCGCAAATTCTTTATTTGTACAGGAAATAATAAGAATTTCTTACAATGCAAATTTTTGCAGTTGTTGGATAACAGCGTCAGTAGCTTAGTGGAAAAGCGATGAACTCCTGAACCGACAGGCCCTTGGTTCGATTCCCAGTTCATGCCGCTTTAGCTTTTTCTTTTCTTTTTAAGAACTTATACTTTAATTTTGAAATATGCATTAATTGGTGGTCGTGCATTTTATTTAAAAATTTTTTAATGGCTCACAATGAACTTAGTTAACATGTGGAGAAGTGACAGTCTCTTAAGTCAGCTGTGTGCGATTTTTAGAGCGTAGCTTTTTCTTATATTTTTATACCCGCTACTCATAGAGTAGAAGGGTATTATAACTCTGTTTAAACCGAAAATGTATGTAACAGGCAGAAGGAGACACCTCCGACCCCATAAAGTATATATATTCTGGCTCAGGATCAACAGCCGAGTCGATATAGCCATGTCCGTCTGTCCGTCTGTCTGTCTGTCCGTCTGTCTGTCCGTGTGAATATCTAGATCTCAGTTATTATAAGATCTAGAACTACCAAATTTGGTGACAGTATGAGTTGTTATTGCACGCTGATCAAGTTTATTTTGGATTTTGGCCACGCCCCTTTCCGCCCCTGTAAATCGAAAAAAAATTGATTACAAGCGCAATTTTGATGTCATATTGTTCATATTCGGTTTACATGATAACTATATCTAGCCAGAAGATCTCTGAAAATTTGATAACAATCGGATAATAACCACTGAAGTTATTCAGCTTAACGTTTTCCACAGCTGTAAGCAGCGCTGCCGGCAGCGCAAATTCTTTATTTGTACAGGAAATAAAAAGAATGCCTTACAATGCAAATTTTTGCAGTTGTTGGATAACAGCGTCAGTAGCTTAGTAGAAAAGTGATGAATTCCTGAACCGACAGACCCGTGGTTTGATTCCCAGTTCTTGCCGCTTAAGGTTTTTATACCCGCTACTCATAGAGTAGAACGGTATTATAACTTTGTTCAGACCGAAAATGTATGTAACAGGCAGAAGGAGACACCTCCGACCCCATAAATTATATATATTCTGACTCAGGATCAACAGCCGAGTCGATATAGCCATGTCCGTGTGAAAATCTAGATCTCAGCTATTATAAGAGCTAGAACTACCATATTTGGTGACAGTATTGTTCATTTTCGGTTTATATGATAACTATAGCTAGCCAGATGATCTTCGAAAATTTGGTAACAATCGGATAATAAACACAGAAGTTATTCAGCTTAACGTTTTCCATAGCTGTAAGCAGCGCTGCCGGCAGCGCAAGTTCTTTATTTGTACAGGAAATAATAAGAATGCCTTACAATGCAAATTTTTGCAGTTGTTGGATAACAGCGTCAGTAGCTTAGTGGAAAGAACCCCATAAAGTATATATATTCTGGCTCAGGATCAACAGCCAAGTCGATATAGCTATGTCAGTCTGTCTGTCCGTCTGTCTGTCCGTGTGAAAATCTAGATCTCAGCTATTATCAGAGCTAGAACTACCATATTTGGTGACAGTATTGTTCATTTTCGGTTTATATGTTAACTATAGCTAGCCAGATGATCTCTGAAAATTTGGTAACAATCGGATAATAAACACAGATGCTATTCAGCTTAACGTTTTCCATAGCTGTAAGCAGCGCTGCCGGCAGCGCAAATTCTTTATTTGTACAGGAAATAATAAGAATTCCTTACAATGTAAATTTTTGCAGTTGTTGGATAACAGCGTCAGTAGCTTAGTGAAAAAGCGTAGCTTAGTAGAAAGAACCCCATAAAGTATATATATTCTGGCTCAGGATCAACAGCCAAGTCGATATAGCCATGTCCGTCTGTCTGTCCGTCTGTCTGTCCGTGTGAAAATCTAGATCTCAGCTATTATATGAGCTAGAACTACCATATTTGGTGACAGTATTGTTCATTTTCGGTTTATATGATAACTATAGCTAGCCAGATGATCTTCGAAAATTTGGTAACAATCGGATAATAAACACAGAAGTTATTCAGCTTAACGTTTTCAATAGCTGTAAGCAGCGCTGCCGGGGGCGCAAATTCTTTATTTGGACAGGAGAAAAATAAGAATGCCTTACAATGCAAATTTTCTTAGTTGTTGGATAACAGCGTCAGTAGCTTAGTGGAAAAGCGATGAACTCCTGAACCGACAGGCCCGTGTTTCGATTCCCAGTTCATGCCGCTTAAGCTTTTTCTTTTTTATACCCGCTACTCATAGAATAGAACATTATTATAACTTTGTTTAAACCAAAAATGTATGTAACAGGCAAAAGGAGACACCTCCGACCCCATAAAGTATGTATATTCTGGCTCAGGATCAACAGCCGAGTCGATATAGCCATGTCCGTCTGTCTGTCCGTGTGAAAATCTAGATCTCAGCTATTATAAGAGCTAGAACTACCAAATTTGGTGACAAAATGTGTTATTATTGCACGCTGAACAAGTTTATTTTGGATTTGGGCCACACCCCCTTCCGCCCCTGTAAATCGAAAAAATATTGATTACAAGCGCAATTTTGATCCCATATTGTTCTTTTTCGGTTTACGTGATAACTATAGCTAGTCAGATGATCTCTTTCTTTCTTTTAAGAACTTATACTTTAATTTTTGAATATGCATTAATTGGTGGTGCATTTTATATAAAATTTTTGTAATGGCTCACAATGAACTTAGTTAACAAGTGGAGAAGTGACAGTCTCTTAAATCAGCTCTTTGCGGTTGTTAGAGCGCAGCTTTTTCTTATATTTTTTTATTTTTACTTTTTATTTAGTTGTATGTTTATGATTATTATTTATGAATAAATAGCAACAACAACACGCATCATGCATTCAGACTTTGTTTTTGTCGTGCAAAAATTTCCGAATGGTCACATAAGCTACCTTCATGAAACTTTGTATACATGTTTCTTATTGCTGCCCGCTGTAAATAAGTCGGAACGAGCCGGTACGGACCGATACACCGTATAGATGCCATACAACCTATCGGTCGTTTTTTTTAACAACATTTATTAAAAGTTAGAGTGCAACACTTTCCATTCAAATATTTAAAGAGGTATTAAAAGGGCACATATCGTTTTTTACATGCACATATTCGATTTATAGTCTTCAACAGGTGGAATTATTATTTTTACTGTTTAAGTGATAAATCTTGGTTTTTTTTCGGTTTTTCAATACTTTTTACTCCTTTTGCCGGCAGCGATAGATGAAACACCAAAAACGTCGCGACAAATAAATACACGTAGACAAGCACAAGAAGAAGAAACAGAAGAGATGGATAATCAAGCCCAGTTGCACCAAATTATTCAACTATTAAGTCTGAAAATTCAAGCTGATGAGGTGGCGCAAAATACGCCAAAAGTCTCAGTTGAATGTTTTGGAAATGTTGTGGAAGATTTTGACGGCGAGACGGTGCCGGTCAAAAATTGGATTGCAAATTTCGAGTTGAATGCTGAGGCGTATGGATTAAACGAGATGCAAAAATATGCTCAAGCGCGATTAAAGATGACAAAAACAGCACAGTTTTTCTTCGAATCGGAGTTGGTAGGATCGTGTGATGAATTAAAAGCAGCACTGTTGAAAGAATTTAAACAAATAATGGGCAGTGCGGAAGTACATGAGAAATTGGTAAATAGGAAGAAACTGCAAACAGAGAGTTTTCATGAATACGTCTTACAAATGAAGAAAATAGCCGCACTGGGAAATGTTGAAACGAATATAAGTTCGTAATGCATGCTTGTACAACCTATGATGAACTCAAAGAGCAGTACGAAAATTTTGAACTGGTTGATAAGAGCACAACAGAGAAACAGCAGCAGAGAAACAGTGACAGCCAGCGAAATCACAACAACATTAAGAAGGCAGCTCGGTGCTTCAATTGTGGATCGCCTCAACATATGAAGAAAGACTGTAATGCTGGAGTGAAGTGCTTCAAATGTGGTGCTACTGGCCATATTTCAACGTGTTTCCCGCAGTCAGTGAATGTGGTGCTAGTTGGCAAGAATGTCAAACGGCTCAAAATCATTGTAATAAATGGTGTTGAAGTTGCGTGCCTGGTTGACACGGGTGCTGATGTTTCGATCATAAAGTATTCGGTGTACAAGAAGCTAGAGGATGTTATGCTGAGTCCATGTTATACTTTGTTGCGAGGCCTGGGCAAAACGGGCACTGTGCCGCTGGGAGTGTTTTCCGGAGCTCTTCAAATTGACGAAACGGAGACTCTGCAAAGTTTCATCGTGGTGGAGGACGAAAAAATAGAAAATGATGCTCTACTTGGATATGATTTTCTCACGCAATTTCAATTTACAATGGATGCAGATGGGTACAAGTTTACGTTGTTGTCAGCTTGCCCGGAAATAGCTGACATAAATCAGATAAGTATTGAAGACTATGGTTGTGCTGAAAGTAATGTCAATGCTCCTCCGCAGTTTGCACCCATGATACGAAATCTGATAGAGGAATATCAGCCAACATTGCCGATCGCTGAGTTGTTGAGCTGTTGAGCTACGAGTTGTACCAGATGAGAAAATTAAACCGTTTCGCCATCAACCAAGTCGTCATCCTCCAGTCGAAAGCGAAGCCGTTAAAAAGCAAGTCGACGAGTGGTTGAAAGAAGGAATCGTTCGACCATCTACATCAAGCTTCGCCAGCCGAACCGTCGTTGTGAAGAAAAAAGATGCCACATACAGAATCTGCATTGACTATCGTCAATTAAACAGCATGGTGCTCAAGGATTGTTTTCCTGTACCAATAATAGAGGATGTACTTGAAAAGCTGCAAGCCGCAAAAGTGTTTGTATCATTGGACTTAGAGAACGGCTATTTTCACGTGCCTGTAGAAGAGTCAAGTCGAAAATACACTGCGTTCATCACAAAAGAAGGCGTATATGAGTTTAATAGGACACCGTTCGGATTCTGCAATTCCCCTGCGGCATTTATAAGATTTATAAACCACATATTTCAGGAGTTTGTATCACGGGACATTCTACAGATTTATATTGATGATATTATTATATATGGCCAGACGAACAACGAATGTATTGAGAAACTCAAGTTGGTGCTTTCTGAGTCGGCTAAGTTCAGCTTGCGTATAAAGTGGAAGAAATGTCAATTTCTTGTAAACAGAATCAACTTTTTGGGACACGCAGTACAAGATGGAAGGATTTGGCCTGGCAAAGAAAAAACAGTTGTCGTGAAGCAGTTTGCAGTACCTAAGAATGTAAAAGCAATCCAATCCTTTTTGGGTTTAACAGGATTCTTCAGGAAGTTTGTGAAAGACTATTCCATTATTGCACGACCTTTGACCAATCTTTTAAAAAAGGATGCTACTTTTAAGTTGGAGTCTAAGGAATATGCAGCTATTGAAAATCTGAAGAGTGCATTGTGCGACGGCCCCGTTTTAAGGATTTATTGTAGAGGTGCATTGACTGAGCTGCACACAGACGCTTCGAAGGACGGTTTTGGTGCCACTTTGCTACAATATTTTGAAGATAGATTACACCCCATATTTTATTGGAGCAAACAGACGAGTATAAGTGAATCAGGACGGAATAGCTACATTTTGGAAGTAAAAGCTGCTTATCTGGCTATGAAAAAATTTCGTCATTATTTGCTTGGCGTTCCGTTTAAGCTGGTTACGGACAACATAGCTCTCACACAAACCATACGAAAGAGAGACGTTCCACGGGAGGTAACAGAATGGATTTTATACATGGCAGACTTCGACTTCAAGACGGAGCATCGAGCGGGTGAGAGAATGCGTCATGTGGATTGTCTTAGCCGGTATGCCAGCGATGTCTTCTTCGTATCAGCTGTCGATTAAAAGTAGCCCAACAAAAGGATGAATATATTCAGGCCATATGCACGGTTTTGGAAGATCGACCCTACAACGACTTCAAACTAAAGGGAGGAATTTTGTTCAAGCTTATCAAAGGAAATGGTTTGCTTGTTGTACCTAAATTAATGGAACGTGAAATTATAAGTGAAGCTCACAGCGTTGGACATTTTGCGAGTCAGAAGACCATTCATTCTATAGAACAGCAGTTTTGGATTCCACATTTAGAGAGCAAGGTCACAAACACATGTATTCCGTGTATTATTTCCAACAAGAAGCTTGGTAAACAGGACGGACTTTTGTGCTGTATTGAGAAAGGTGACAAGCCGTTACACACTTTGCATGCTGATCACTTAGGACCGATAGATTCGTCTTTGAAACAGTATAAGTACATCTTCTCACTTGTTGATGGGTTTGCTAAATTTGTGTGGATTTTTACAACAAAATCAACTGGAGCTGACGAAGTTTTAAAAAAGATGGAAGAATGGTCAAAAGTCTTTGGTAATCCGACCAGAATAATAACAGAGAGAGGAGTTGCTTTTACATCAGATGCATTTCACGATTACGCAAAAACAAATGGAATAGAGCATGTTTTAACAACAACTGGTGTGCCCAGAGGAAACGGGCAAGTAGAAAGAATTAATAGATCTATCTTGTCAATTATCTCTAAGTTATCGGCCGAAGATTCGTCAAAGTGGTATAAGTTCACCTCGCAGGTGCAAAAAGCTATTAATTCCCATATAAATTGATCTACAAAGAAATCACCTTTCGAGATAATGTTTGGAGTAAAAATGAAAAATAAATCGAGTGATAAATTATTGGAACTTTTGGAGAATGAAATGCTTGAGGAATTCGACAAAGAGAGGCAGATATTACGATAGACGGCTAAGGAGCATATACAAAAGGCTCAAGATCTTTATAAGGAAAACTAAGATAAAAACGCAAAGGAGATGTCATATACAAGGAAGGCGATCTGGTGGCAGTAAAGCGTACTCAGTTCGTTGCGGGAAAGAAGTTAGCGAGCACATTTCTTGGACCATATGAAGTTACAAAGGCAAAGCGTAATGGCAGATATGAAGTTCGAAAAGCAGTCCAAGGTGAAGGTCCCAACAAAACGCATACGAGTACTGACAATATGAAACTATGGAAGTATACTGAGAACAACAAGGATGACTTATCGTCTGGGACAGACGATGATGAGGAGGATGACCGAATGTAAACAATAGAGGTGATGGCAGCGTGATGGCACGGGTGGCAACGCTGCAGGCGCCTCTCGATAAGATCAGGCATGCAACAATAATTATAATCGAGCAGCGAAAGCAGTCGTTGAGATGAAGGGAAGTCGTATAGAAGTCGCCGCAGAGAAGTCGTTAAGAAGTTGTTGAAGTACGGATAAGAAGCATCGATCGGTTAAGTCGGACTGTCGTTGAAAGTAGAGCTGTTGTTGCGTGAATCAATCTGTTTAATCATTATTATTTGTACCACTTAATTAATTAATCACCTAATATTTCAATAAATATTACATATATTTTGGCTCAGGATCAACAGCCGAGGCGGTATAGCCATGTCCGTCTGTCCGTTGTTCATTTTCGGTTTATTTTATAACTATACCTAGCCAGATGATCTCTGAAAATTTGGTAACAATCGGATAATAAACACGGAAGCGGCGCTGCTTGCAGCATTGTGCCGAATAGTGTGTGCGTGTACGGTGGTGAAATGGGTTAAGTTGTGGACTGCAAAACGAACAGTACTATTATGCATTTACGGGTTCGAGTCCCGCCCGCATCAAAAATGTATGCAAAAATGTTGTTTTTTTTATTTTAGATTTTGACTTTGCATAAATATTGTAAGTTCATAGCCTTTTACGGTCAAAATATGATTGTAGCCGTTATTTTGTTCCGCAAATAAATGATGTGCGAGCAGCTGGGTAGCGGGTATACTGTATCTTTCTTAATTGTTTTCCAAGTGCGTGGACTGCTTGGCGTCTAAATGAAAATAATATATTTTGTTTATTATTTTTCTTTGTAAAACACGTTTACCAATAACAGTTTTCTAAATCAGATTTTTTCATAACCTTGAAAAATCTATGGTCTTCCTTGTCTGTTTATTTTAAATTTTGACTTTGCATAAATATTGTAAGTTCATGGCCTTTTACGGTTAAAATATGATTGTAACCGTTATTTATTGTTCCGCAAATAATTTTGATGTACGAGCAGCTGGGTAGCGGGTATATTACAGTCGAGCACACTCGAATGAAGCTTTCTTACTTGTTTTTTTTTAAGAACTTTTACTTTAATTTTTGAATATGCATTAATTGATTGACGTGCATTTTATTTAAATTTTTTATAATGGCTCACAATGAACTTACTTAACAAGTTTAGAAGTGGCAGTCTCTTAAATCTGCTGTTGTTTTTTTTATTTTTTTATTAGTATTTTTTATTTTTATTTTTTATTTAATTGTATGTTTAAGTTATGGGAATAAATAGCAACAACAACACGCATCATGCATTCAGAATTTGTTTTTGTCGTGCAAGAATTTCCGAATGGTCTCATAATGTAACAGAGATCATCTGGCTAGCTAAAGTTATCATGTTAACCGAAAATAAATAATAAAGCATCAAAACTGCGCTTGTAATCAATTTTATTTCGATTTACAGGGCGGAAGGGGGCGTGGCCATAATCCAAAATAAACTTGATCAGGGTGCAATAATAACACATACTGTCACCAAATTTGGTAGTTCAAGCTCTTATAATAGCTGAAATCTAGATTTTCACACGGACAGACAGACGGACAGGCAGACAGACGGACAGACGGACATGGCTATATCGACTCGGCTGTTGATCCTCAGCCAGAATATATATACTTTATGGGGTCGGATGTGTCTCCTTCTGCCTGTTACATACATTTTCGGTTTGATCAAAGTTATAATACCCTTCTATTCTATGAGTAGCGGGTATAAAAAGAACAAGTAAGAAAGCTACAGTCGAGTGTGCTCGACTGTAATATACCCGCTACCCAGCTGCTCGTACATCATTTATTTGCGGAACAAAAAAAACGGCTACAATCATATTTTGACCGTAAAAGGCAATGGACTTACAATATTTATGCAAAGTCAAATTCTAAAATAAAAAGTAAGAAAGCTACAGTCGAGTGTGCTCGACTGTAATATACCCGCTACCCAGCTCCTTGTACATAATTTATTTGCGGAACAAAAAATGGGCTACAATCATATTTTGACCGTAAAAGGCTATGGACTTATAATATTTACGCAAAGTCAAAAAATAAAATAAAAAAAAAAACATTTTTGCATACATTTTTGATGCGGGCGGGACTCGAACCCGTAAATGCATAATAGTACTGTTCGTTTTTCAGTCCACAACTTAATCCATTTCACCACCGTACACGCACACACGATTCGGCACAATGCTGCAAGCAGCGCTGCCGGAAGCGCTGCTTACAGCTATGGAAAACGTTAAGCTGAATAACTTCTGTGTTTATTATCCGATTGTTACCAAATTTTCTTTTCCTTTCTAGAAAAGAAAGAAATTTTCTTTCTTTTTTTATTTTCTTTGTTCTTTCTTTTAAGGACTCGCATATTTAGTATTACCTATTTATTTTAATTAAAAATTTAAATGTTATTAAAAAATATGTATCAATGATTTACCGGATAGACACTCGTATGGACCAATACGTCTATAAAGAAATTATAGAGGATATAATGGTGGCATATTCCGAGGACAATATGCCATTATCATGGCGTTTTATGCACGACAACGATCCTAAGCACACTTCACGGCTTATGAAAAGTTGCCTTTAGGAGCATCAAGTTGTTACGCTGCAGTGGCCAGCTCAGTCACCGGACCTCAATCCGATAGAGAATCTCTAGAATGATGTTGAGCATCTCATTCGCACCAAAAATCTGGGCAGTTTGAATGATTTGTGGATAGTTATCCGAGAAGCGTGGTACAGTATACCGCAGAACAGATGCGCTGCTTTAGTGGAGAGTCAGCACAGAAGATTGGATGTAGTTATCAAAAACAAAGGATATCCAACAAAATATTAGTCCCCTTTCTTATGTTTTCTCATTCTACTTAATAAATTAATAAAAAAAGTATAAGTGTGCTAAACTCATGTCCAGCTGAAAATCATAGTTAATTCATTCAAACCAACGCAGAAAAAAAACGACGAAAGGGAATAGGCTGAAAGTAACGGTACATCTTATCAACTAATAAGGCAACAACCAGAAAAAAAATTGGTGAACTATTCACTATACAATCGGTAAAAATTCATGTTGAAGTGTGCTGCTAAATAGTGTGCTAAATAAAAGGCCACCACTGTATATATATTTAAAAGTTTTACCAAATATATTTAAAAGTCGTTATAGAAAAGATATTAAATTAAATATATTATTACTATAGATTGAAAACAAAGCAAACATTACTATAGATTGAAAACAAAGCAAACAAGGAAACAAACAATATAGTAAACCAAGACCAAAAATTCAAAAAATTCAGTTATTGTAAAAAAGAAATTAAATAATTTGTTGAATAGTTATGGAGCTCGATCAGTTTGCGAAGACCTTCAAGCAGCGTCGCATCGAGCTCGGCTTCACCCAGCGCGATGTGGCTCTGGCCATGGGCAAACTCTATGGCAACGATTATTCGCAGGCGACAATCTCACTCTTTGAGACACACAAGTTGAGCGTCAAGAGCATGCGCAAGCTTAAGCCATTGCTGCAGAAGTACCGGGTATAAAAAAAAAACGATGATATGAAACATTTTTGTGTACTTATCCAAAAATGAAGAGAATTGCTCTACTTGTTAAAAAAAAAGGCATACTTTAATGCAAATGCACTACGAAAAAAAAGAAGAGTTATAAAAAAAAGAGATTCCAGTCCCACCCTGAGAAAAAAAAAGAGATTCCAGTCTCACCCAGAGAAAAAAAAACCCAGTCCAGTCTCAATTGAGAGCTGAGAGCGGACTGAAAATCCGAACTCATTGAGAGCTTACGTAGTCAGAATTTAAGACAGAAGCAACTCAGCCTACTTGAATCGTTTTAATAGAATTGTATCGCTTGGTACCTCCTTGCTACAAATTCTACATATAAAGCCAGCAAGTCTTAAGAGAGAATACCTCTCTGTCTATATTATTTTCCATGAGATTAGCAGCAAATCGCAAGGGGAAATTTCTACAGCATTTTGCCTTGCTTCAGTCACTCAAATGTCTGCAACTTTCGTTAGCAGACTTCGTGGCTGCCCAAGCCAAGCAGATTGAGAATAAGTATGGTTTGTGCCGGTGGCAAATGTGGCAAGATAGCAGAATGTGACCGGCCCATGTCTATTATTAGTCATGCAGCGGGCTCGGACTGAGACGTCTAAGCTAATGAAGCTTTTTCACACCTGCCTGCTAAATTATGCGCCATGACCAGGAGTGCCATGGAGTGAGAGCACCATGCAAGCCATTTACTTGTTTCAGATTGCTTATAATTAAATTATAATCAACATCAAGCTAGGCGCATCACGCAGATGCAGACGAAAATGGAGACGTAGAGACCAAGACCAAGACATGCAGCCAGTGAGTCTGCAAAGTTTCATCGTGGTGGAGGACGAAAAAATAGAAAATGATGCTCTACTTGGATATGATTTTCTCACGCAATTTCAATTTACAATGGATGCAGATGGGTACAAGTTTACGTTGTTGTCAGCTTGCCCGGAAATAGCTGACATAAATCAGATAAGTATTGAAGACTATGGTTGTGCTGAAAGTAATGTCAATGCTCCTCCGCAGTTTGCACCCATGATACGAAATCTGATAGAGGAATATCAGCCAACATTGCCGATCGCTGAGTTGTTGAGCTGTTGAGCTACGAGTTGTACCAGATGAGAAAATTAAACCGTTTCGCCATCAACCAAGTCGTCATCCTCCAGTCGAAAGCGAAGCCGTTAAAAAGCAAGTCGACGAGTGGTTGAAAGAAGGAATCGTTCGACCATCTACATCAAGCTTCGCCAGCCGAACCGTCGTTGTGAAGAAAAAAGATGCCACATACAGAATCTGCATTGACTATCGTCAATTAAACAGCATGGTGCTCAAGGATTGTTTTCCTGTACCAATAATAGAGGATGTACTTGAAAAGCTGCAAGCCGCAAAAGTGTTTGTATCATTGGACTTAGAGAACGGCTATTTTCACGTGCCTGTAGAAGAGTCAAGTCGAAAATACACTGCGTTCATCACAAAAGAAGGCGTATATGAGTTTAATAGGACACCGTTCGGATTCTGCAATTCCCCTGCGGCATTTATAAGATTTATAAACCACATATTTCAGGAGTTTGTATCACGGGACATTCTACAGATTTATATTGATGATATTATTATATATGGCCAGACGAACAACGAATGTATTGAGAAACTCAAGTTGGTGCTTTCTGAGTCGGCTAAGTTCAGCTTGCGTATAAAGTGGAAGAAATGTCAATTTCTTGTAAACAGAATCAACTTTTGGGACACGCAGTACAAGATGGAAGGATTTGGCCTGGCAAAGAAAAAAACAGTTGTCGTGAAGCAGTTTGCAGTACCTAAGAATGTAAAAGCAATCCAATCCTTTTGGGTTTAACAGGATTCTTCAGGAAGTTTGTGAAAGACTATTCCATTATTGCACGACCTTTGACCAATCTTTTAAAAAAGGATGCTACTTTTAAGTTGGAGTCTAAGGAATATGCAGCTATTGAAAATCTGAAGAGTGCATTGTGCGACGGCCCCGTTTTAAGGATTTATTGTAGAGGTGCATTGACTGAGCTGCACACAGACGCTTCGAAGGACGGTTTTGGTGCCACTTTGCTACAATATTTTGAAGATAGATTACACCCCATATTTTATTGGAGCAAACAGACGAGTATAAGTGAATCAGGACGGAATAGCTACATTTTGGAAGTAAAAGCTGCTTATCTGGCTATGAAAAAAATTTCGTCATTATTTGCTTGGCGTTCCGTTTAAGCTGGTTACGGACAACATAGCTCTCACACAAACCATACGAAAGAGACGTTCCACGGGAGGTAACAGAATGGATTTTATACATGGCAGACTTCGACTTCAAGACGGAGCATCGAGCGGGTGAGAGAATGCGTCATGTGGATTGTCTTAGCCGGTATGCCAGCGATGTCTTCTTCGTATCAGCTGTCGATTAAAAGTAGCCCAACAAAAGGATGAATATATTCAGGCCATATGCACGGTTTTGGAAGATCGACCCTACAACGACTTCAAACTAAAGGGAGGAATTTTGTTCAAGCTTATCAAAGGAAATGGTTTGCTTGTTGTACCTAAATTAATGGAACGTGAAATTATAAGTGAAGCTCACAGCGTTGGACATTTTGCGAGTCAGAAGACCATTCATTCTATAGAACAGCAGTTTTGGATTCCACATTTAGAGAGCAAGGTCACAAACACATGTATTCCGTGTATTATTTCCAACAAGAAGCTTGGTAAACAGGACGGACTTTTGTGCTGTATTGAGAAAGGTGACAAGCCGTTACACACTTTGCATGCTGATCACTTAGGACCGATAGATTCGTCTTTGAAACAGTATAAGTACATCTTCTCACTTGTTGATGGGTTTGCTAAATTTGTGTGGATTTTTACAACAAAATCAACTGGAGCTGACGAAGTTTTAAAAAAGATGGAAGAATGGTCAAAAGTCTTTGGTAATCCGACCAGAATAATAACAGAGAGAGGAGTTGCTTTTACATCAGATGCATTTCACGATTACGCAAAAACAAATGGAATAGAGCATGTTTTAACAACAACTGGTGTGCCCAGAGGAAACGGGCAAGTAGAAAGAATTAATAGATCTATCTTGTCAATTATCTCTAAGTTATCGGCCGAAGATTCGTCAAAGTGGTATAAGTTCACCTCGCAGGTGCAAAAAGCTATTAATTCCCATATAAATTGATCTACAAAGAAATCACCTTTCGAGATAATGTTTGGAGTAAAAATGAAAAATAAATCGAGTGATAAATTATTGGAACTTTTGGAGAATGAAATGCTTGAGGAATTCGACAAAGAGAGGCAGATATTACGATAGACGGCTAAGGAGCATATACAAAAGGCTCAAGATCTTTATAAGGAAAACTAAGATAAAAAACGCAAAGGAGATGTCATATACAAGGAAGGCGATCTGGTGGCAGTAAAGCGTACTCAGTTCGTTGCGGGAAAGAAGTTAGCGAGCACATTTCTTGGACCATATGAAGTTACAAAGGCAAAGCGTAATGGCAGATATGAAGTTCGAAAAGCAGTCCAAGGTGAAGGTCCCAACAAAACGCATACGAGTACTGACAATATGAAACTATGGAAGTATACTGAGAACAACAAGGATGACTTATCGTCTGGGACAGACGATGATGAGGAGGATGACCGAATGTAAACAATAGAGGTGATGGCAGCGTGATGGCACGGGTGGCAACGCTGCAGGCGCCTCTCGATAAGATCAGGCATGCAACAATAATTATAATCGAGCAGCGAAAGCAGTCGTTGAGATGAAGGGAAGTCGTATAGAAGTCGCCGCAGAGAAGTCGTTAAGAAGTTGTTGAAGTACGGATAAGAAGCATCGATCGGTTAAGTCGGACTGTCGTTGAAAGTAGAGCTGTTGTTGCGTGAATCAATCTGTTTAATCATTATTATTTGTACCACTTAATTAATTAATCACCTAATATTTCAATAAATATTACATATATTTTGGCTCAGGATCAACAGCCGAGGCGGTATAGCCATGTCCGTCTGTCCGTTGTTCATTTTCGGTTTATTTTATAACTATACCTAGCCAGATGATCTCTGAAAATTTGGTAACAATCGGATAATAAACACGGAAGCGGCGCTGCTTGCAGCATTGTGCCGAATAGTGTGTGCGTGTACGGTGGTGAAATGGGTTAAGTTGTGGACTGCAAAACGAACAGTACTATTATGCATTTACGGGTTCGAGTCCCGCCCGCATCAAAAATGTATGCAAAAATGTTGTTTTTTTTATTTTAGATTTTGACTTTGCATAAATATTGTAAGTTCATAGCCTTTTACGGTCAAAATATGATTGTAGCCGTTATTTTGTTCCGCAAATAAATGATGTGCGAGCAGCTGGGTAGCGGGTATACTGTATCTTTCTTAATTGTTTTCCAAGTGCGTGGACTGCTTGGCGTCTAAATGAAAATAATATATTTTGTTTATTATTTTTCTTTGTAAAACACGTTTACCAATAACAGTTTTCTAAATCAGATTTTTTCATAACCTTGAAAAATCTATGGTCTTCCTTGTCTGTTTATTTTAAATTTTGACTTTGCATAAATATTGTAAGTTCATGGCCTTTTACGGTTAAAATATGATTGTAACCGTTATTTATTGTTCCGCAAATAATTTTGATGTACGAGCAGCTGGGTAGCGGGTATATTACAGTCGAGCACACTCGAATGAAGCTTTCTTACTTGTTTTTTTTTTAAGAACTTTTACTTTAATTTTTGAATATGCATTAATTGATTGACGTGCATTTTATTTAAATTTTTTATAATGGCTCACAATGAACTTACTTAACAAGTTTAGAAGTGGCAGTCTCTTAAATCTGCTGTTGTTTTTTTTATTTTTTTATTAGTATTTTTTATTTTTATTTTTTATTTAATTGTATGTTTAAGTTATGGGAATAAATAGCAACAACAACACGCATCATGCATTCAGAATTTGTTTTTGTCGTGCAAGAATTTCCGAATGGTCTCATAATGTAACAGAGATCATCTGGCTAGCTAAAGTTATCATGTTAACCGAAAATAAATAATAAAGCATCAAAACTGCGCTTGTAATCAATTTTATTTCGATTTACAGGGCGGAAGGGGGCGTGGCCATAATCCAAAATAAACTTGATCAGGGTGCAATAATAACACATACTGTCACCAAATTTGGTAGTTCAAGCTCTTATAATAGCTGAAATCTAGATTTTCACACGGACAGACAGACGGACAGGCAGACAGACGGACAGACGGACATGGCTATATCGACTCGGCTGTTGATCCTCAGCCAGAATATATATACTTTATGGGGTCGGATGTGTCTCCTTCTGCCTGTTACATACATTTTCGGTTTGATCAAAGTTATAATACCCTTCTATTCTATGAGTAGCGGGTATAAAAAGAACAAGTAAGAAAGCTACAGTCGAGTGTGCTCGACTGTAATATACCCGCTACCCAGCTGCTCGTACATCATTTATTTGCGGAACAAAAAAAAACGGCTACAATCATATTTTGACCGTAAAAGGCAATGGACTTACAATATTTATGCAAAGTCAAATTCTAAAATAAAAAGTAAGAAAGCTACAGTCGAGTGTGCTCGACTGTAATATACCCGCTACCCAGCTCCTTGTACATAATTTATTTGCGGAACAAAAAATGGGCTACAATCATATTTTGACCGTAAAAGGCTATGGACTTATAATATTTACGCAAAGTCAAAAAATAAAATAAAAAAAAAAAACATTTTTGCATACATTTTTGATGCGGGCGGGACTCGAACCCGTAAATGCATAATAGTACTGTTCGTTTTTCAGTCCACAACTTAATCCATTTCACCACCGTACACGCACACACGATTCGGCACAATGCTGCAAGCAGCGCTGCCGGAAGCGCTGCTTACAGCTATGGAAAACGTTAAGCTGAATAACTTCTGTGTTTATTATCCGATTGTTACCAAATTTTCTTTTTCTTTCTAGAAAAGAAAGAAATTTTCTTTCTTTTTTTTATTTTCTTTGTTCTTTCTTTTAAGGACTCGCATATTTAGTATTACCTATTTATTTTAATTAAAAATTTAAATGTTATTAAAAAATATGTATCAATGATTTACCGGATAGACACTCGTATGGACCAATACGTCTATAAAGAAATTATAGAGGATATAATGGTGGCATATTCCGAGGACAATATGCCATTATCATGGCGTTTTATGCACGACAACGATCCTAAGCACACTTCACGGCTTATGAAAAGTTGCCTTTAGGAGCATCAAGTTGTTACGCTGCAGTGGCCAGCTCAGTCACCGGACCTCAATCCGATAGAGAATCTCTAGAATGATGTTGAGCATCTCATTCGCACCAAAAAATCTGGGCAGTTTGAATGATTTGTGGATAGTTATCCGAGAAGCGTGGTACAGTATACCGCAGAACAGATGCGCTGCTTTAGTGGAGAGTCAGCACAGAAGATTGGATGTAGTTATCAAAAACAAAGGATATCCAACAAAATATTAGTCCCCTTTCTTATGTTTTCTCATTCTACTTAATAAATTAATAAAAAAAGTATAAGTGTGCTAAACTCATGTCCAGCTGAAAATCATAGTTAATTCATTCAAACCAACGCAGAAAAAAAGGACGAAAGGGAATAGGCTGAAAGTAACGGTACATCTTATCAACTAATAAGGCAACAACCAGAAAAAAAATTGGTGAACTATTCACTATACAATCGGTAAAAATTCATGTTGAAGTGTGCTGCTAAATAGTGTGCTAAATAAAAGGCCACCACTGTATATATATTTAAAAGTTTTACCAAATATATTTAAAAGTCGTTATAGAAAAGATATTAAATTAAATATATTATTACTATAGATTGAAAACAAAGCAAACATTACTATAGATTGAAAACAAAGCAAACAAGGAAACAAACAATATAGTAAACCAAGACCAAAAATTCAAAAAATTCAGTTATTGTAAAAAAGAAATTAAATAATTTGTTGAATAGTTATGGAGCTCGATCAGTTTGCGAAGACCTTCAAGCAGCGTCGCATCGAGCTCGGCTTCACCCAGCGCGATGTGGCTCTGGCCATGGGCAAACTCTATGGCAACGATTATTCGCAGGCGACAATCTCACTCTTTGAGACACACAAGTTGAGCGTCAAGAGCATGCGCAAGCTTAAGCCATTGCTGCAGAAGTACCGGGTATAAAAAAAAAACGATGATATGAAACATTTTTGTGTACTTATCCAAAAATGAAGAGAATTGCTCTACTTGTTAAAAAAAAAAGGCATACTTTAATGCAAATGCACTACGAAAAAAAGAAGAGTTATAAAAAAAAGAGATTCCAGTCCCACCCTGAGAAAAAAAAAGAGATTCCAGTCTCACCCAGAGAAAAAAAAACCCAGTCCAGTCTCAATTGAGAGCTGAGAGCGGACTGAAAATCCGAACTCATTGAGAGCTTACGTAGTCAGAATTTAAGACAGAAGCAACTCAGCCTACTTGAATCGTTTTAATAGAATTGTATCGCTTGGTACCTCCTTGCTACAAATTCTACATATAAAGCCAGCAAGTCTTAAGAGAGAATACCTCTCTGTCTATATTATTTTCCATGAGATTAGCAGCAAATCGCAAGGGGAAATTTCTACAGCATTTTGCCTTGCTTCAGTCACTCAAATGTCTGCAACTTTCGTTAGCAGACTTCGTGGCTGCCCAAGCCAAGCAGATTGAGAATAAGTATGGTTTGTGCCGGTGGCAAATGTGGCAAGATAGCAGAATGTGACCGGCCCATGTCTATTATTAGTCATGCAGCGGGCTCGGACTGAGACGTCTAAGCTAATGAAGCTTTTTCACACCTGCCTGCTAAATTATGCGCCATGACCAGGAGTGCCATGGAGTGAGAGCACCATGCAAGCCATTTACTTGTTTCAGATTGCTTATAATTAAATTATAATCAACATCAAGCTAGGCGCATCACGCAGATGCAGACGAAAATGGAGACGTAGAGACCAAGACCAAGACATGCAGCCAGTGAGTCTGAGGCCGCTGCTGCTGCTGACATGCATCTAACAAGCCTTCAACTATCTAATCAACGTACAAGTCAAAATATCAATACCTGAAGTAATCAAAATCACTTTAGAATTTCAAATCAGTTGGACTGATGCTGCCTGCCTGCCTGCAGCGTCTCACACAAGCACCGTGTCCAGCTGCTATATGCGACAGTTGCAACTCGAGTCCAGAGTGGGGAGATTGATGAAAAAAAAAGCAACAAAAACTAAGATTATTCGAATTTAATGGGCGCAACGCGCGTGGAGACTTCACAAGTGAGGCAACGCCAACTACAACAAAAACAACAACTGAGACGTTTCACAGACATGTTAGGAAAAGCTAAAACTGGACCTGCTGCCTGTTGCCTGGTCCTGCCTGTGTCTGGTCTGGCCTGGTCTTTTCCAGTTATACTGTGCTCGCACTGTGACCTGTCATCATGATTGATACGTTTGATGGATTCATTCGAGCTGACTGCTGTGTGGCGTTCAGTTTTAAAGTTTGCTGATTGATCCCAGCGTGTTGATAACAATCGACGCCGACGTACACGCAGATGCAGGCACAGGTAGTTGGCGCAGGCAGTTGGCGCTGTATGGGGAGTCTTGCAACGCATGCTGCTGGGAATTCAATCAAAAGTGTCAGCGCTGGCACAACATCTCTTACTGCTAAAGGTGCCGAAACCACTAACTAAATACAGTGGTAACTGAATATTAGAATAGAATATTAGAATATTAGAAATGATAAGAAAGGCAAAAAAAAAATCAAACGGGAAACAAAGAGTTAATCCCTTTTTCATTGATAAGCAATTTTAAAAATTATGGAACTTTGGAAAAGTGGGAAGTATAAAAAAAAAATTTTAATAAATTATAGAAATTTTTAAATATTTTGAAATTAAGAAAATTGACAGTTAATATTTTTAAAACATTTTTAAAAGCTTTAAATATTCTTAATGAATTTTAAATAATACGAAAATTTAGGAAAAATGTGGAAATTTCCCGATGACGTCACGATATGCAGCAAAGGCGCAAAGAGTGTAACTATGGAAAACGTTTAGATGAATATCTTCTGTGTTATTGTTCGATCGGATTGTAATTTTGAAAATAAATTTATATTGTAATTATCTATGTTTATACCAAAGCAGAAAGCCATAACTTCAATACTTTTCCTAATAATCGTAATTATCGTTTTGCGTGGGCAGTGGGCGCGACATCGAAAATTGAAAATAAACTCGATCTACCTATGGTATACAGGAAATTAGGTGTCTCTACCTTTTGTAATAGCTGAGATCTAGACGTACAGACGGACAGGGGACAGACGGACATGGCTATATCGACTCGGCTGTTGATCCTGAGCCAGAATATATATACTTTATGGGGTCGGAGGTGTCTCCTTCTGCCTGTTACATACATTTTCGGTTTGAACAAAGTTATAATACCCTTCTACTCTATGAGTAGCGGGTATAAAAAAAATAAAAAATTTTTGCACACATTTAATTTTTGATGCGGGCGGGACTCGAACCCGTAAATGCATAATAGTACTGTTCGTTTTGCAGTCCACAACTTAACCCATTTCACCACCGTACACGCACACACGATTCGGCACAATGCTGCAAGCAGCGCTGCCGGCAGCGCTGCTTACAGCTATGGGAAACGTTAAGCTGAATAACTTCTGTGTTTATTATCCGATTGTTACCAAATTTTCAGAGATCATCTGGCTAGCTATAGTTATCACGTAAACCGAATATGAACAATATGCCATCAACATTGCGCTTGTAATCAATTTTATTCGATTTACAGGGGCGGAAGGGGGCGTGGCCAAAATCCAAAATAAACTTGATCAGCGTGCAATAATAACACATATTGTCACCAAATTTGGTTGTCCTAGCTCTTATAATAGCTGAGATCTAGATTTTCACACGGACAGACAGACGGACAGACGGACATGGCTATATCGACTCGGCTGTTGATCCAGAGCCAGAATATATATACTTTATGGGGTCGGAGGTGTCTCCTTCTGCCTGTTACATACATTTTCGGTTTGAACAAAGTTATAATACCCTTCTACTCTATGAGTAGCGGGTATAAACATTTTTGCACACATTAAATTTTTGATGCGGGCGCGACTCGAACCCCTAAATGCATAATAGTACTGTTCGTTTTGCAGTCTACAACTTAACCCATTTCACCACCGTACACGCACTCACGATTCGGCACAATGCTGCAAGCAGAGCAGCCGGCAGCGCTGCTTACAGCTATGGAAAACGTTAAGCGGAATAACTTTTGTGTTTATTATCCGATTGTTGCCAAATTTTCAGAGATCATCTGGCTAGCTATAGTTATCATGTAAACCGAAAATGAACAATATGGCATCAAAATTGCGCTTGTTATTAATCTTTTCGATTTACAGGGGCGGAAGGGGGCGTGGCCAAAATCAAAATAAATTTGACCAGCGTGCAATAATAACACATATTGTTACCAAATTTGGTAGTCTTAGCTCTTATAATAGCTGAGATCTAGATTTTCACACGGACAGACAGACGCACATGGCTATATCGACTCGGCTGTTGATCCTGAGGCAGAATATATATACTTTATGGGGTCGGAGGTCTCTCCTTCTGCCTGTTACATACATTTTCGGTTTGAACAAAGTTATAATACCCTTCTACTCTATGAGTAGCGGGTATAAAAATATAAGAAAAAGCTGCGCTCTAACAATCACACACAGCTGATTGAAGAGACTGTCACTTCTCCACTTGTTAACTAAGTTCATTGTGAGCCATTAAGAAAATTTTAAATAAAATGCACGATCACCAATTAATGCATATTCAAAAATTAAAGTATAAGTTCTTTAAAAAAAAAGAAAAAGCATAAGCGGCATGAACTGGGAATCGAACCAAGAACCTGTCGGTTCAGGAGTTCATCGCTTTTCCACTAAGCTACTGATGCTGTTATCCAACAACTGCAAACATTTGCATTGTAAGGAATTCTTATTATTTCCTGTACAAATAAAGAATTTCCGCTGCCGGCAGCGTTGCTTACAGCTATGGAAAACGTTAAGCTGAATAACTTCTGTTTATTATCCGATTGTTATCAAATTTTCAGAGATCTTCTGGCTAGCTATAGTTATCATATAAACCGAAAATGAACAATACTGTCACCAAATTTGGAAGATCGAGCTCTTATAATAGCTAAGATCTAGATTTTTACACGGACAGACAGACGGACAGACGGACATGGCTATATCGACTCGGCTGTTGATCCTGAGCCAGAATATATATACTTTATGGGGTCGGAGGTGTCTCCTAATGCCTGTTACATACATTTTCGGTTTAAACAAAGTTATAATTCCCTTCTACTCTAAAAGTAGCGGGTATAATTATTATAGCTACAATTATATTTTAACCGTAAAAGGCCATGGACTTACAATATTTATGCAAAGTCAAAATCCAAAATAAAAAAAATAGTTTTTTTGCACAAATTTAATTTTTGATATGGGTGGGACTCGAACCCGTAAATGCATAATAGTTTGAACAAAGTTATAATACCCTTCTACTCTATGAGTAGTGGGTATAATAAACTTGATCAGCGTGCAATAATAACACATATTGTCACCAAATTTGGTAGTCCTAGCTCTTATAATAGCTGAGATCTAGATTTTCACACGGACAGACAGACGGACAGACAGACAGGCGGACAGACGGACATGGCTATATCGACTCGGCTGTTGATCCTGAGCTAGAATATATATACTTTATGGGGTCGGAGGTGTCTCCTTCTGCCTGTTACATACGTTTTCGGTTTGAACAAAGTTATAATACCCTTCTACTGAGTTGCGGGTATAAAAAATATAAGAAAAAGCTGTGCTCTAATAATCGCACACAGCTGATTTAAGAGACTGTCACTTCTCCATTAAAAAATTTTTAAATAAAATGCAACCCCACCAATTAATGCATATTTAAAAATTAAAGTATAAGTTCTTAAAACGAAAAGAAAAAGCCTAAGCGGCATGAACTGGCAATCGAACCAAGGACCTGTCGGTTCAGGAGTTCATCGCTTTTCCACTAAGCTACTGACGCTCTTATCCAACAACTGCAAAAATTTGCATTGTAAGGCATTCTTATTATTTCCTGTACAGATAAAGAATTTGCGCTGCCGGCAGCGCTCCTTACAGCTATGGAAAACGTTTAGCTGAATAACTTCTGTGTTTATTATCCGATTGCTATCAAATTTTCAGAGATCTTCTGGCTAGCTATAGTTATCATATAAACCGAAAATGAACAATACTGTCACCAAATTTGGTAGTTCTAGCTCTTATAATAGCTAAGATCTAGATTTTTACACGGACAGACAGACGGACATGGCTATATCGACTCGGCTGTTGATCCTGAGCTAGAATATATATACTTTATGGGGTCGGAGGTGTCTCCTTCTGCCTGTTACATACATTTTCGGTTTGAACAAAGTTATAATACCCTTCTACTCTATGAGTAGCGGGTATTAACATTTTTGCACACATTTAATTTTTTGATGCGGGCGGGACTCGAACCCGTAAATGCATAATAGTACTGTTCGTTTTGCAGTTTACAACAACCCATTTCACCACCGCTGCCGGCAGCGCTGCTAACAGCTAGGAAAACGTTAAGCTGAATAACTTCTGTGTTTATTATCCGATTGTTACCAAATTTGCAGAGATCTTCTGGCTAGCTATAGTTATCATATAAACCGAAAATGGACAATATGGCATCAAAATTGCGCTTCTAATCAATTTTTTTCGATTTACAGGGGCGGAAGGGGGCGTGGCCAAAATCCAAAATAAACTTGATCAGCGTGCAATAATAACACATATTGTCACCAAATTTGGTAGTCTTATCTCTTATAATAGCTGAGATCTAGATTTTCACACGGACAGACAGACGGACAGACGGACATGGCTATATCGGCTGTTGATCCTGAGCCGGAATATATATACTTTATGGGGTCGGAGGTGTCTTCTTCTACCTGTTACATACATTTTCGGTTTGAAAAAAGTTATAATACCCTTCTACTCTATGAGTTGCGGGTATAAAAATATAAGAAAAAGCTGCGCTCTAACAATCGCACACAGCTGATTTAAGAGACTGTCACTTCTCCACTTGTTAACTAAGTTCATTGTGAGCCATTAAAAAATTGTAAATAAAATGCACGATCACCAATTAATGCATATTCAAAAATTAAAGTATAAGTTCCTAAAAAAAAAAGAAAAAGCTTAATCGGCATGAACTGGAAATCGAACCAAGAACCTGTCGGTTCAGGAGTTCATCGCTTTTCCACTAAGCTACTGATGCTGTTATCCAACAACTGCAAACATTTGCATTGTAAGGAATTCTTATTATTTCCTGTACAAATAAAGAATTTTCGCTGCCGGCAGAGCTGCTTACAGCTATGGAAAACGTTAAGCTGAATAACTTCTGTGTTTATTATCCGATTGCTATCAAATTTTCAGAGATCTTCTGGCTAGCTATAGTTATCATATAAACCGAAAATGAACAATACTGTCACCAAATTTGGTAGTTCTAGCTCTTATAATAGCTAAGATCTAGATTTTTACACGGACAGACAGACGGACATGGCTATATCGACTCGGCTGTTGATCCTGAGCTAGAATATATATACTTTATGGGGTCGGAGGTGTCTCCTTCTGCCGTTTACATACGTTTTCGGTTTGAACAAAGTTATAATACCCTTTCTACTCTATGAGTTGCGGGTATAAAAATATAAGAAAAAGCTGTGCTCTAATAATCGCACACAGCTGATTTAAGAGACTGTCACTTCTCCATTTGTTAACTAAGTTTATTGTGAGCCATTAAAAAATTTTAAAATAAAATGCACGACCACCAATTAATGCATATTTAAAAATTAAAGTATAAGTTCTTAAAAAGAAAAGAAAAAGCTTAAGCGGCATGAACTGGGAATCGAACCAAGGACCTGTCGGTTCAGGAGTTCATCGCTTTTCCACTAAGCTACTGACGCTCTTATCCAACAACTGCAAAAATTTGCATTGTAAGGCATTCTTATTATTTCCTGTACAGATAAAGAATTTGCGCTGCCGGCAGCGCTCCTTACAGCTATGGAAAACGTTTAGCTGAATAACTTCTGTGTTTATTATCCGATTGTTACCAAATTGTCAGAGGTCTTTTCTCAGCTGATTTAAGAGACTGTCACTTCTCCACTTGTTAACTAAGTTTATTGTGAGCCATTAAAAAATTTTAAATAAGATGCACGACCATCAATTAATGCATATTCAAAAATTAAAGTGTAAGTTCTTAAAAAAAAAAAGAAAAAGCTTAAGCGGCATGAATTGAGAATCGAACCAAGGGCCTGTCGGTTCAAGAGTTCATCGCTTTTCCATCAAGCTACTGACGCTCTTTTCCAACAACTGTACAAATTTGAAAATTGTAAGGCATTCTTATTATTTCCTGTACAAATAAAGAATTTGCGCTGGGGGCGTGGCCAATAACACATATTGTCACCAAATTTGGTAGTCCTAGCTCTTATAATAGCTGAGATCTAGATTTTCACACGGACAGACAGACGGACAGACAGACAGACGGACACGCGGACATGGCTATATCGACTCGGCTGTTGATCCTGAGCCAGAATACATATACTTTATGGGGTCGGAGGTGTCTCCTTCTGCCTGTTACATACATTTTCGGTTTGAACAAAGCTATTATACCCTTCTACTCTATGAGTAGCGGGTATAAACATTTTTGCACATATTTAATTTTTGATGCGGGCGCGACTCGAACCCGTAAATGCATAATAGTACTGTTCGTTTTGCAGTCTACAACTTAACCCATTTCACCACCGTACACGCACACACGATTCGGCACAATGCTGCAAGCAGAGCAGCCGGCAGCGCTGCTACAGCTATGGAAACGTTAAGCGGAATAACTTCTGTGTTTATTATCCGATTGTTACCAAATTTTCAGAGATCATCTGGCTAGCTATAGTTATCATGTAAACCGAAAATGAACAATATGGCATCAAAATTGCGCTTGTAATTAATGTGTTCGATTTACAGGGGCGGAAGGGGGCGTGGCCAAAATCAAAATAAACTTGACCAGCGTGCAATAATAACACATACTGTCACCAAATTTGGTAGTTCTAGCTCTTACAATAGCTGAGATCTAGATTTCACACGGACAGACAGACGGACTGACAGACTGACGGACAGCCCGACAGACGGACAGATGGCTATATCGACTCGGCTGTTGATCCTGAGCCAGAATACATATACTCTATGGGGTCGGAGGTGTCTCCTTCTGCCTGTTACATACATTTTCGGTTTGAACAAAGTTATAATACCCTTCTACTCTATGAGTAGCGGGTATTAACATTTTTGCACACATTTAATTTTTGATGCGGGCGGGACTCGAACCCGTAAATGCATAATAGTACTGTTCGTTTTGCAGTTTACAACTTAACCCATTTCACCACCGCTGCCGGCAGCGCTGCTTACAGCTATGGAAAACGTTAAGCTGAATAACTTCTGTGTTTATTATCCGATTGTTACGAAATTTTCAGAGATTTTCTGGCTAGCTATAATTATCATATATAAACCGAAAATGAACAATATGGCATCAAAATTGCGCTTGTAATCAATGTTTTTCGATTTACAAGGGCGGAAGGGGGCGTGGCCAAAATCCAAAATAAACTTGATCAGCGTGCAATAATAACACATATTGTCACCAAATTTGGTAGTCTTATCTCTTATAATAGCTGAGATCTAGATTTTCACACGGACAGACAGACGGACAGACGGACTGACGGACAGACCGACAGATGGCTATATCGACTCGGCTGTTGATCCTGAGCCAGAATACATATACTCTATGGGGTCGGAGGTGTCTCCTTCTGCCTGTTACATACATTTTCGGTTTGAACAAAGTTATAATACCCTTCTACTCTATGAGTAGCGGGTATTAACATTTTTGCACACATTTAATTTTTGATGCGGGCGGGACTCGAACCCGTAAATGCATAATAGTACTGTTCGTTTTGCAGTTTACAACTTAACCCATTTCACCACCGCTGCCGGCAGCGCTGCTTACAGCTATGGAAAACGTTAAACTGAATAACTTCTGTGTTTATTATCCGATTGTTACGAAATTTTCAGAGATTTTCTGGCTAGCTATAGTTATCATATAAACCGAAAATGAACAATATGGCATCAAAATTGCGCTTGTAATCAATGTTTTTTCGATTTACAAGGGCGGAAGGGGGCGTGGCCAAAATCCAAAATAAACTTGATCAGCGTGCAATAATAACACATATTGTCACCAAATTTGGTAGTCTTATCTCTTATAATAGCTGAGATCTAGATTTTCACACGGACAGACAGACGGACAGACGGACATGGCTATATCGGCTGTTGATCCTGAGCCGGAATATATATACTTTATGGGGTCGGAGGTGTCTTCTTCTACCTGTTACATACATTTTCGGTTTGAAAAAAGTTATAATACCCTTCTACTCTATGAGTTGCGGGTATAAAAATATAAGAAAAAGCTGCGCTCTAACAATCGCACACAGCTGATTTAAGAGACTGTCACTTCTCCACTTGTTAACTAAGTTCATTGTGAGCCATTAAAAAATTGTAAATAAAATGCACGATCACCAATTAATGCATATTCAAAAATTAAAGTATAAGTTCCTAAAAAAAAGAAAAAAGCTTAATCGGCATGAACTGGAAATCGAACCAAGAACCTGTCGGTTCAGGAGTTCATCGCTTTTCCACTAAGCTACTGATGCTGTTATCCAACAACTGCAAACATTTGCATTGTAAGGAATTCTTATTATTTCCTGTACAAATAAAGAATTTTCGCTGCCGGCAGAGCTGCTTACAGCTATGGAAAACGTTAAGCTGAATAACTTCTGTGTTTATTATCCGATTGCTATCAAATTTTCAGAGATCTTCTGGCTAGCTATAGTTATCATATAAACCGAAAATGAACAATACTGTCACCAAATTTGGTAGTTCTAGCTCTTATAATAGCTAAGATCTAGATTTTTACACGGACAGACAGACGGACATGGCTATATCGACTCGGCTGTTGATCCTGAGCTAGAATATATATACTTTATGGGGTCGGAGGTGTCTCCTTCTGCCGTTTACATACGTTTTCGGTTTGAACAAAGTTATAATACCCTTCTACTCTATGAGTTCCGGGTATAAAAATATAAGAAAAAGCTGTGCTCTAATAATCGCACACAGCTGATTTAAGAGACTGTCACTTCTCCATTTGTTAACTAAGTTTATTGTGAGCCATTAAAAAATTTTAAAATAAAATGCACGACCACCAATTAATGCATATTTAAAAATTAAACTATAAGTTCTTAAAAAGAAAAGAAAAAGCTTAAGCGGCATGAACTGGGAATCGAACCAAGGACCTGTCGGTTCAGGAGTTCATCGCT
Source organism: Zaprionus ghesquierei (assembly GCA_018904095.1). Taxonomy (NCBI): domain Eukaryota; kingdom Metazoa; phylum Arthropoda; class Insecta; order Diptera; family Drosophilidae; genus Zaprionus; species Zaprionus ghesquierei. The sequence goes on along the minus strand of JAEIGP010000164.1, from coordinate 58,053 downwards.
TTTCCACTAAGCTACTGACGCTCTTATCCAACAACTGCAAAAATTTGCATTGTAAGGCATTCTTATTATTTCCTGTACAGATAAAGAATTTGCGCTGCCGGCAGCGCTCCTTACAGCTATGGAAAACGTTTAGCTGAATAACTTCTGTGTTTATTATCCGATTGTTACCAAATTGTCAGAGGTCTTTTCTCAGCTGATTTAAGAGACTGTCACTTCTCCACTTGTTAACTAAGTTCATTGTGAGCCATTAAAAAATTTTAAATAAGATGCACGACCATCAATTAATGCATATTCAAAAATTAAAGTGTAAGTTCTTAAAAAAAAAAAGAAAAAGCTTAAGCGGCATGAATTGAGAATCGAACCAAGGGCCTGTCGGTTCAAGAGTTCATCGCTTTTCCACTAAGCTACTGACGCTCTTTTCCAACAACTGTACAAATTTGCATTGTAAGGCATTCTTATTATTTCCTGTACAAATAAAGAATTTGCGCTGGGGGCGTGGCCAATAACACATATTGTCACCAAATTTGGTAGTCCTAGCTCTTATAATAGCTGAGATCTAGATTTTCACACGGACAGACAGACGGACAGACAGACAGACGGACACGCGGACATGGCTATATCGACTCGGCTGTTGATCCTGAGCCAGAATACATATACTTTATGGGGTCGGAGGTGTCTCCTTCTGCCTGTTACATACATTTTCGGTTTGAACAAAGCTATTATACCCTTCTACTCTATGAGTAGCGGGTATAAACATTTTTGCACATATTTAATTTTTGATGCGGGCGCGACTCGAACCCGTAAATGCATAATAGTACTGTTCGTTTTGCAGTCTACAACTTAACCCATTTCACCACCGTACACGCACACACGATTCGGCACAATGCTGCAAGCAGAGCAGCCGGCAGCGCTGCTTACAGCTATGGAAAACGTTAAGCGGAATAACTTCTGTGTTTATTATCCGATTGTTACCAAATTTTCAGAGATCATCTGGCTAGCTATAGTTATCATGTAAACCGAAAATGAACAATATGGCATCAAAATTGCGCTTGTAATTAATGTGTTCGATTTACAGGGGCGGAAGGGGGCGTGGCCAAAATCAAAATAAACTTGACCAGCGTGCAATAATAACACATACTGTCACCAAATTTGGTAGTTCTAGCTCTTACAATAGCTGAGATCTAGATTTCACACGGACAGACAGACGGACTGACAGACTGACGGACAGACCGACAGACGGACAGATGGCTATATCGACTCGGCTGTTGATCCTGAGCCAGAATACATATACTCTATGGGGTCGGAGGTGTCTCCTTCTGCCTGTTACATACATTTTCGGTTTGAACAAAGTTATAATACCCTTCTACTCTATGAGTAGCGGGTATTAACATTTTTGCACACATTTAATTTTTGATGCGGGCGGGACTCGAACCCGTAAATGCATAATAGTACTGTTCGTTTTGCAGTTTACAACTTAACCCATTTCACCACCGCTGCCGGCAGCGCTGCTTACAGCTATGGAAAACGTTAAGCTGAATAACTTCTGTGTTTATTATCCGATTGTTACGAAATTTTCAGAGATTTTCTGGCTAGCTATAATTATCATATAAACCGAAAATGAACAATATGGCATCAAAATTGCGCTTGTAATCAATGTTTTTTCGATTTACAAGGGCGGAAGGGGGCGTGGCCAAAATCCAAAATAAACTTGATCAGCGTGCAATAATAACACATATTGTCACCAAATTTGGTAGTCTTATCTCTTATAATAGCTGAGATCTAGATTTTCACACGGACAGACAGACGGACAGACGGACTGACGGACAGACCGACAGACGGACAGATGGCTATATCGACTCGGCTGTTGATCCTGAGCCAGAATACATATACTCTATGGGGTCGGAGGTGTCTCCTTCTGCCTGTTACATACATTTTCGGTTTGAACAAAGTTATAATACCCTTCTACTCTATGAGTAGCGGGTATTAACATTTTTGCACACATTTAATTTTTGATGCGGGCGCGACTCGAACCCGTAAATGCATAATAGTACTGTTCGTTTTGCAGTTTACAACTTAACCCATTTCACCACCGCTGCCGGCAGCGCTGCTTACAGCTATGGAAAACGTTAAGCTGAATAACTTCTGTGTTTATTATCCGATTGTTACGAAATTTTCAGAGATTTTCTGGCTAGCTATAGTTATCATATAAACCGAAAATGAACAATATGGCATCAAAATTGCGCTTGTAATCAATGTTTTTTCGATTTACAAGGGCGGAAGGGGGCGTGGCCAAAATCCAAAATAAACTTGATCAGCGTGCAATAATAACACATATTGTCACCAAATTTGGTAGTCTTATCTCTTATAATAGCTGAGATCTAGATTTTCACACGGACAGACAGACGGACAGACGGACATGGCTATATCGGCTGTTGATCCTGAGCCGGAATATATATACTTTATGGGGTCGGAGGTGTCTTCTTCTACCTGTTACATACATTTTCGGTTTGAAAAAGTTATAATACCCTTCTACTCTATGAGTTGCGGGTATAAAAATATAAGAAAAAGCTGCGCTCTAACAATCGCACACAGCTGATTTAAGAGACTGTCACTTCTCCACTTGTTAACTAAGTTCATTGTGAGCCATTAAAAAATTGTAAATAAAATGCACGATCACCATTTAATGCATATTCAAAAATTAAAGTATAAGTTCCTAAAAAAAATAGAAAAAGCTTAATCGGCATGAACTGGAAATCGAACCAAGAACCTGTCGGTTCAAGAGTTCATCGCTTTTCCACTAAGCTACTGACGCTCTTATCCAACAACTGCAAAAATTTGCATTGTAAGGAATTCTTATTATTTCCTGTACAAATAAAGAATTTGGGCTGCCGGCAGAGCTGCTTACAGCTATGGAAAACGTTAAGCTGAATAACTTCTGTGTTTATTATCCGATTGTTATCAAATTTTCAGAGATCTTCTGGCTAGCTATAGTTATCATATAAACCGAAAATGAACAATACTGTCACCAAATTTGGTAGTTCTAGCTCTTATAATAGCTAAGATCTAGATTTTTACACGGACAGACAGACGGACAGACGGACATGGCTATATCGACTCGGCTGTTGATCCTGAGCTAGAATATATATACTTTATGGGGTCGGAGGTGTCTCCTTCTGCCGTTTACATACGTTTTCGGTTTGAACAAAGTTATAATACCCTTCTACTCTATGAGTTGCGGGTATAAAAATATAAGAAAAAGCTGTGCTCTAATAATCGCACACAGCTGATTTAAGAGACTGTCACTTCTCCATTTGTTAACTAAGTTCATTGTGAGCCATTAAAAAATTTTAAAATAAAATGCACGACCACCAATTAATGCATATTTAAAAATTAAAGTATAAGTTCTTAAAAAGAAAAGAAAAAGCTTAAGCGGCATGAACTGGGAATCGAACCAAGGACCTGTCGGTTCCGGAGTTCATCGCTTTTCCACTAAGCTACTGACTGCAAAAATTTGCATTGTAAGGCATTCTTATTATTTCCTGTACAGATAAAGAATTTGCGCTGCCGGCAGCGATCCTTACAGCTAGGGAAAAGGTTTAGCTGAATAACTTCTGTGTTTATTATCCGATTGTTACCAAATTTTCAGAGATCTTTTGGCTAGCTATAGTTATCATGTAAACCGAATATGCTGCCAGCAGCGCTGCTTACAGCTATGGAAAGCGTTAAGCTGAATAACTTCTGTGTTTATTATCCGATTGTTACCAAATTTTCAGAGTTCATCTGGTTTGCTATAGTTATCATGCAAACCGAAAATGAACAATATGGGATCAAAATTGCGCTTGTAATCAATGTTTTTTTTTTATTTACAGGGGCGGAAGGGGGCGTGGCCAAAATCCAAAATAAACTTGATCAGCGTGCAATAATAACACACACAGCCAGAATATATATACTTTACGGGGTCGGAGGTGTCTCATTCTGCCTGTTACATACATTTTCGGTTTAAACAAATTTATAATACCCTTCTACTCTAAAAGTAGCGGGTATAATTATTATAGCCACAATCATATTTAAACCGTATAAGGCCATGGACTTACAATATTTATGCAAAGTCAAAATCCAAAATAAAAAAAAATAGTTTTTTGCACACATTTAATTTTTGATCCGGGTCGGACTCGAACCCGTAAATGCATAATAGTTTTGTTCGTTTTGGAGTCCAGAACTTAACCCATTTCACCACCGTACACGCACACACGATTCGGCACAATGCTGCAAGCAGCATTGCCGGCAGCTTATTATACCCTTCTACTCTATGAGTAGCGGGTATAAAAAGAAAAAGCTTAAGCGGCATGAACTGGGAATCGAACCACGGGCCTGTCGGTTCAGGAGTTAATCGTTTTTCCACTAAGCTACTGACGCTGTTATCCAACAACTGCAAAGATTTGCATTGTAAGGCATTCTTATTTTCTCCTGTACAAAGAAAGAATTTGCGCTGCCGGCAGCGCTTCTTACAGCTATGGAAAACGTTAAGCTGAATAACTTCTGTGTTTATTATCCGATTGTTACCATTTTCAGAGATCATCCAGCTAGCTATAGTTATCATATACACTGAAAATAAACAATATGGCATCAAAATTGCGCTTGTAATCAATGTTTTTTTTATTTACAGGGGCGGAAGGGGGCGTGGCCAAAATCCAAAATAAACTTGATCAGCGTGCAATAATAACACATATTGTCACCAAATTTGGTAGTCCTAGCTCTTATAATAGCTGAGATCTAGATTTTCACACGGACAGATAGACGGACAGACGGACATGGCTATATCGACTCGGCTGTTGATCCTGAGCCAGAATATATATACTTTATGGGGTCGGAGGTGTCTCCTTCTGCCTGTTACATACGTTTTCGGTTTGAACAAAGTTATAATACTCTTCTACTCTATGAGTAGCGGGTATAAAAATATAAGAAAAAGCTGCGCTCTAACAATCGCAAACAGCTGATTTAAGAGACTGTCACTTCTCCACTTGTTAACTAAGTTCATTGTGAGCCATTAAAAAATTTTTAAATAAAATGCACGACCACCAATTAATGCATATTTAAAAATTAAAGTATAAGTTCTTAAAAAGAAAAGAAAAAGATTAAGCGGCATTAACTGGGAATCGAACCAAGGGCCTGTCGGTTCAGGAGTTCATCGCTTTTCCACTAAGCTACTGACGCTTTTATCCAACAACTGCAAAAATTTGCATTGTAAGGCATTCTTATTATTTCCTGTACAAATAAAGAATTTGCGCTGCCGGCAGCGCTCCTTACAGCTATGGAAAACGTTAAGCTGAATAACTTCTGTGTTTATTATCCGATTGTTATCAAATTTTCAGAGATCTTTTGGCTAACTATAGTTATCATGTAAACCGAATATGAACAATATGGCATCAAAATTGCGCTTGTAATCAATTTTTTTCGATTTACAGGCGGAAGGGGTCGTGGCCAAAATCCAAAATAAACTTGATGAGCGTGCAATAATAACACATTTTGTCACCAAATTTGGTAGTTCTAGCTCTTATAATAGCTGAGATCTAGATTTTCACACGGACAGACAGACGGACAGACAGACAGACGGACAGACGGACATGGCTATATCGACTTGGCTATTGATCCTGAGCGAGAATATATATTCTTTATGGGGTCGGAGGTGTCTCCTTCAGCCTGCTACATACATTTTCGGTTTGAACAAAGTTATAATACCTTTCTACTCTATGAGTAGCGGGTATAAAAAAGAAAAAGGCTAAGCGGCATGAACTGGGAATCGGGCCTGTCGGTTCAGGTGTTCATCGCTTTTTCACTAAGCTATTTTTGCACACAATTAATTATTGATGCGGGCGGGACTCGAACCCGTAAATGCATAATAGTACTGTTCGTTTTGCAGTCACCAACTTAACCCACTTTATGACACTTTTGGTGTTCCTCAAGGAAGCCATCTGGGTCCCCTTCTTTTCAGTCTTTTTATTAATGATCTACCTTTGGTCATACGTAACTCGCGTACTCTTATGTATGCAGACGATGTTAAGCTATGCTATTAATTTAAAGATGTATCTTATCACTCTTCTCTTCAAGACGACCTTGACCGTTTTCATAGTTTGTGCAGTGCAAACCAATTAAACTTGAACATGGGTAAATGCAAACTAATGACTTTCTCTCGGGCCAGTCCCAAGTACGCCTCATACACTCTTTGTGGTTGCCCCCTGGATGGAATTATCTTGGCTGATGATCTGGGCGTCCGTTTGGATCGCAAACTTAAATTTACTGAACACATTATTTCCATGGTCAATAAGGCCATGGGTGTTCTGGGCTTTATAAAGCGGTGGTCTAAGGAATTCAACGACCCTTATGTCACAATAACTCTTTATATCTCTCTTGTGCGTCCTATTCTTGAGTATGGTTCATGTGTTTGGTGTCCTCAGTATTCATTTTACAAGGACCGCATTGAATCTGTGCAAAAGAATTTTTTAATTTTTGCCCTACGGGGCCTTAATTGGGATGCAAACTTAAGATTACCTTCTTACTCTAGTAGACTTCTCTTATTAAATCTTCCGTCTTGAGCAAATCGTAGAACCATGCTTGGTGTACTGTTTATAAATAACTTTATTCAAGGTAATATTGATAGTGAAGACTTGGTTAGCCAGTTATACTTCTCTGTCCCCTTTAGAAACTCTCGTAACTTCCTACCTCTAACACTTTCTCACTGTAGGTCGAACTATGCCTTGCATGAACCCTTTAGGGCATTATGTTCGAACATTAACAACTTATATTGTATCATAGCTAATTCAAATTCTGTAGACTTAAAATCTTTAATTCTTTCTCATCTGTGTTGAATTTAGTCCTCACTAATGTATTTTTCTTTTTTCCTCGTTTATCTTTTTTCTATCCATGAAATATATATCTTTACTTACTATCTAATGTTGGATTTTCGTTTGCGCTTCCTCCGGTCGATGTAGCGTACTAACAACTAACACCTAACACTAACAACTAACACCTAACAATCTTCTCTGATCGGATTGGGTTTTTCTGGGTTTTCCCCAATCCTTTTGCAACAAATGTTCGGTCATTTTAAATAAATAAATTTTTTAATTATTCTTTTGTTCACCCAGACTAGTCGTTAAATTTTTGTTTTAAATTGTAATTATTTACTTCACTTTCAATTTTAATTTTTTTTTTAATCTTAAAGATAATTTTAAATTAATTTTATGAAAATTTTTTTTATACCCGCTACTCATAGAGTAGAAGGGTATTATAACTTTGTTCAAACCTAAAAAGGTATGTAAAAGGCAGAAAGAGACACCTCCGACCCCATAAAGTATATATATTCTGGCTCAGGATCAACAGCCGAGTCGATATAGCCATGTCCGTCTGTCCGTCTGTCTGTCCGTGTGAAAATCTAGATCTCAGCTATTATAAGAGCTAGAACTACCAAATTTGGTGACAAAATGTGTTATTATTGCACGCTGATCAAGTTTATTTCGGATTTTGGCCACGCCACCTTTCACCCCTGTGAATCGAAAAAACATTAATTACAAGACAGACGGACATGGCTATATCGACACGGCTGTTGATCCTGAGCCAGAATATACATACTTTATGGGGTCGGAGGTGTCTCCTTCTGCCTGTTACATATATTTTCGGTTTGAACAAAGTTATAATACCCTTCTACTCTATAAGTATCGGGTATAAAAATGCTCACAGCTGGTTGATTTGAAAAAAAAAATAACTGTACATTCGAAGATTCTAGAAATTTCTATGGCAATCACACGTGTTTTCGGTTGGTCATTGAATTATACGCAGCTTAAATTTCTTCGTATTGCGTAGACAAGTGCAAAGTTTTGTTTTGACAAAATATCAAAAATAAACAAACAATGTGTTTTCCAGCTACATTTGAAGAAAAAATGGGAAAGCTGCTGTTATGAGCTTATTGGAACGTCAAAAACTTGACTGTTTTCACTGAAAGAAAGCCTTTTAACTGTTCAGCCTACGATCAGAAATGCAGTACACCTAAAGCGTCTAAAAATCAAGAAAAAACTCCCTTTGAAAGGAAGAATACATGACCAATCTGACACTCGACTAAACGATTGGCGTTCAGTTGTCTTTACTGATGAAAAACATTTTAATTTGGATGGCCCTGATGGATTTCAATATTATTATCACGATTTGCAAAAAGATGAGCTATATTTAAGTCGCCACCATAGCAGTGAAAGGGAAATTATGGTGAGGGGTGCTATCACGTTTTATGGAACAATTGACTTGATTTTCATCGATCAAAAGATGAACGACGATTGCTTCAAAACATTGCTGGAGTCCGTTTTTCCAAAATTAAAAGATCTCTTTGAAGCAATTCATTCGATTTTTCAACAGGACAATCCTATTCATAACTCTCGAGTAGTAAATTCCTTTATTTCGAGCCAAAACGTTAATATTATGACATGGCCACCTTACTCGCAAGATCTTAACGTTATTTAAAATGTTTGGGGGTGGCTAACACGGAAGGTATACGAAGAAGGAAAGCAACACGAAGATAAGGAAACATTAAATGCAGCTATTAAACGTGCTTGGAGCGAGATTTCCTAGAACTTCATAGATTCCTTGTATGAAGGACCGGATTTATGAAGTAATTACTAAAACAAGTAAGACAGCTACAGTCGAGTGTGCTCGACTGTAATATACCCGCTACCCAGCTGCTCGTACATCATTTATTTGCGGAACAAAAAAAATTGCTACAATCATATTTTGACCGTAAAAATCAATGGACTTACAATCGACTCGAACCCGTAAATGCATAATAGTACTGTTCGTTTTGCAGTCAACAACTTAACCCATTTCACCACCGTACACGCAAACACGATTCGGCACAATGCTGCCGGCAGCGCTGCTTACAGCAATGGAAAACGTTAAGCTCAATAACTTCTGTGTTTATTATCCGATTGTTACCAAATTTTCAGAGTTCATCTGGTTCGCTATAGTTATCATGCAAACCGAAAATGAACAATATGGGATCAAAATTGCGCTTGTAATTAATGTTTTTTCGATTCACAGGGGTGGAAGGTGGCGTGGCCAAAATCCAAAATAAACTTGATGAGCGTGCAATAATAACACATTTTGTCACCAAATTTGGTAGTTCTAGCTCTTATAATAGCTGAGATCTAGATTTTCACACGGACAGACAGACGGACAGACGGACATGGCTATATCGACTCGGCTGTTGATCCTGAGCCAGAATATACATACTTTATGGGGTCGGAGGTGACTCCTTCTGCCTGTTACATATATTTTCGGTTTGAACAAAGTTATACTCTATGAGTAGCGGGTATAAAAAGGAGGCAGTACTCATTACTAAAATTATTTTTTTTATTTCAAATAAATCAAAAGTGCTCGACTGTAATATACCCGCTACCCAGCTGCTCGTACATCAAAATTATTTGCTGAACAATAAAGAACGGCTACAATCATATTTTAACCGTAAATGGCCATGGACTTATAATTTTTATGCAAAGTCAAAATCTAAAATAAAACAAGTAAGAAAGCTACATTCGAGAAGGCTCGACTGTAATATAACCGCTACCCAGCTACTCGTACATCAAAATTAATTACGGAACAATAAACAACGGCTACAATCATATTTTAACCGTAAAAGGACATGGACTTACAATATTTATGCAAAGTCAAAATCTAAAATAAAACATGTAAGAAAGCTACAGTCGAGTGTGCTCGACTGTAATATACCCGCTACCCAGCTGCTCGTACATAATTTATTTGCGGAACAAAAAAAACGGCTACAATCATATTTTGACCGTAAAAGGCTATGGACTTACAATATTTATGCAAAGTCAAAATCTAAAATAAAAAAAAAACATTTTTGCACACATTTAATTATTGATGCGGGCGGGACTCGAACCCGTAAATGCATAATAGTACTGTTCGTTTTGCAGTCAACAACTTAACCCACTTTATGTCACCTCTGGTGTTCCTCAAGGAAGCCATCTGGGTCCCCTTCTTTTCAGTCTTTTTATGAATGATCTACCTTTGGTCATACGTAACTCGCGTACTCTTATGTATGCAGACGATGTTAAGCTATGCTATCAATTTAAAGATGTATCTTATCACTCTTCTCTTCAATACGACCTTGACCGTTTTCATAGTTGGTGCAGTGCAAACCAATTAAACTTGAACATGGGTAAATGCAAACTAATGACTTTCTCTCGGGCCAGTCCCAAGTACGCCTCATACACTCTTTGTGGTTGCCCCCTGGATAGAATTACCTTGGCTGATGATCTGGGCGTCCGTTTGGATCGCAAACTTAAATTTACTGAATACATTATTTCTATGGTCAATAAGGCCATGGGTGTTCTGGGCTTTATAAAGCGGTGGTCTAAGGAATTCAACGACCCTTATGTCACAGTAACGCTTTATATCTCTCTTGTGCGTACTATTCTTGAGTATGGTTCATGTGTTTAGTGTCCTCAGTATGCATTTTACAAGGACCGCATTGAATCTGTGCAAGAGAATTTTTTAATTTTTGCCCTACGAGGCCTTAATTGGGATGCAAACTTAAGATTACCTTCTTACTCTAGTAGACTTCTCTTATTAAATCTTCCGTCTTTAGCAAATCGTAGAACCATGCTTGGTGTACTGTTTATAAATAACGTTATTCAATGTGATATTGATAGTGAAGACTTGGTTAGCCAGTTATACTTCTCTGTCCCCTTTAGAAACTCTCGTAACTTCCTGCCTCTAACACTTTCTCACTGTAGGTTGAACTATGCCTTGCATGAACCCTTTAGGGCATTATGTTCGAACTATAACAACTTATATTTTATCATAGCTAATTCAAATTCTGTAGACTTAAAATCTTTAATTCTTTCTCATCTGTGTTGAATTTAGTCCTCACTAGTGTATTTTTCTTTTTTCCTCGTTTATAGTTTTTCTATCCATGAACTATATATCTATACTTACTATCTAATGTTGGATTTTCTTTTTTTTTTCTAATACCTAACACTAACAACTAACGCCTAACAATCTTCTCTGATCTGATTGGGTTTTTCTGGGTTTTCCCCAATCCTTTTGCAACAAATGTTGGATCATTTTAAATAAATAAAATTTTTAATTATTCTTTTGTTCACCCAGATTAGTCGTTAAATTTTTGTTTTAAATTGTAATTATTTACTTCACTTTCAATTTTAATTTTTTTTAATCTTAAAGATAATTTTAACTTAATTTTATGAAAATTTTTTTTATACCCGCTACTCATAGAGTAGAAGGGTATTATAACTTTGTTCAAACCGAAAATGTATGTAACAGGCAGAAGGAGACACCTCCGACCCCATAAAGTATATATATTCTGGCTCAGGATCAACAGCCGAGTCGATATAGCCATGTCCGTCTGTCCGTCTGTCTGTCCGTGTGAAAATCTAGATCTCAGCTATTATAATAGCTAGAACTACCAAATTTTAGTTCTTTAAAAAAAAAGAAAAAGCTTAAGCGGCATGATCTGGGAATCGAACTTCGGGCCTGTCGGTTCAGGAGTTCATCGCTTTTCCACTAAGCTACTGACGCTGTTATCCAACAACTGCAAAAATTTGCATTGTAAGGCATTCTTATTATTTTATGTACAAATAAAGAATTTCTTATTATATCCTGTACAAATAAAGAATTTGCGCTGCCGGCAGCGCTGCTTACAGCTATGGAAAACGTTAAGCTGAATAACTTCTGTGTTTATTATCCGATTGTTACCAAATTTTCAGAGATCATCTAGCTAGCTTTAGTTATCATATAAACCGAAAATGAACAATATGGCATCAAAATTGCGCTTGAAATTAATTTTTTTCGATTTACGGTGGCGGAAGGGGCGTGGCCAAAATCCAAAATAAACTTGATCAGCGTGCAATAATAACACATACTGTCACCAAATTTGGTAGTTATAGCTCTTATAATAGCTGAGATGTAGATTTTCACACGGACAGACAGACGGATATGGCTATATCGACTCGGCTGTTGATCCTGAGCCAGAATATATATACTTTATGGGGTCGGAGGTGTCTCCTTCTGCCTGTTACATACATTTTCGGTTTAAACAAAGATATAATACCCTTCTACTCTATGAGTAGCGGGTATGAAAAAGATAAAGCTTAAGCGGCATAAACTGGGAATCGAACCACGGGCCTGTCGGTTCAGGAGTTCATCGCTTTTCCACTAAGCTACAGACGCCGTTATCCAACAACTGCAAAAATTTGCATTGTAAGGCATTCTTATTATCTCCTGTACAAATAAAGAATTTGCGCTGCCGATTCTTACCAAATTTTTAGAGATCATCTGGCTAGCTATAGTTATCATATAAACCAAAAATGAACAATATGGCATCAAAATTGCGCTTGTAATCAATTTTTTTTATTTACATTCTTTGCACCAATTTAATTTTTGATGCGGGTGGGACTGAACCCATAAATGCATAATAGTTCTCTTCGTTATGCAGCCCACAACTTAACCCATTTCACCACCGTACACGCACACACTATTCGGCACAATGCTGCAAGCAGCGCTGCCGGCAAAAGGAGTAAAAAGTATTGAAAACGTATAACTTTTATTCAGGTACCAAAAAAATCCAAGATTTATCACTTAAACAGTAAAAATAATAATTCTACCTGTTGAAGACTATAAATCGAATACGTGCATGTAAAAAACAATATGTGCCCTTTTAATAATTCGTTATATCGTCTTGTTAAAAAAAACGACCGATAGGTTCTATGGCATCTATACGATGTATCGGTCCGTACCGGCTCGTTTACAGCGGGCAGCAATAAGAAACATGTATACAGAGTTTCATGAAGGTAGCTCAAAAAGGGAGGCAAAAACTTTTATTGCAAAAAATAAGAAAAGCTTGATCTCCCCCACCATGACACGCATGCATGCGGAATCGAACCTTGGACCCATTACCTAAGAGGTCCACCACTTCTCCATTCGGTCATTAAGCCATTACGCAAATTTTGACAAAGTTACATTATGAGACCATTCGGAAATTCTTGCACGACAAAAACAAAGTCTGAATGCATGATGCGTGTTTTTGTTCATATATTTATTCTCATACCTTAACAAGTAAGAAAGCTACATTCGAGAGTGCTCGACTGTAATATACCCGCTACCCAGCTGCTCGTACATGAAAATTATTTGCGGTACAATAAAGAACGGCTACAATCATATTTTGACCGTAAAAGGCTATGGACTTACAATATTTAAGCAAAGTCAAAATCTAAAATAAAAAAAAAAACATTTTATTTTATTTAATTTTTGATGCGGGCGGGACTCGAGCCCGTAAATGCATAATAGTACTATTCGTTTTGCAGTCCACAACTTAACCCATTTCACCACCGTACACGCACACACGATTCGACACAATGCTTCAAGCAGCGCTGCCGGCAGCGCTGCTTACAGCTGTGGAAAACGTTAAGCTGAATAGCTTCTGTGTTTATTATCCGATTGTTACCAAATTTTCAGAGATCATCTGGCTAGCTATAGTTATTATGTAAACCGAAAATGAAGAATATGGCATCAAAATTGCACTTGTTATCAATGTTTTTTCGATTTGCGGGGGCGGAAGGGGGGCGTGGCCAAAATCCAAAATAAACTTGATCAGCGTGCAATAATAACACATATTGTCACCAAATTTGGTTGTCCTAGCTCTTATAATAGCTGAGATCTAGATTATCACACGGACAGACAGACGGACAGACGGACATGGCTATATCGACTCGGCTGTTGATCCTGAGCCAGAATATATATACTTTATGGGGTCGGAGGTGTCTCCTTCTGCCTGTTACATACATTTTCGGTTTGAACAAAGTTATAATACCCTTCTACTCTATGAGTAGCGGGTATAAAAACAACCGATAGGTTCTATGGCATCTATACGATGTATCGGTCCGTACCGGCTCGTTTACAGCGGGCAGCAATAAGAAACATGTATACATAGTTTCATGAAGGTAGCTCAAAAAGGGAGGCAAAAACTTTTATTTGCAAAAAATAAGAAAAGTTCGATCTCCCCCACCATGACACGCATGCATGCGGAATCGAACCTTGGAGCCATTACCTAAGAGGTCCACCACTTCTCCATTCGCTCATTAAGCCATTAAGCAAATTTTGACAAAGTTACATTATGAGACCCTTCGGAAATTCTTGCACGACAAAAACAAAGTCTGAATGCATGATGCGTGTTTTTGTTGATATTTATTCTCATAACTTAAGAAGTAAGAAAGCTACATTCGAGTTTGCTCGACTGTAATATACCCTGTGTCTCCTTCTTCCTGTTACATACATTTTCAGTTTGAACAAAGTTATAATACCCTTCTACTCTAGGAGTAGCGGGTATAAAAACGATCGATAGGTTATATGCCATCTATACGATGTATAGGTCCGTAACGGCTCGTTCCGACTTATTTACAGCGGGCAGCAATAAGAAATATGTATACAAAGTTTCATGAAGGTAGCTCAAAAAGGGAGGCAAAAACTTTTATTTGCAAAAAATAAGAAAAGTTCGATCTCCCCCACTATGACACGCATGCATGCGGAATCGAACCTTGGAGCCATTACCTAAGAGGTCCACCACTTCTCCATTCGGTCATTAAGCCATTACGCAAATTTTGACAAAGTTACATTATGAGACCATTCGGAAATTCTTGCACGACAAAAACAAAGTCTGAATGCATGATGCATGTTTTTGTTGATATTTATTCTCATAACTTAAACTTATAATTAAATAAAAAATAAAAATAAAAAAATATAAGAAAAAGCTGCGCTCTAACAATCGCACACAGCTGATTTAAGAGACTGTCACTTCTCCACTTGTTAACTAAGTTCATTATGAGCCATTAAAAAATTTTTAAATAAAAAGCACGACCACCAATTAATGCATATTCAAAAATTAAAGTATTAGTTCAAAAAAAAAAAAAAAAAAAAAGGCTTAAGCGGCATGAACTGGGAATCGAACTTCGGGCCTGTCGGTTCAGGAGTTCATCGCTTTTCCACTAAGCTACTGACGCTGTTATCCAACAACTGCAAAAATTTGCATTGTAAGGCATTCTTATTATTTTAGGTACAAATAAATAATTTCTTATTATATCCTGTACAAATAAAGAATTTGCGCTGCCGGCAGCGCTTCTTACAGCTATGGAAAACGTTAAGCTGAATAACTTCTGTGTTTATTATCCGATTGTTACTAAATTTTCAGAGATCATCTAGCTAGCTTTAGTTATCATATAAACCGAAAATGAACAATATGGCATCAAAATTGCGCTTGTAATTAATTTTTTTCGATTTACGGGGGCGGAAAGGGCGTGGCGAAAAACCAAAATAAACTTGATCAGCGTGCAATAATAACACATACTGTCACCAAATTTGGTAGTTATAGCTCCTATAATAGCTGAGATGTAGATTTTCACACGGACAGACAGACGGACATGGCTATATCGACTCGGCTGTTGATCCTGAGCCAGAATATATATACTTTATGGGGTCGGAGGTGTCTCCTACTGCCTGTTACATACATTTTCGGTTTAAACAAAGTTATAATACCCTTCTACTCTATGAGTAGCGGGTATGAAAAAAGAAAAAGCTTAAGAATCGAACCATGGGCCTGTCGGTTCAGGAGTTCATCGCTTTGCCACTAAGCTACAGACGCCGTTATCCAACAACTGCAAAAATTTGCATTGTAAGGCATTCTTATTATCTCCTGTACAAATAAAGAATTTGCGCTGCCGGCAGCGCTGCTTACAGCTATGGAAAACGTTAAGCTGAATAACTTCTGTGTTTATTATCCGATTGTTACCAATTTTTTTTCAGAGATCATCTGGCAAGCTATTGTTATCATATAAACCGAAAATGAATAATATGGCATTTAAATTGCGCTTGTAATCAATTTTTTTCGATTTACAGGGGCGGAAGGGGGCGTGGCCAAAATCCAAAATAAACTTGATCAGAGTGTAATAATAACACATACTGTCACCAAATTTGGTAGTTCTAGCTCTAATAATAGCTGAGATCTAGGTTTTCATACGGACACACAGACAGACGGACATGGCTATATCGACTCGGCTGTTGATCCTGAGCCAGAATATATAACTTTATGGGGTCGGAGGTGTCTCCTTCTGCCAGTTACATACATTTTCGGTTTGAACAAAGTTATAATACCCTTCTACACTATGAGTAGAGGGTATAAAAACGACCGATAGGTTCTATGGCATCTATACGATGTATCGGTCCGTACCGGCTCGTTTACAGCGGGCAGCAATAAGAAACATGTATACAAAGTTTCATGAAAGTAGCTCAAAAAGGGAGGCAAAAACTTTTATTTGCAAAAAATAAGAAAAGTTCGATCTCCCCCACCATGACACGCATGCATGCGGAATCGAACCTTGGACCCATTACCTAAGAGGTCCACCACTTCTCCATTCGGTCATTAAGCCATTAAGCAAATTTTGACAAAGTTACATTATGAGACTATTCGGAAATTCTTGCACGACAAAAACAAAGTCTGAATGCATGATGCGTGTTTTTATTGATATTTATTCTCATAACTTAAACATACACATAAATAAAAAATAAAAATAAAAAAATATAAGAAAAAGCTGCGCTCTAACAATCGCACACAGCTGATTTAAAAGACTGTCACTTCTCCACTTGTTAATAAAGTTCATTGTGAGCCATTAAAAGAATTTTAAATAAAATGCACGACCACCAAATAATGCATATTCAAAAATTAATGTATTAGTTCTTAAAAAAAAAAAGAAAAAGCTTAAGCGGCATGATCTGGGAATCGAACTTCGGGCCTGTCGGTTCAGGAGTTCATCGCTTTTCCACTAAGCTGCTGACGCTGTTATCCAACAACTGCAAAAATTCGCATTGTAAGGCATTCTTATTATTTTATGTACAAATAAAGAATTTCTTATTATATCCTGTACAAATAAAGAATTTGCGCTGCCGGCAGCGCTGCTTACAGCTATGGAAAACGTTAAGCTGAATAACTTCTGTGTTTATTATCCGATTGTTACCAAATTTTCAGAGATCATCTAGCTAGCTTTAGTTATCATATAAACCGAAAATGAACAATATGGCATCAAAATTGCGCTTGAAATTAATTTTTTCGATTTACGGTGGCGGAAGGGGCGTGGCCAAAATCCAAAATAAACTTGATCAGCGTGCAATAATAACACATACTGTCACCAAATTTGGTAGTTATAGCTCTTATAATAGCTGAGATGTAGATTTTCACACGGACAGACAGACGGATATGGCTATATCGACTCGGCTGTTGATCCTGAGCCAGAATATATATACTTTATGGGGTCGGAGGTGTCTCCTTCTGCCTGTTACATACATTTTCGGTTTAAACAAAGATATAATACCCTTCTACTCTATGAGTAGCGGGTATGAAAAAAGATAAAGCTTAAGCGGCATAAACTGGGAATCGAACCACGGGCCTGTCGGTTCAGGAGTTCATCGCTTTTCCACTAAGCTACAGACGCCGTTATCCAACAACTGCAAAAATTTGCATTGTAAGGCATTCTTATTATCTCCTGTACAAATAAAGAATTTGCGCTGCCGATTCTTACCAAATTTTTAGAGATCATCTGGCTAGCTATAGTTATCATATAAACCAAAAATGAACAATATGGCATCAAAATTGCGCTTGTAATCAATTTTTTTTATTTACATTCTTTGCACCAATTTAATTTTTGATGCGGGTGGGACTGAACCCATAAATGCATAATAGTTCTCTTCGTTATGCAGCCCACAACTTAACCCATTTCACCACCGTACACGCACACACTATTCGGCACAATGCTGCAAGCAGCGCTGCCGGCAAAAGGAGTAAAAAGTATTGAAAACGTATAACTTTTATTCAGGTACCAAAAAAATCCAAGATTTATCACTTAAACAGTAAAAATAATAATTCTACCTGTTGAAGACTATAAATCGAATACGTGCATGTAAAAAACAATATGTGCCCTTTCAATAATTCTTTATATACTTGAATGGAAAGTGTTCTGGAGCACTTTAACTTTTAATAAATTTTGTTAAAAAAACGATCCGTACCGGCTCGTGCCGACTTATTTACAGCGGGCAGCAATAAGAAACATGTATACAAAGTTTCATGAAAGTAGCTCAAAAAGGGAGGCAAAAACTTTTATTTGCAAAAAATAAGAAATGTTCGATCTCCCCCACCATGACACGCATGCATGCGGAATCGAACCTTGGACCCATTACCTAAGAGGTCCACCACTTCTCCATTCGGTCATTAAGCCATTAAGCAAATTTTGACAAAGTTACATTATGAGACCATTCGGAAATTCTTGCACGACAAAAACAAAGTCTGAATGCATGATGCGTGTTTTTGTTGATATTTATTCTCATAATTTAAACATACAATTAAATAAAAAATAAAAATAAAAAAATATAAGAAAAAGCTGGGCACTAACAATCGCACACAGCTTATTTAAGAGACTGTCACTTCTCCACTTGTTACCTAAGTTCATTGTGAGCCATAAAAAAAATTTTTAATAAAATGCACGACCACCAATTAATGCATATTCAAAAATTAAAGTATTAGTTCTTAAAAAAAAACAAGTAAGAAAGCTACAGTCGAGTGTGCTCGACTGTAATATACCCGCTACCCAGCTGCTTGTACATAATTTATTTGCGGTACACCATGACACGCATGCATTCGGAATCGAACCTAAGAGGTCCACCACTTCTCCAGTCGGTCATTAAGCCATTAAGCAAATTTTGACAAAGTTACATTATGAGACCATTCGGAAATTCTTGCACGACAAAAACATAGTCTGAATGCATGATGCGTGTTTTTATTGATATTTATTCTCATAACTTAAACATACACATAAATAAAAAATAAAAATAAAAAAATATAAGAAAAAGCTGCGCTCTAACAATCGCACACAGCTGATTTAAAAGACTGTCACTTCTCCACTTGTTAACAAAGTTCATTGTGAGCCATTAAAAGAATTTTAAATAAAATGCACGACCACCAAATAATGCATATTCAAAAATTAATGTATTAGTTCTTAAAAAAAAAAAGAAAAAGCTTAAGCGGCATGAACTGGGAATCGAACTTCGGGCCTGTCGGTTCAGGAGTTCATCGCTTTTCTACTAAGCTACTGACGCTGTTATCTAACGACTGCAAAAATTTGTTTTGTAAGGCATTCTTATTATTTCCTGTACAAATAAAGAATTTCTTATTAATTCCTGTACAAATATAGAATTTGCGCTGCCGGCAGAGCTGCTTACAGCTATGGAAAACATTAAGCTGAATAACTTCTGTGTTTATTATCCGATTCTTACCAAATTTTTAGAGATCATCTGGCTAGCTATAGTTATCATATAAACCAAAAATGAACAATATGGCATCAAAATTGCGCTTGTAATCAATGTTTTTTTTTATTACAGGGGCGGAAGGGGGCGAGTCCCAAATCCACAATAAACTTGATCAGCGTGCAATAATAACACATTTTGTCACCAAATTTTGTAGTTCTAGCTCCTATAATAGCTGAGATCTAGATTCACACGGACAGACGGACGGACAGACGGACATGGCTATATCGACTCGGCTGTTGATCCTGAGCCAGAATATATATACTTTATGGGGTCGGAGGTGTCTCTTTCTACCTGTTACATAAATTTTCGGTTTGAACAAAGTTATAATACCCTTCTACTCTATGAGTAGCGGGTATAAAATTTTTAAGCGGCATGAACTGGTAATCGAACCACGGGCCTGTCGGTTCAGGAGTTCATCGCTTTTCCACTAAGCTACTGACGCTGTTATCCAACAACTGCAAAAATTTGCATTGTAAGGCATTCTTATTATTTCCTGTACAAATAAAGAATTTACAGCTATGGAAAACGTTAAGCTGAATAACTTCTGTGCTTATTATCCGATTGTTACCAAATATTTAGAGATCATCTGGCTAGCTATAGTTATCATATAAAAAAATGAACAATATGGCATCAAAATTGCGCTTGTAATCAATTTTTTTTTATTTACATTCTTTGCACCAATTTAATTTTTGATGCGGGTGGGACTGAACCCATAAATGCATAATAGTTCTCTTCGTTATGCAGCCCACAACTTAACCGCGCTGCCGGCAAAAGGAGTAAAAAGTATTGAAAACGTATAACTTTTATTCAGGTACCAAACAAATCCAAGATTTATCACTTAAACAGTAAAAATAATAATTGAACCTGTTGAAGACTATAAATCGAATACGTGCATGTAAAAAACAATATGTGCCCTTTCAATAATTCTTTATATACTTGAATGGAAAGTGTTCTGGAGCACTCTAACTTTTAATAAATTTTGTTAAAAAAACGACCGATAGGTTCTATGGCATCTATACGATGTATCGGTCCGTACCGGCTCGTGCCGACTTATTTACAGCGAGCAGCAATAAGAAACATGTATACAAAGTTTCATGAAAGTAGCTTAAAAAGGGAGGCAAAAACTTTTATTTGCAAAAAAATAAGAAAAGTTCGATCTCCCCACCATGACACGCATGCATAAGCCGAATCGAACCTTGACCCATTACCTAAGAGGTCCACCACTTCTCCATTCGGTCATTAAGCCATTAAGCAAATTTTGACAAAGTTACATTATGAGACCATTCGGAAATTCTTGCACGACAAAAACAAAGTCTGAATGCATGATGCGTGTTTTTGTTGATATTTATTCTCATAACTTAAACATACAATTAAATAAAAAATCAAAATAAAAAAATATAAGAAAAAGCTGGGCACTAACAATCGCACACAGCTTATTTAAGAGACTGTCACTTCTCCACTTGTTAACTAAGTTCATTGTGAGCCATTAAAAAAATTTTTAATAAAATGCACGACCACCAATTAATGCATATTCAAAAATTAAAGTATTAGTTCTTAAAAAAAAAAAGTAAGAAAGCTACAGTCGAGTGTGCTCGACTGTAATATACCCGCTACAGGAGCTCATCGCTTTTACACTAAGTTACTGACGCTGTTATCCAACAACTGCAAAAATTTGCATTGTAAGGCATTCTTATTATTTCCATGTAAAATAAAGAATTTGCGCTCACGCACTTCTGCTTGCTATGGAAAACGTTAAGCCTGAATAACTTTTGACAAAGTTTCATTATGCGATTGTTACCAAATTTTGCACGAGATCAAAGTCTGACTAGCTATAGTGCGTATCATGAAACCAAAAATCGAACAAGCTATGGCATCAAAATTGCGCTTGTAATCAATTTTTTTTTATTTACAGGGGCGGAAGGGCTGGCCAAAAAAATCTTTAATAAACTTGCATCAGCGTGCAATAATAACACATTTTGTCACCAAATTTGGTAGTTCTAGCTCTTAAAAATAGCTAAGATCTAGATTTTCACACGGACAAGACAGACGGACATGGCTATATCGACTCGGCTGTTGATCCTGAGCCAGAATATATATACTTTATGGGGTCGGAGGTGTCTCCTTCTGCCCGTTAAGTACATTTTCGGTTTGAACAAAGTTATAATACCCTTCTACTCTATGAGTTAGAAGGTCTAAAATAAAAAAAGCTTAAGCGGCATGAACTGGGAATCGAACCACGGGCCTGTCGGTGCAGGAGTTCATCGCTTTTCCACTAAGCTACTGACGCTGTTATCCAACAACTGCAAAAATTTGCATTGTAAGGCATTCTTATTATTTCCCGTACAAATAAAGAATTTGCGCTGCCGGCAGCGCTGCTTACAGCTATGGAAAACGTTAAGCTGAATAACTTCTGTGTTTATTATCCGATTGTTACCAAATTTTCAGAGATCATCTGGCTAGCTATAGTTATCATATAAACCAAAAATGAACAATATGGCATCAAAATTGCGCTTGTAATCAATTTTTTTATTTACAGGGGCGGAAGGGGCGTGGCCAAAATCCAAAATAAACTTGATCAGCGTGCAATAATAACACATTTTGTCACCAAATTTGGTAGTTCTAGCTCCTATAATAGCTGAGATCTAGATTTTCACACGGACAGACAGACGGACAGACGGACATGGCTATATCGACTCGGCTGTTGATCCTGAGCCAGAATATATATACTTTATGGGGTCGGAGGTGTCTCCTTCTGCCTGTTACATACATTTTCGGTTTAAAGAAAGTTATAATACCCTTCTACTCTATGAGTAGCGGGTATAAAAAAGAAAAAGCTTAAGCGGCATGAACTGGGAATCGAACCACGGGCCTGTCGGTTCAGGAGTTCATCGCTTTTCCACTAAGCTACTGACGCTGTTATCCAACAACTGCAAAAATTTGTATTGTAAGGCATTCTTATTATTTCCTGTACAAATAAAGAATTTGCGCTGCCGGCAGCGCTGCTTGTAAGCAGCTTTGGAAAACGTTAAGCTGAATAACTTCTGTGTTTATTATCCGATTGTTACCAAATTTTCAGAGATCATCTGGCTAGCTATAGTTATCATGTAAACCAAAAATGAACAATATGGCATCAAAATTGCGCTTGTAATCAATTTTTTTTTATTTACAGGGGCGGAAGGGGCGTGGCCAAAATCCACAATAAACTTGATCAGCGTGCAATAATAACACATTTTGTCACCAAATTTGGTAGTTCTAGCTCTTATAATAGCTAAGATCTAGATTTTCACACGGAAAGACGGACGGACATGGCTATATCGACTCGGCTGTTGATCCTGAGCCAGAATATATATACTTTATGGGGTCGGAGGTGTCTCCTTCTGCCAGTTACGTACATTTTCGGTTTGAACAAAGTTATAATACCCTTCTACTCTATGAGTAGCGGGTATAAAAAAGAAAAAGCTTAAGCGGCATGAACTGGGAATCGAACCACGGGCCTGTCGGTGCAGGAGTTCATCGCTTTTCCACTAAGCTACTGACGCTGTTATCCAACAACTGCAAAAATTTGCATTGTAAGGCATTCTTATTATTTCCTGTACAAATAAAGAATTTGCGCTGCCGGCAGCGCTGCTTACAGCTATGGAAAACGTTAAGCTGAATAACTTCTGTGTTTATTATCCGATTGTTACCAAATTTTCAGAGATCATCTGGCTAGCTATAGTTATCATATAAACCAAAAATGAACAATATGGCATCAAAATTGCGCTTGTAATCAATTTTTTTTTATTTACAGGGGCGGAAGGGGGCGTGGCCAAAATCCAAAATAAACTTGATCAGCGTGCAATAATAACACATTTTGTCACCAAATTTGGTAGTTCTAGCTCCTATAATAGCTGAGATCTAGGTTTTCACACGGACAGACAGACAGACAGACGGACATGGCTATATCGACTCGGCTGTTGATCCTGAGCCAGAATATATATACTTTATGGGGTCGGAGGTGTCTCCTTCTGCCAGTTACGTACATTTTCGGTTTGAACAAAGTTATAATACCCTTCTACTCTATGAGTAGCGGGTATAAAAAAGAAAAAGCTTAAGCGGCATGAACTGGGAATCGAACCACGGGCCTGTCGGTGCAGGAGTTCATCGCTTTTCCACTAAGCTACTGACGCTGTTATCCAACAACTGCAAAAATTTGCATTGTAAGGCATTCTTATTATTTCCTGTACAAATAAAGAATTTGCGCTGCCGGCAGCGCTGCTTACAGCTATGGAAAACGTTAAGCTGAATAACTTCTGTGTTTATTATCCGATTGTTACCAAATTTTCAGAGATCATCTGGCTAGCTATAGTTATCATATAAACCAAAAATGAACAATATGGCATCAAAATTGCGCTTGTAATCATTTTTTTTTATTTACAGGGGCGGAAGGGGGCGTGGCCAAAATCCAAAATAAACTTGATCAGCGTGCAATAATAACACATTTTGTCACCAAATTTGGTAGTTCTAGCTCCTATAATAGCTAAGATCTAGATTTTCACACGAACAGACAGACGGACATGGCTATATCGACTCGGCTGTTGATCCTGAGCCAGAATATATATACTTTATGGGGTCGGAGGTGTCTCCTTCTGCCAGTTACGTACATTTTTGGTTTGAACAAAGTTATAATACCCTTCTACTCTATGAGTAGCGGGTATAAAAAAGAAAAAGCTTAAGCGGCATGAACTGGGAATCGAACCACGGGCCTGTCGGTGCAGGAGTTCATCGCTTTTCCACTAAGCTACTGACGCTGTTATCCAACAACTGCAAAAATTTGCATTGTAAGGCATTCTTATTATTTCCTGTACAAATAAAGAATTTGCGCTGCCGGCAGCGCTGCTTACAGCTATGGAAAACGTTAAGCTGAATAACTTCTGTGTTTATTATCCGATTGTTACCAAATTTTCAGAGATCATCTGGCTAGCTATAGTTATCATGTAAACCAAAAATGAACAATATGGCATCAAAATTGCGCTTGTAATCAATTTTTTTTTATTTACAGGGGCGGAAGGGGGCGTGGCCAAAATCCAAAATAAACTTGATCAGCGTACAATAATAACACATTTTGTCACCAAATTTGGTAGTTCTAGCTCCTATAATAGCTGAGATCTAGATTTTCACACGGACAGACAGACGGACAGACGGACATGGCTATATCGACTCGGCTGTTGATCCTGAGCCAGAATATATATACTTTATGGGGTCGGAGGTGTCTCCTTCTGCCAGTTACGTACATTTTCGGTTTGAACAAAGTTATAATACCCTTCTACTCTATGAGTAGCGGGTATAAAAAAGAAAAAGCTTAAGCGGCATGAACTAGGAATCGAACCACGGGCCTGTCGGTTCAGGAGTTCATCGCTTTTCCACTAAGCTACTGACGCTGTTATCCAACAACTGCAAAAATTTGCATTGTAAGGCATTCTTATTATTTCCTGTACAAATAAAGAATTTGCGCTGCCGGCAGCGCTGCTTTAACAGCTATGGAAAACGTTAAGCTGAATAACTTCTGTGTTTATTATCCGATTGTTACCAAATTTTCAGAGATCATCTGGCTAGCTATAGTTATCATGTAAACCAAAAATGAACAATATGGCATCAAAATTGCGCTTGTAATCAATTTTTTTTTATTTACAGGGGCGGAAGGGGGCGTGGCCAAAATCCAAAATAAACTTGATCAGCGTGCAATAATAACACATTTTGTCACCAAATTTGGTAGTTCTAGCTCCTATAATAGCTAAGATCTAGGTTTTCACATGGACAGACAGACGGACAGACAGACAGACGGACATGGCTATATCGACTCGGCTGTTGATCCTGAGCCAGAATATATATACTTTATGGGGTCGGAGGTGTCTCCTTCTGCCTGTTACGTACATTTTCGGTTTGAACAAAGTTATAATACCCTTCTACTCTATGAGTAGCGGGTATTAAAAAGAAAAAGCTTAAGCGGCATGAACTGGGAATCGAACCACGGGCCTGTCGGTGCAGGAGTTCATCGCTTTTCCACTAAGCTACTGACGCTGTTATCCAACAACTGCAAAAATTTGCATTGTAAGGCATTCTTATTATTTCCTGTACAAATAAAGAATTTGCGCTGCCGGCAGCGCTGCTTACAGCAATGGAAAACGTTAAGCTGAATAACTTCTGTGTTTATTATCCGATTGTTACCAAATTTTCAGAGATCATCTGGCTAGCTATAGTTATCATGTAAACCGAAAATGAACAATATGGCATCAAAATTGCGCTTGTAATCAATTTTTTTTTATTTACAGGGGCGGAAGGGGGCGTGGCCAAAATCCAAAATAAACTTGATCAGCGTGCAATAATAACACATTTGGTCACCAAATTTGGTAGTTCTAGCTCCTATAATAACTAAGATCTAGGTTTTCACATGGACAGACAGACGGACAGACAGACAGACGGACATGGCTATATCGACTCGGCTGTTGATCCTGAGCCAGAATATATATACTTTATGGGGTCGGAGGTGTCTCCTTCTGCCAGTTACGTACATTTTCGGTTTGAACAAAGTTATAATACCCTTCTACTCTATGAGTAGCGGGTATAAAAAAGAAAAAGCTTAAGCGGCATGAACTGGGAATCGAACCACGGGCCTGTCG
This sequence comes from Zaprionus ghesquierei, assembly GCA_018904095.1. NCBI lineage: Eukaryota > Metazoa > Arthropoda > Insecta > Diptera > Drosophilidae > Zaprionus > Zaprionus ghesquierei. The sequence continues at coordinate 31,975 of JAEIGP010000164.1, read as the reverse complement.
GTGCAGGAGTTCATCGCTTTTCCACTAAGCTACTGACGCTGTTATCCAACAACTGCAAAAATTTGCATTGTAAGGCATTCTTATTATTTCCTGTACAAATAAAGAATTTGCGCTGCCGGCAGCGCTGCTTACAGCTATGGAAAACGTTAAGCTGAATAACTTCTGTGTTTATTATCCGATTGTTACCAAATTTTCAGAGATCATCTGGCTAGCTATAGTTATCATGTAAACCAATAATGAACAATATGGCATCAAAATTGCGCTTGTAATCAATTTTTTTTTATTTACAGGGGCGGAAGGGGCGTGGCCAAAATCCACAATAAACTTGATCAGCGTCCAATAATAACACATTTTTTCACCAAATTTGGTAGTTCTAGCTCCTATAATAGCTGAAATCTAGGTTTTCACACGGACAGACAGACAGACGGACATGGCTATATCGACTCGGCTGTTGATCCTGACCCAGAATATATATACTTTATGGGGTCGGAGGTGTCTCCTTCTGCCAGTTACGTACATTTTCGGTTTGAACAAAGTTATAATACCCTTCTACTCTATGAGTAGCGGGTATAAAAAAGAAAAAGCTTAAGCGGCATGAACTGGGAATCGAACCACGGGCCTGTCGGTGCAGGAGTTCATCGCTTTTCCACTAAGCTACTGACGCTGTTATCCAACAACTGCAAAAATTTGCATTGTAAGGCATTCTTATTATTTCCTGTACAAATAAAGAATTTGCGCTGCCGGCAGCGCTGCTTACAGCTATGGAAAACGTTAAGCTGAATAACTTCTGTGTTTATTATCCGATTGTTACCAAATTTTCAGAGATCATCTGGCTAGCTATAGTTATCATATAAACCAAAAATGAACAATATGGCATCAAAATTGCGCTTGTAATCAATTTTTTTTTATTTACAGGGGCGGAAGGGGGCGTGGCCAAAATCCAAAATAAACTTGATCAGCGTGCAATAATAACACATTTTGTCACCAAATTTGGTAGTTCTAGCTCCTATAATAGCTAAGATCTAGGTTTTCACATGGACAGACAGACGGACAGACAGACAGACGGACATGGCTATATCGACTCGGCTGTTGATCCTGACCCAGAATATATATACTTTATGGGGTCGGAGGTGTCTCCTTCTGCCAGTTACGTACATTTTCGGTTTGAACAAAGTTATAATACCCTTCTACTCTATAAGTAGCGGGTATAAAAAAGAAAAAGCTTAAGCGGCATGAACTGGGAATCGAACCACGGGCCTGTCGGTTCAGGAGTTCATCGCTTTTCCACTAAGCTACTGACGCTGTTATCCAACAACTGCAAAAATTTGCATTGTAAGGCATTCTTATTATTTCCTGTACAAATAAAGAATTTGCGCTGCCGGCAGCGCTGCTTACAGCTATGGAAAACGTTAAGCTGAATAACTTCTGTGTTTATTATCCGATTGTTACCAAATTTTCAGAGATCATCTGGCTAGCTATAGTTATCATGTAAACCAAAAATGAACAATATGGCATCAAAATTGCGCTTGTAATCAATTTTTTTTTATTTACAGGGGCGGAAGGGGGCGTGGCCAAAATCCAAAATAAACTTGATCAGCGTGCAATAATAACACATTTTGTCACCAAATTTGGTAGTTCTAGCTCCTATAATAGCTAAAATCTAGGTTTTCACACGGACAGACAGACAGACAGACAGACGACATGGCTATATCGACTCGGCTGTTGATCCTGAGCCAGAATATATATACTTTATGGGGTCGGAGGTGTCTCCTTCTGCCAGTTACGTACATTTTCGGTTTGAACAAAGTTATAATACCCTTCTACTCTATGAGTAGCGGGTATAAAAAAGAAAAAGCTTAAGCGGCATGAACTGGGAATCGAACCACGGGCCTGTCGGTGCAGGAGTTCATCGCTTTTCCACTAAGCTACTGACGCTGTTATCCAACAACTGCAAAAATTTGCATTGTAAGGCATTCTTATTATTTCCTGTACAAATAAAGAATTTGCGCTGCCGGCAGCGCTGCTTACAGCTATGGAAAACGTTAAGCTGAATAACTTCTGTGTTTATTATCCGATTGTTACCAAATTTTCAGAGATCATCTGGCTAGCTATAGTTATCATGTAAACCAAAAATGAACAATATGGCATCAAAATTGCGCTTGTAATCAATTTTTTTTTATTTACAGGGGCGGAAGGGGCGTGGCCAAAATCCACAATAAACTTGATCAGCGTGCAATAATAACACATTTTGTCACCAAATTTTGTAGTTCTAGCTCCTATAATAGCTAAGATCTAGGTTTTCACATGGACAGACAGACGGACAGACAGACAGACGGACATGGCTATATCGACTCGGCTGTTGATCCTGACCCAGAATATATATACTTTATGGGGTCGGAGGTGTCTCCTTCTGCCAGTTACGTACATTTTCGGTTTGAACAAAGTTATAATACCCTTCTACTCTATGAGTAGCGGGTATAAAAAAGAAAAAGCTTAAGCGGCATGAACTGGGAATCGAACCACGGGCCTGTCGGTTCAGGAGTTCATCGCTTTTCCACTAAGCTACTGACGCTGTTATCCAACAACTGCAAAAATTTGCATTGTAAGGCATTCTTATTATTTCCTGTACAAATAAAGAATTTGCGCTGCCGGCAGCGCTGCTTTAAGCAGCTATGGAAAACGTTAAGCTGAATAACTTCTGTGTTTATTATCCGATTGTTACCAAATTTTCAGAGATCATCTGGCTAGCTATAGTTATCATGTAAACCAAAAATGAACAATATGGCATCAAAATTGCGCTTGTAATCAATTTTTTTTATTTACAGGGGCGGAAGGGGGCGTGGCCAAAATCCAAAATAAACTTGATCAGCGTGCAATAATAACACATTTTGTCACCAAATTTGGTAGTTCTAGCTCCTATAATAGCTAAGATCTAGGTTTTCACACGGAACAGACAGACAGACAGACGGACATGGCTATATCGACTCGGCTGTTGATCCTGAGCCAGAATATATATACTTTATGGGGTCGGAGGTGTCTCCTTCTGCCAGTTACGTACATTTTCGGTTTGAACAAAGTTATAATACCCTTCTACTCTATGAGTAGCGGGTATAAAAAAGAAAAAGCTTAAGCGGCATGAACTGGGAATCGAACCACGGGCCTGTCGGTGCAGGAGTTCATCGCTTTTCCACTAAGCTACTGACGCTGTTATCCAACAACTGCAAAAATTTGCATTGTAAGGCATTCTTATTATTTCCTGTACAAATAAAGAATTTGCGCTGCCGGCAGCGCTGCTTACAGCTATGGAAAACGTTAAGCTGAATAACTTCTGTGTTTATTATCCGATTGTTACCAAATTTTCAGAGATCATCTGGCTAGCTATAGTTATCATGTAAACCGAAAATGAACAATATGGCATCAAAATTGCGCTTGTAATCAATTTTTTTTATTTACAGGGGCGGAAGGGGGCGTGGCCAAAATCCAAAATAAACTTGATCAGCGTGCAATAATAACACATTTTGTCACCAAATTTGGTAGTTCTAGCTCCTATAATAGCTAAGATCTAGGTTTTCACATGGACAGACAGACGGACAGACAGACAGACGGACATGGCTATATCGACTCGGCTGTTGATCCTGAGCCAGAATATATATACTTTATGGGGTCGGAGGTGTCTCCTTCTGCCAGTTACGTACATTTTCGGTTTGAACAAAGTTATAATACCCTTCTACTCTATGAGTAGCGGGTATAAAAAAGAAAAAGCTTAAGCGGCATGAACTGGGAATCGAACCACGGGCCTGTCGGTGCAGGAGTTCATCGCTTTTCCACTAAGCTACTGACGCTGTTATCCAACAACTGCAAAAATTTGCATTGTAAGGCATTCTTATTATTTCCTGTACAAATAAAGAATTTGCGCTGCCGGCAGCGCTGCTTACAGCTATGGAAAACGTTAAGCTGAATAACTTCTGTGTTTATTATCCGATTGTTACCAAATTTTCAGAGATCATCTGGCTAGCTATAGTTATCATATAAACCAAAAATGAACAATATGGCATCAAAATTGCGCTTGTAATCAATTTTTTTTATTTACAGGGGCGGAAGGGGGCGTGGCCAAAATCCAAAATAAACTTGATCAGCGTGCAATAATAACACATTTTGTCACCAAATTTGGTAGTTCTAGCTCCTATAATAGCTAAGATCTAGGTTTTCACACGGACAGACAGACAAGACGGACAGACGGACATGGCTATATCGACTCGGCTGTTGATCCTGAGCCAGAATATATATACTTTATGGGGTCGGAGGTGTCTCCTTCTGCCAGTTACGTACATTTTCGGTTTGAACAAAGTTATAATACCCTTCTACTCTATGAGTAGCGGGTATAAAAAAGAAAAAGCTTAAGCGGCATGAACTGGGAATCGAACCACGGGCCTGTCGGTGCAGGAGTTCATCGCTTTTCCACTAAGCTACTGACGCTGTTATCCAACAACTGCAAAAATTTGCATTGTAAGGCATTCTTATTATTTCCTGTACAAATAAAGAATTTGCGCTGCCGGCAGCGCTGCTTACAGCTATGGAAAACGTTAAGCTGAATAACTTCTGTGTTTATTATCCGATTGTTACCAAATTTTCAGAGATCATCTGGCTAGCTATAGTTATCATATAAACCAAAAATGAACAATATGGCATCAAAATTGCGCTTGTAATCAATTTTTTTTTATTTACAGGGGCGGAAGGGGGCGTGGCCAAAATCCAAAATAAACTTGATCAGCGTGCAATAATAACACATTTTGTCACCAAATTTGGTAGTTCTAGCTCCTATAATAGCTAAGATCTAGGTTTTCACATGGACAGACAGACGGACAGACAGACAGACGGACATGGCTATATCGACTCGGCTGTTGATCCTGACCCAGAATATATATACTTTATGGGGTCGGAGGTGTCTCCTTCTGCCAGTTACGTACATTTTCGGTTTGAACAAAGTTATAATACCCTTCTACTCTATAAGTAGCGGGTATAAAAAAGAAAAAGCTTAAGCGGCATGAACTGGGAATCGAACCACGGGCCTGTCGGTTCAGGAGTTCATCGCTTTTCCACTAAGCTACTGACGCTGTTATCCAACAACTGCAAAAATTTGCATTGTAAGGCATTCTTATTATTTCCTGTACAAATAAAGAATTTGCGCTGCCGGCAGCGCTGCTTACAGCTATGGAAAACGTTAAGCTGAATAACTTCTGTGTTTATTATCCGATTGTTACCAAATTTTCAGAGATCATCTGGCTAGCTATAGTTATCATGTAAACCAAAAATGAACAATATGGCATCAAAATTGCGCTTGTAATCAATTTTTTTTTATTTACAGGGGCGGAAGGGGGCGTGGCCAAAATTCAAAATAAACTTGATCAGCGTCCAATAATAACACATTTTTTCACCAAATTTGGTAGTTCTAGCTCCTATAATAGCTGAAATCTAGGTTTTCACACGGACAGACAGACAGACGGACATGGCTATATCGACTCGGCTGTTGATCCTGAGCCAGAATATATATACTTTATGGGGTCGGAGGTGTCTCCTTCTGCCAGTTACGTACATTTTCGGTTTGAACAAAGTTATAATACCCTTCTACTCTTTGAGTAGCGGGTATAAAAAAGAAAAAGCTTAAGCGGCATGAACTGGGAATCGAACCACGGGCCTGTCGGTGCAGGAGTTCATCGCTTTTCCACTAAGCTACTGACGCTGTTATCCAACAACTGCAAAAATTTGCATTGTAAGGCATTCTTATTATTTCCTGTACAAATAAAGAATTTGCGCTGCCGGCAGCGCTGCTTACAGCTATGGAAAACGTTAAGCTGAATAACTTCTGTGTTTATTATCCGATTGTTACCAAATTTTCAGAGATCATCTGGCTAGCTATAGTTATCATATAAACCAAAAATGAACAATATGGCATCAAAATTGCGCTTGTAATCAATTTTTTTTTATTTACAGGGGCGGAAGGGGGCGTGGCCAAAATCCAAAATAAACTTGATCAGCGTGCAATAATAACACATTTTGTCACCAAATTTGGTAGTTCTAGCTCCTATAATAGCTAAGATCTAGGTTTTCACATGGACAGACAGACGGACAGACAGACAGACGGACATGGCTATATCGACTCGGCTGTTGATCCTGACCCAGAATATATATACTTTATGGGGTCGGAGGTGTCTCCTTCTGCCAGTTACGTACATTTTCGGTTTGAACAAAGTTATAATACCCTTCTACTCTATAAGTAGCGGGTATAAAAAAGAAAAAGCTTAAGCGGCATGAACTGGGAATCGAACCACGGGCCTGTCGGTTCAGGAGTTCATCGCTTTTCCACTAAGCTACTGACGCTGTTATCCAACAACTGCAAAAATTTGCATTGTAAGGCATTCTTATTATTTCCCGTACAAATAAAGAATTTGCGCTGCCAGCAGCGCTGCTTACAGCTATGGAAAACGTTAAGCTGAATAACTTCTGTGTTTATTATCCGATTGTTACCAAATTTTCAGAGATCATCTGGCTAGCTATAGTTATCATGTAAACCGAAAATGAACAATATGGCATCAAAATTGCGCTTGTAATCAATTTTTTTTTATTTACAGGGGCGGAAGGGGGCGTGGCCAAAATTCAAAATAAACTTGATCAGCGTCCAATAATAACACATTTTTTCACCAAATTTGGTAGTTCTAGCTCCTATAATAGCTGAAATCTAGGTTTTCACACGGACAGACAGACAGACGGACATGGCTATATCGACTCGGCTGTTGATCCTGAGCCAGAATATATATACTTTATGGGGTCGGAGGTGTCTCCTTCTGCCAGTTACGTACATTTTCGGTTTGAACAAAGTTATAATACCCTTCTACTCTTTGAGTAGCGGGTATAAAAAAGAAAAAGCTTAAGCGGCATGAACTGGGAATCGAACCACGGGCCTGTCGGTGCAGGAGTTCATCGCTTTTCCACTAAGCTACTGACGCTGTTATCCAACAACTGCAAAAATTTGCATTGTAAGGCATTCTTATTATTTCCTGTACAAATAAAGAATTTGCGCTGCCGGCAGCGCTGCTTACAGCTATGGAAAACGTTAAGCTGAATAACTTCTGTGTTTATTATCCGATTGTTACCAAATTTTCAGAGATCATCTGGCTAGCTATAGTTATCATATAAACCAAAAATGAACAATATGGCATCAAAATTGCGCTTGTAATCAATTTTTTTTTATTTACAGGGGCGGAAGGGGGCGTGGCCAAAATCCAAAATAAACTTGATCAGCGTGCAATAATAACACATTTTGTCACCAAATTTGGTAGTTCTAGCTCCTATAATAGCTAAGATCTAGGTTTTCACATGGACAGACAGACGGACAGACAGACAGACGGACATGGCTATATCGACTCGGCTGTTGATCCTGAGCCAGAATATATATACTTTATGGGGTCGGAGGTGTCTCCTTCTGCCAGTTACGTACATTTTCGGTTTGAACAAAGTTATAATACCCTTCTACTCTATGAGTAGCGGGTATAAAAAAGAAAAAGCTTAAGCGGCATGAACTGGGAATCGAACCACGGGCCTGTCGGTGCAGGAGTTCATCGCTTTTCCACTAAGCTACTGACGCTGTTATCCAACAACTGCAAAAATTTGCATTGTAAGGCATTCTTATTATTTCCTGTACAAATAAAGAATTTGCGCTGCCGGCAGCGCTGCTTACAGCTATGGAAAACGTTAAGCTGAATAACTTCTGTGTTTATTATCCGATTGTTACCAAATTTTCAGAGATCATCTGGCTAGCTATAGTTATCATGTAAACCAAAAATGAACAATATGGCATCAAAATTGCGCTTGTAATCAATTTTTTTTTATTTACAGGGGCGGAAGGGGGCGTGGCCAAAATTCAAAATAAACTTGATCAGCGTCCAATAATAACACATTTTTTCACCAAATTTGGTAGTTCTAGCTCCTATAATAGCTAAAATCTAGGTTTTCACACGGACAGACAGACAGACGGACATGGCTATATCGACTCGGCTGTTGATCCTGACCCAGAATATATATACTTTATGGGGTCGGAGGTGTCTCCTTCTGCCAGTTACGTACATTTTCGGTTTGAACAAAGTTATAATACCCTTCTACTCTATGAGTAGCGGGTATAAAAAAGAAAAAGCTTAAGCGGCATGAACTGGGAATCGAACCACGGGCCTGTCGGTGCAGGAGTTCATCGCTTTTCCACTAAGCTACTGACGCTGTTATCCAACAACTGCAAAAATTTGCATTGTAAGGCATTCTTATTATTTCCTGTACAAATAAAGAATTTGCGCTGCCGGCAGCGCTGCTTACAGCTATGGAAAACGTTAAGCTGAATAACTTCTGTGTTTATTATCCGATTGTTACCAAATTTTCAGAGATCATCTGGCTAGCTATAGTTATCATATAAACCAAAAATGAACAATATGGCATCAAAATTGCGCTTGTAATCAATTTTTTTTTATTTACAGGGGCGGAAGGGGGCGTGGCCAAAATTCAAAATAAACTTGATCAGCGTGCAATAATAACACATTTTGTCACCAAATTTGGTAGTTCTAGCTCCTATAATAGCTAAGATCTAGGTGTTCACATGGACAGACAGACGGACAGACAGACAGACGGACATGGCTTAATCGACTCGGCTGTTGATCCTGAGCCAGAATATATACTTTAGGGGGTCGGAGGTGTCTCCTTCTGCCAGTTACGTACATTTTCGGTTTGAAAAAAGTTATAATACCCTTCTACTCATTGAGTAGCGGGTATAAAAAGAAAAAGCTTAAGCGGCATGAACTGGGAATCGAGCCACGGGCCTGTCGGTGCAGGAAAACGTTAAGCTGAATAACTTCTGTGTTTATTATCCGATTGTTACCAAATTTTCAGAGATCATCTGGCTAGCTATAGTTATCATGTAAACCAAAAATGAACAATATGGCATCAAAATTGCGCTTGTAATCAATTTTTTTTTATTTACAGGGGCGGAAGGGGGCGTGGCCAAAATTCAAAATAAACTTGATCAGCGTCCAATAATAACACATTTTTTCACCAAATTTGGTAGTTCTAGCTCCTATAATAGCTGAAATCTAGGTTTTCACACGGACAGACAGACAGACAGACGGACATGGCTATATCGACTCGGCTGTTGATCCTGAGCCAGAATATATATACTTTATGGGGTCGGAGGTGTCTCCTTCTGCCAGTTACGTACATTTTCGGTTTGAACAAAGTTATAATACCCTTCTACTCTATGAGTAGCGGGTATTAAAAAGAAAAAGCTTAAGCGGCATGAACTGGGAATCGAACCACGGGCCTGTCGGTGCAGGAGTTCATCGCTTTTCCACTAAGCTACTGACGCTGTTATCCAACAACTGCAAAAATTTGCATTGTAAGGCATTCTTATTATTTCCTGTACAAATAAAGAATTTGCGCTGCCGGCAGCGCTGCTTACAGCTATGGAAAACGTTAAGCTGAATAACTTCTGTGTTTATTATCCGATTGTTACCAAATTTTCAGAGATCATCTGGCTAGCTATAGTTATCATGTAAACCAAAAATGAACAATATGGCATCAAAATTGCGCTTGTAATCAATTTTTTTTGATTTACAGGGGCGGAAGGGGGCGTGGCCAAAATCCAAAATAAACTTGATCAGCGTGCAATAATAACACATTTTGTCACCAAATTTGGTAGTTCTAGCTCCTATAATAGCTAAGATCTAGGTTTTCACATGGACAGACAGACGGACAGACAGACAGACGGACATGGCTATATCGACTCGGCTGTTGATCCTGACCCAGAATATATATACTTTATGGGGTCGGAGGTGTCTCCTTCTGCCAGTTACGTACATTTTCGGTTTGAACAAAGTTATAATACCCTTCTACTCTATAAGTAGCGGGTATAAAAAAGAAAAAGCTTAAGCGGCATGAACTGGGAATCGAACCACGGGCCTGTCGGTTCAGGAGTTCATCGCTTTTCCACTAAGCTACTGACGCTGTTATCCAACAACTGCAAAAATTTGCATTGTAAGGCATTCTTATTATTTCCTGTACAAATAAAGAATTTGCGCTGCCGGCAGCGCTGCTTACAGCTATGGAAAACGTTAAGCTGAATAACTTCTGTGTTTATTATCCGATTGTTACCAAATTTTCAGAGATCATCTGGCTAGCTATAGTTATCATGTAAACCAAAAATGAACAATATGGCATCAAAATTGCGCTTGTAATCAATTTTTTTTATTTACAGGGGCGGAAGGGGGCGTGGCCAAAATCCAAAATAAACTTGATCAGCGTGCAATAATAACACATTTTGTCACCAAATTTGGTAGTTCTAGCTCCTATAATAGCTAAGATCTAGGTTTTCACATGGACAGACAGACGGACAGACGACAGACGGACATGGCTATATCGACTCGGCTGTTGATCCTGAGCCAGAATATATATACTTTATGGGGTCGGAGGTGTCTCCTTCTGCCAGTTACGTACATTTTCGGTTTGAACAAAGTTATAATACCCTTCTACTCTATGAGTAGCGGGTATAAAAAGAAAAAGCTTAAGCGGCATGAACTGGGAATCGAACCACGGGCCTGTCGGTTCAGGAGTTCATCGCTTTTCCACTAAGCTACTGACGCTGTTATCCAACAACTGCAAAAATTTGCATTGTAAGGCATTCTTATTATTTCCTGTACAAATAAAGAATTTGCGCTGCCGGCAGCGCTGCTTACAGCTATGGAAAACGTTAAGCTGAATAACTTCTGTGTTTATTATCCGATTGTTACCAAATTTTCAGAGATCATCTGGCTAGCTATAGTTATCATATAAACCAAAAATGAACAATATGGCATCAAAATTGCGCTTGTAATCAATTTTTTTTTATTTACAGGGGCGGAAGGGGGCGTGGCCAAAATCCAAAATAAACTTGATCAGCGTGCAATAATAACACATTTTGTCACCAAATTTGGTAGTTCTAGCTCCTATAATAGCTAAGATCTAGGTTTTCACATGGACAGACAGACGGACAGACAGACAGACGGACATGGCTATATCGACTCGGCTGTTGATCCTGACCCAGAATATATATACTTTATGGGGTCGGAGGTGTCTCCTTCTGCCAGTTACGTACATTTTCGGTTTGAACAAAGTTATAATACCCTTCTACTCTATAAGTAGCGGGTATAAAAAAGAAAAAGCTTAAGCGGCATGAACTGGGAATCGAACCACGGGCCTGTCGGTTCAGGAGTTCATCGCTTTTCCACTAAGCTACTGACGCTGTTATCCAACAACTGCAAAAATTTGCATTGTAAGGCATTCTTATTATTTCCTGTACAAATAAAGAATTTGCGCTGCCGGCAGCGCTGCTTGTAAGCAGCTTTGGAAAACGTTAAGCTGAATAACTTCTGTGTTTATTATCCGATTGTTACCTAATTTTCAGAGATCATCTGGCTAGCTATAGTTATCATATAAACCAAAAATGAACAATATGGCATCAAAATTGCGCTTGTAATCATTTTTTTTTTATTTACAGGGGCGGAAGGGGGCGTGGCCAAAATCCAAAATAAACTTGATCAGCGTGCAATAATAACACATTTTGTCACCAAATTTGGTAGTTCTAGCTCCTATAATAACTAAGATCTAGGTTTTCACATGGACAGACAGACGGACAGACAGACAGACGGACATGGCTATATCGACTCGGCTGTTGATCCTGAGCCAGAATATATATACTTTATGGGGTCGGAGGTGTCTCCTTCTGCCAGTTACGTACATTTTCGGTTTGAACAAAGTTATAATACCCTTCTACTCTATGAGTAGCGGGTATAAAAAAGAAAAAGCTTAAGCGGCATGAACTGGGAATCGAACCACGGGCCTGTCGGTGCAGGAGTTCATCGCTTTTCCACTAAGCTACTGACGCTGTTATCCAACAACTGCAAAAATTTGCATTGTAAGGCATTCTTATTATTTCCTGTACAAATAAAGAATTTGCGCTGCCGGCAGCGCTGCTTACAGCTATGGAAAACGTTAAGCTGAATAACTTCTGTGTTTATTATCCGATTGTTACCAAATTTTCAGAGATCATCTGGCTAGCTATAGTTATCATGTAAACCAAAAATGAACAATATGGCATCAAAATTGCGCTTGTAATCAATTTTTTTTTATTTACAGGGGCGGAAGGGGGCGTGGCCAAAATCCAAAATAAACTTGATCAGCGTGCAATAATAACACATTTTGTCACCAAATTTGGTAGTTCTAGCTCCTATAATAGCTAAGATCTAGGTTTTCACATGGACAGACAGACGGACAGACAGACAGACGGACATGGCTATATCGACTCGGCTGTTGATCCTGACCCAGAATATATATACTTTATGGGGTCGGAGGTGTCTCCTTCTGCCTGTTACATACATTTTCGGTTTGAACAAAGTTATAATACCCTTCTACTCTATGAGTAGCGGGTATAAAAAAGAAAAAGCTTAAGCGGCATGAACTGGGAATCGAACCACGGGCCTGTCGGTTCAGGAGTTCATCGCTTTTCCACTAAGCTACTGACGCTGTTATCCAACAACTGCAAAAATTTGCATTGTAAGGCATTCTTATTATTTCCTGTACAAATAAAGAATTTGCGCTGCCGGCAGCGCTGCTTGAACAGCTATGGAAAACGTTAAGCTGAATAACTTCTGTGTTTATTATCCGATTGTTACCAAATTTTCAGAGATCATCTGGCTAGCTATAGTTATCATGTAAACCAAAAATGAACAATATGGCATCAAAATTGCGCTTGTAATCAATTTTTTTTTGATTTACAGGGGCGGAAGGGGGCGTGGCCAAAATCCAAAATAAACTTGATCAGCGTGCAATAATAACACATTTTGTCACCAAATTTGGTAGTTCTAGCTCCTATAATAGCTAAGATCTAGGTTTTCACATGGACAGACAGACGGACAGACAGACAGACGGACATGGCTATATCGACTCGGCTGTTGATCCTGACCCAGAATATATATACTTTATGGGGTCGGAGGTGTCTCCTTCTGCCTGTTACATACATTTTCGGTTTGAACAAAGTTATAATACCCTTCTACTCTATGAGTAGCGGGTATAAAAAAGAAAAAGCTTAAGCGGCATGAACTGGGAATCGAACCACGGGCCTGTCGGTTCAGGAGTTCATCGCTTTTCCACTAAGCTACTGACGCTGTTATCCAACAACTGCAAAAATTTGCATTGTAAGGCATTCTTATTATTTCCTGTACAAATAAAGAATTTGCGCTGCCGGCAGCGCTGCTTACAGCTATGGAAAACGTTAAGCTGAATAACTTCTGTGTTTATTATCCGATTGTTACCAAATTTTCAGAGATCATCTGGCTAGCTATAGTTATCATATAAACCGAAAATGAACAATATGGCATCAAAATTGCGCTTGTAATCAATTTTTTTTTATTTACAGGGGCGGAAGGGGGCGTGGCCAAAATCCAAAATAAACTTGATCAGCGTCCAATAATAACACATTTTGTCACCAAATTTGGTAGTTCTAGCTCCTATAATAGCTAAGATCTAGGTTTTCACACGGACAGACAGACAGGACAGACGGACAGACGGAATGGCTATATCGACTCGGCTGTTGATCCTGAGCCAGAATATATATACTTTATGGGGTCGGAGGTGTCTCCTTCTGCCTGTTACATACATTTTCGGTTTGAACAAAGTTATAATACCCTTCTACTCTATGAGTAGCGGGTATAAAAAGAAAAAGCTTAAGCGGCATGAACTGGGAATCGAACCACGGGCCTGTCGGTTCAGGAGTTCATCGCTTTTCCACTAAGCTACTGACGCTGTTATCCAACAACTGCAAAAATTTGCATTGTAAGGCATTCTTTTTATTTCCTGTACAAATAAAGAATTTGCGCTGCCGGCAGCGCTGCTTACAGCTATGGAAAACGTTAAGCTGAATAACTTCTGTGTTTATTATCCGATTGTTACCAAATTTTCAGAGATCATCTGGCTAGCTATAGTTATCATGTAAACCAAAAATGAACAATATGGCATCAAAATTGCGCTTGTAATCAATTTTTTTTGATTTACAGGGGCGGAAGGGGGCGTGGCCAAAATCCAAAATAAACTTGATCAGCGTGCAATAATAACACATTTTGTCACCAAATTTGGTAGTTCTAGCTCCTATAATAGCTAAGATCTAGTTTTTCCAAAATCCAAAATAAACTTTATGGGGTCGGAGGTGTCCTGCCAGTTACGTACATTTTCGGTTTGAACAAAGTTATAATACCTTCTTCCCTTAAAATAGGGGGTATAAAAAAGAAAAAGCTAGCGAACTGGGAATCGAACCACGGGCCTGTCGGTCAGGAGTTCATCGCTTTTCCCTAACTACTGACGCTGTTATCCAAAATCAAAAAATTTGCATTGTAAGGCATTCTTATTATTTCCTGTACAAATAAAGAATTTGCGCTGCCGGCAGCGCTGCTTACAGCTATGGAAAACGTTAAGCTGAATAACTTCTGTGTTTATTATCCGATTGTTACCAAATTTTCAGAGATCATCTGGCTAGCTATAGTTATCATATAAACCAAAAATGAACAATATGGCATCAAAATTGCGCTTGTAATCAATTTTTTTTGATTTACAGGGGCGGAAGGGGGCGTGGCCAAAATCCAAAATAAACTTGATCAGCGTGCAATAATAACACATTTTGTCACCAAATTTGGTAGTTCTAGCTCCTATAATAGCTAAGATCTAGGTTTTCACATGGACAGACAGACGGACAGACAGACAGACGGACATGGCTATATCGACTCGGCTGTTGATCCTGAGCCAGAATATATATACTTTATGGGGTCGGAGGTGTCTCCTTCTGCCAGTTACGTACATTTTCGGTTTGAACAAAGTTATAATACCCTTCTACTCTATGAGTAGCGGGTATAAAAAAGAAAAAGCTTAAGCGGCATGAACTGGGAATCGAACCACGGGCCTGTCGGTGCAGGAGTTCATCGCTTTTCCACTAAGCTACTGACGCTGTTATCCAACAACTGCAAAAATTTGCATTGTAAGGCATTCTTATTATTTCCTGTACAAATAAAGAATTTGCGCTGCCGGCAGCGCTGCTTACAGCTATGGAAAACGTTAAGCTGAATAACTTCTGTGTTTATTATCCGATTGTTATATAGTTATCATATAAACCAAAAATGAACAATATGGCATCAAAATTGCGCTTGTAATCAATTTTTTTTGATTTACAGGGGCGGAAGGGGGCGTGGCCAAAATCCAAAATAAACTTGATCAGCGTGCAATAATAACACATTTTGTCACCAAATTTGGTAGTTCTAGCTCCTATAATAGCTAAGATCTAGGTTTTCACATGGACAGACAGACGGACAGACAGACAGACGGACATGGCTATATCGACTCGGCTGTTGATCCTGACCCAGAATATATATACTTTATGGGGTCGGAGGTGTCTCCTTCTGCCTGTTACATACATTTTCGGTTTGAACAAAGTTATAATACCCTTCTACTCTATGAGTAGCGGGTATAAAAAAAAAAAGCTTAAGCGGCATGAACTGGGAATCGAACCACGGGCCTGTCGGTTCAGGAGTTCATCGCTTTTCCACTAAGCTACTGACGCTGTTATCCAACAACTGCAAAAATTTGCATTGTAAGGCATTCTTATTATTTCCTGTACAAATAAAGAATTTGCGCTGCCGGCAGCGCTGCTTACAGCTATGGAAAACGTTAAGCTGAATAACTTCTGTGTTTATTATCCGATTGTTACCAAATTTTCAGAGATCATCTGGCTAGCTATAGTTATCATGTAAACCAAAAATGAACAATATGGCATCAAAATTGCGCTTGTAATCAATTTTTTTTGATTTACAGGGGCGGAAGGGGGCGTGGCCAAAATCCAAAATAAACTTGATCAGCGTGCAATAATAACACATTTTGTCACCAAATTTGGTAGTTCTAGCTCCTATAATAGCTGAGATCTAGGTTTTCACACGGACTGACAGACTGACAGACGGACAGACGGACATGGCTATATCGACTCGGCTGTTGATCCTGAGCCAGAATATATATACTTTATGGGGTCGGAGGTGTCTCCTTCTGCCTGTTACATACATTTTCGGTTTGAACAAAGTTATAATACCCTTCTACTCTATAAGTAGCGGGTATAAAAAAGAAAAAGCTTAAGCGGCATGAACTGGGAATCGAACCACGGGCCTGTCGGTTCAGGAGTTCATCGCTTTTCCACTAAGCTACTGACGCTGTTATCCAACAACTGCAAAAATTTGCATTGTAAGGCATTCTTATTATTTCCTGTACAAATAAAGAATTTGCGCTGCCGGCAGCGCTGCTTACAGCTATGGAAAACGTTAAGCTGAATAACTTCTGTGTTTATTATCCGATTGTTACCAAATTTTCAGAGATCATCTGGCTAGCTATAGTTATCATGTAAACCGAAAATGAACAATATGGCATCAAAATTGCGCTTGTAATCAATTTTTTTTATTTACAGGGGCGGAAGGGGCGTGGCCAAAATCCACAATAAACTTGATCAGCGTGCAATAATAACACATTTTGTCACCAAATTTGGTAGTTCTAGCTCCTATAATAGCTAAGATCTAGGTTTTCACATGGACAGACAGACGGACAGACAGACAGACGGACATGGCTATATCGACTCGGCTGTTGATCCTGACCCAGAATATATATACTTTATGGGGTCGGAGGTGTCTCCTTCTGCCTGTTACATACATTTTCGGTTTGAACAAAGTTATAATACCCTTCTACTCTATAAGTAGCGGGTATAAAAAAGAAAAAGCTTAAGCGGCATGAACTGGGAATCGAACCACGGGCCTGTCGGTTCAGGAGTTCATCTTTGTTTTTCCACTTAGCTACTGACGCTGTTATCCAACAACTGCAAAAATTTGCATTGTAAGGCATTCTTATTATTTCCTGTACAAATAAAGAATTTGCGCTGCCGGCAGCGCTGCTTACAGCTATGGAAAACGTTAAGCTGAATAACTTCTGTGTTTATTATCCGATTGTTACCAAATTTTCAGAGATCATCTGGCTAGCTATTGTAAACCGAAAATGAACAATATGGCATCAAAATTGCGCTTGTAATCAATGTTTTTTGATTTACGGGGGCGGAAGGGGGCGTGGCCAAAATCCAAAATAAACTTGATCAGCGTGCAATAATAACACATTTGTCACCAAATTTGGTAGTTCTAGCTCTTATAATTCAAAATTTCCTGTACAAATAAAGAATTTGCGCTGCCGGCAGCGCTGCTTACAGCTATGGAAAACGTTAAGCTGAATAACTTCTGTGTTTATTATCCGATTGTTACCAAATTTTCAGAGATCATCTGGCTAGCTATAGTTATCATATAAACCAAAAATGAACAATATGGCATCAAAATTGCGCTTGTAATCAATTTTTTCGATTTACAGGGGCGGAAGGGGGCGTGGCCAAAATCCAAAATAAACTTGATCAGCGTGCAATAATAACACATTTTGTCACCAAATTTGGTAGTTCTAGCTCCTATAATAGCTAAGATCTAGGTTTTCACATGGACAGACAGACGGACAGACAGACAGACGGACAGACCGACATGGCTATATCGACTCGGCTGTTGATCCTGACCCAGAATATATATACTTTATGGGGTCGGAGGTGTCTCCTTCTGCCTGTTACATACATTTTCGGTTTGAACAAAGTGGGTATAAAAAAGAAAAAGCTTAAGCGGCATGAACTGGGAATCGAACCACGGGCCTGTCGGTTCAGGAGTTCATCGCTTTTCCACTAAGCTACTGACGCTGTTATCCAACAACTGCAAAAATTTGTATTGTAAGGCATTCTTATTATTTCCTGTACAAATAAAGAATTTGCGCTGCCGGCAGCGCTGCTTACAGCTATGGAAAACGTTAAGCTGAATAACTTCTGTGTTTATTATCCGATTGTTACCAAATTTTCAGAGATCATCTGGCTAGCTATAGTTATCATATAAACCGAAAATGAACAATATGGCATCAAAATTGCGCTTGTAATCAATTTTTTTTTGATTTACAGGGGCGGAAGGGGGCGTGGCCAAAATCCAAAATAAACTTGATCAGCGTGCAATAATAACACATTTTGTCACCAAATTTGGTAGTTCTAGCTCCTATAATAGCTGAGATCTAGGTTTTCACACGGACAGACAGACGGACAGACGGACATGGCTATATCGACTCGGCTGTTGATCCTGAGCCAGAATATATATACTTTATGGGGTCGGAGGTGTCTCCTTCTGCCAGTTACGTACATTTTCGGTTTGAACAAAGTTATAATACCCTTCTACTCTATGAGTAGCGGGTATAAAAAGAAAAGCTTAAGCGGCATGAACTGGGAATCGAACCACGGGCCTGTCGGTTCAGGAGTTCATCGCTTTTCCACTAAGCTACTGACGCTGTTATCCAACAACTGCAAAAATTTGCATTGTAAGGCATTCTTATTATTTCCTGTACAAATAAGAAAATTTGCGCTGCCGGCAGCGCTGCTTACAGCTATGGAAAACGTTAAGCTGAATAACTTCTGTGTTTATTATCCGATTGTTACCAAATTTTCAGAGATCATCTGGCTAGCTATAGTTATCATGTAAACCGAAAATGAACAATATGGCATCAAAATTGCGCTTGTAATCAATTTTTTTATTTACAGGGGCGGAAGGGGGCGTGGCCAAAATTCAAAATAAACTTGATCAGCGTCCAATAATAACACATTTTGTCACCAAATTTGGTAGTTCTAGCTCTATTAATAGCTAAGATCTAGGTTTTCACATGGACAGACAGACGGACAGACAGACAGACGGACATGGCTATATCGACTCGGCTGTTGATCCTGACCCAGAATATATATACTTTATGGGGTCGGAGGTGTCTCCTTCTGCCAGTTACGTACATTTTCGGTTTGAACAAAGTTATAATACCCTTCTACTCTATGAGTAGCGGGTATAAAAAAAAAAAAGCTTAAGCGGCATGAACTGGGAATCGAACCACGGCCCTGTCGGTTCAGGAGTTCATCGCTTTTCCACTAAGCTACTGACGCTGTTATCCAACACTTATACAAAATTTGCATTGTAAGGCATTCTTATTATTTCCTGTACAAATAAAGAATTTGCGCTGCCGGCAGCGCTGCTTACAGCTATGGAAAACGTTAAGCTGAATAACTTCTGTGTTTATTATCCGATTGTTACCAAATTTTCAGAGATCATCTGACTAGCTATAGTTATCATATAAACCAAAAATGAACAATATGGCATCAAAATTGGGGGCGTGGCCAAAATCCAAAATAAACTTGATCAGCGTGCAATAATAACACATTTTGTCACCAAATTTGGTAGTTCTAGCTCCTATAATAGCTAAGATCTAGGTTTTCACATGGACAGACAGACGGACAGACAGACAGACGGACATGGCTATATCGACTCGGCTGTTGATCCTGACCCAGAATATATATACTTTATGGGGTCGGAGGTGTCTCCTTCTGCCAGTTACGTACATTTTCGGTTTGAACAAAGTTATAATACCCTTCTACTCTATGAGTAGCGGGTATAAAAAAGAAAAAGCTTAAGCGGCATGAACTGGGAATCGAACCACGGGCCTGTCGGTTCAGGAGTTCATCGCTTTTCCACTAAGCTACTGACGCTGTTATCCAACAACTGCAAAAATTTGCATTGTAAGGCATTCTTATTATTTCCTGTACAAATAAAGAATTTGCGCTGCCGGCAGCGCTGCTTACAGCTATGGAAAACGTTAAGCTGAATAACTTCTGTGTTTATTATCCGATTGTTACCAAATTTTCAGAGATCATCTGGCTAGCTATAGTTATCATATAAACCAAAAATGAACAATATGGCATCAAAATTGGGGGCGTGGCCAAAATCCAAAATAAACTTGATCAGCGTGCAATAATAACACATTTTGTCACCAAATTTGGTAGTTCTAGCTCCTATAATAGCTAAGATCTAGGTTTTCACATGGACAGACAGACGGACAGACAGACAGACGGACATGGCTATATCGACTCGGCTGTTGATCCTGAGCCAGAATATATATACTTTATGGGGTCGGAGGTGTCTCCTTCTGCCTGTTACATACATTTTCGGTTTGAACAAAGTTATAATACCCTTCTACTCTATGAGTAGCGGGTATAAAAAAAAAGAAAACTTAAGCGGCATGAACTGGGAATCGAACCACGGGCCTGTCGGTTCAGGAGTTCATCGCTTTTCCACTAAGCTACTGACGCTGTTATCCAACAACTGCAAAAATTTGCATTGTAAGGCATTCTTATTATTTCCTGTACAAATAAAGAATTTGCGCTGCCGGCAGCGCTGCTTACAGCTATGGAAAACGTTAAGCTGAATAACTTCTGTGTTTATTATCCGATTGTTACCAAATTTTCAGAGATCATCTGGCTAGCTATAGTTATCATATAAACCAAAAATGAACAATATGGCATCAAAATTGCGCTTGTAATCAATTTTTTTTTGATTTACAGGGGCGGAAGGGGGCGTGGCCAAAATCCAAAATAAACTTGATCAGCGTGCAATAATAACACATTTTGTCACCAAATTTGGTAGTTCTAGCTCCTATAATAGCTGAGATCTAGATTTTCACACGGACAGACAGACAGACAGACGGACATGGCTATATCGACTCGGCTGTTGATCCTGAGCCAGAATATATATACTTTATGGGGTCGGAGGTGTCTCCTTCTGCCAGTTACATACATTTTCGGTTTGAACAAAGTTATAATACCCTTCTACTCTATGAGTAGCGGGTATAAAAAGAAAAAGTTTAAGCGGCATGAACTGGGAATCGAACCACGGGCCTGTCGGTTCAGGAGTTCATCGCTTTTCCACTAAGCTACTGACGCTGTTATCCAACAACTGCAAAAATTTGCATTGTAAGGCATTCTTATTATTTCCTGTACAAATAAAGAATTTGCGCTGCCGGCAGCGCTGCTTACAGCTATGGAAAACGTTAAGCTGAATAACTTCTGTGTTTATTATCCGATTGTTACCAAATTTTCAGAGATCATCTGGCTAGCTATAGTTATCATGTAAACCAAAAATGAACAATATGGCATCAAAATTGCGCTTGTAATCAATGTTTTTTCATTTACAGGGGGCGGAAGGGGGCGTGGCCAAAATCCAAAAATAAACTTGATCAGCGTGCAATAATAACACATTTTGTCACCAAATTTGGTAGTTCTAGCTCCTATAATAGCTAAGATCTAGGTTTTCACATGGACAGACAGACGGACAGACAGACAGACGGACATGGCTATATCGACTCGGCTGTTGATCCTGAGCCAGAATATATATACTTTATGGGGTCGGAGGTGTCTCCTTCTGCCTGTTACATACATTTTCGGTTTGAACAAAGTTATAATACCCTTCTACTCTATGAGTAGCGGGTATAAAAAAGAAAAAGCTTAAGCGGCATGAACTGGGAATCGAACCACGGGCCTGTCGGTTCAGGAGTTCATCGCTTTTCCACTAAGCTACTGACGCTGTTATCCAACAACTGCAAAAATTTGCATTGTAAGGCATTCTTATTATTTCCTGTACAAATAAAGAATTTGCGCTGCCGGCAGCGCTGCTTACAGCTATGGAAAACGTTAAGCTGAATAACTTCTGTGTTTATTATCCGATTGTTACCAAATTTTCAGAGATCATCTGACTAGCTATAGTTATCATATAAACCAAAAATGAACAATATGGCATCAAAATTGGGGGCGTGGCCAAAATCCAAAATAAACTTGATCAGCGTGCAATAATAACACATTTTGTCACCAAATTTGGTAGTTCTAGCTCCTATATTAGCTAAGATCTAGGTTTTCACATGGACAGACAGACGGACAGACAGACAGACGGACATGGCTATATCGACTCGGCTGTTGATCCTGACCCAGAATATATATACTTTATGGGGTCGGAGGTGTCTCCTTCTGCCTGTTACATACATTTTCGGTTTGAACAAAGTTATAATACCCTTCTACTCTATGAGTAGCGGGTATAAAAAAGAAAAAGCTTAAGCGGCATGAACTGGGAATCGAACCACGGGCCTGTCGGTTCAGGAGTTCATCGCTTTTCCACTAAGCTACTGACGCTGTTATCCAACAACTGCAAAAATTTGCATTGTAAGGCATTCTTTTTATCTCCTGTACAAATAAAGAATTTGGGCTGCCGGCAGCGCTGCTTACAGCTATGGAAAACGTTAAGCTGAATAAATTCTGTGTTTATTATCCGATTGTTACCAAATTTTCAGAGATCATCTGGCTAGCTATAGTTATCATATAAACAAATGAAGAATATTGCATCAAAATTGCACTTGTTATCAATGTTTTTTTGATTTGCGGGGGCGGAAGGGGGCGTGGCCAAAATCCAAAATAAACTTGATGAGCGTGCAATAATAACACATATTGTCACCAAATTTGGTTGTCCTAGCTCTTATAATAGCTGAGATCTAGATTTTCACACGGACAGACAGACGGACAGACGGACAGACGGACAAGGCTATATCGACTCGGCTGTTGATCCTGAGCCAGAATATATATACTTTATGGGGTCGGAGGTGTCTCCATCTGCCTGTTACATACATTTTCGGTTTGAACAAAGTTATAATACCCTTCTACTCTATGAGTAGCGGGTATAAAAACAACCGATAGGTTCTATGGCATCTATACGATGTATCGGTCCGTACCGGCTCGTTTACAGCGGGCAGCAATAAGAAACATGTATACAAAGTTTCATGAAGGTAGCTCAAAAAGGGAGGCAAAAACTTTTATTTGCAAAAAAATAAGAAAATTTCGATCTCCCCACCATGACACGCATGCATGCGGAATCGAACCTTGGAGCCATTACCTAAGAGGTCCACCACTTCTCCATTCGCTCATTAAGCCATTAAGCAAATTTTGACAAAGTTACATTATGAGACCCTTCGGAAATTCTTGCACGACAAAAACAAAGTCTGAATGCATGATGCGTGTTTTTGTTGATATTTATTCTCATAACTTAACAAGTAAGAAAGCTACATTCGAGTTTGCTCGACTGTAATATACCCTGTGTCTCCTTCTTCCTGTTACATACATTTTCAGTTTGAACAAAGTTATAATACCCTTCTACTCTAGGAGTAGCGGGTATAAAAAACGATCGATAGGTTCTATGGCATCTATACGATGTATCGGTCCGTACCGGCTCGTTCCGACTTATTTACAGCGGGCAGCAATAAGAAACATGTATACAAAGTTTCATGAAGGTAGCTCAAAAAGGGAGGCAAAAATTTTTATTTGCAAAAAATAGGAAAAGTTCGATCTCCCCCATGACACGCATGCAGCGGAATCGAACCTTGGACCCATTACCTAAGAGGTCCACCACTTCTCCATTCGGTCATTAAGCCATTACGCAAATTTTGACAAAGTTACATTATGAGACCATTCGGAAATTCTTGCACGACAAAACAAAGTCTGAATGCATGATGCATGTTTTTGTTGATATTTATTCTCATAACTTAAACATATATTTAAATAAAAAAATAAAAATAAAAAATATAAGAAAAAGCTGCGCTCTAACAATCGCACACAGCTGATTTAAGAGACTGTCACTTCTCCACTTGTTAACTAAGTTCATTATGAGCCATTAAAAAATTTTTAAATAAAATGCACGACCACCAATTAATGCATATTCAAAAATTAAAGTATTAGTTCAAAAAAAAAAAGGCTTAAGCGGCATGAACTGGGAATCGAACTTCGGGCCTGTCGGTTCAGGAGTTCATCGCTTTTCCACTAAGCTACTGACGCTGTTATCCAACAACTGCAAAAATTTGCATTGTAAGGCATTCTAATTATTTTATGTACAAATAAAGAATTTCTTATTATATCCTGTACAAATAAAGAATTTGCGCTGCCGGCAGCGCTGCTTACAGCTATGGAAAACGTTAAGCTGAATAACTTCTGTATTTATTATCCGATTGTTACCAAATTTTCAGAGATCATCTAGCTAGCTTTAGTTATCATATAAACCGAAAATGAACAATATGGCATCAAAATTGCGCTTGTAATTAATTTTTTTCGATTTACGGGGGCGGAAGGGGCGTGGCCAAAATCCAAAATAAACTTGATCAGCGTGCAATAATAACACATTCTGTCACCAAATTTGGTAGTTATAGCTCTTATAATAGCTGAGATGTAGATTTTCACACGGACAGACAGACGGACATGGCTATATCGACTCGGCTGTTGATCCTGAGCCAGAATATATATACTTTATGGGGTCGGAGGTGTCTCCTTCTGCCTGTTACATACATTTTCGGTTTGAACAAAGTTATAATACCCTTCTACTCTATGAGTAGCGGGTATAAAATTTTTAAGCGGCATGAACTGGGAATCGAACCACGGGCCTGTCGGTTCAGGAGTTCATCGCTTTTCCACTAAGCTACTGACGCTGTTATCCAACAACTGCAAAAATTTGCATTGTAAGGCATTCTTATTATTTCATGTACAAATAAAGAATTTACGCTGCCGGCAGCGCTGCTTACAGCTATGGAAAACCTTAAGCTGAATAACTTCTGTGTTTATTATCCGATTGTTACCAAATTTTCAGAGATCATCTGGCTAGCTATAGTTATCATATAAACAAATGAACAATATGGCATCAAAATTGCGCTTGTAATCAATGCTTTTCGATTTACGGGGGCGGAAGGGGGCGTGGCCAAAATCCAAAATAAACTTGATCAGCGTGCAATAATAACACATTTTGTCACCAAATTTGGTAACAAAAAACACGACCACCAAATAATGCATATTCAAAAAATAATGTATTAGTTCTTAAAAAAAAAAAGAAAAAGCTTAAGCGGCATGAACTGGGAATCGAACCACGGGCCTGTCGGTTCAGGAGTTCATCGCTTTTCCACTAAGCTACTGACGCTGTTATCCAACAACTGCAAAAATTTGCATTGTAAGGCATTCTTATTATTTCCTGTACAAATAAAGAATTTACGCTGCCGGCAGCGCTGCTTACAGCTATGGAAAACCTTAAGCTGAATAACTTCTGTGTTTATTATCCGATTGTTACCAAATTTTCAGAGATCATCTGGCTAGCTACAGTTATCATATAAACAAATAAACAATATGGCATCAAAATTGCGCTTGTAATTAATTCCTTTTGATTTACGGGGGCGGAAGGGGGCGTGGCCAAAATCCAAAATAAACTTGATCAGCGTGCAATAATAACACATTTTGTCACCAAATTTGGTAGTTCTAGCTCCTATAAAAGCTAAGATCTAGGTTTTCACATGGACAGACAGACGGACAGACAGACAGACGGACATGGCTACATCGACTCGGCTGTTGATCCTGACCCAGAATATATATACTTTATGGGGTCGGAGGTGTCTCCTTCTGCCTGTTACATACATTTTCGGTTTGAACAAAGTTATAATACCCTTCTACTCTATGAGTAGCGGGTATAAAAAAGAAAAAGCTTAAGCGGCATGAACTGGGAATCGACCCACGGGCCTGTCGGTTCAGGAGTTCATCGCTTTTCCACTAAGCTACTGACGCTGTTATCCAACAACTGCAAAAATTTGCATTGTAAGGCATTCTTATTATCTCCTGTACAAATAAAGAATTTGCGCTGCCGGCAGCGCTGCTTACAGCTATGGAAAACGTTAAGCTGAATAACTTCTGTGTTTATTATCCGATTGTTACCAAATTTTCAGAGATCATCTGGCTAGCTATAGCTATCATGTAAACCGAAAATGAACAATATGGCATCAAAATTGCGCTTGTAATCAATGTTTTTTCGATTTACGGGGGCGGAAGGGAGCCTGGCCAAAATCCAAAATAAACTTGATAAGCGTGCAATAATAACACATACTGTCACCAAATTTGGTAGTTCTAGCTCCTATAATAGCTGAGATCTAGATTTTCACACGGACAGACGGACGGACAGACGGACATGGCTATATCGACTCGGCTGTTGATCCTGAGCCAGAATATATATACTTCATGGGGTCGGAGGTGTCTCTTTCTACCTGTTACATAAATTTTCGGTGTGAACAAAGTTATAATACCCTTCTACTCTATGAGTAGCGGGTATAAAATTTTTAAGTGGGATGAACTGGTAATCGAACCACGGGCCTGTCGGTTCAGGAGTTCATCGCTTTTCCACTAAGCTACTGACGCTGTTATCCAACAACTGCAAAAATTTGCATTGTAAGGCATTCTTATTATTTCCTGTACAAATAAAGAATTTACGCTGCCGGCAGCGCTGCTTACAGCTATGGAAAACCTTAAGCTGAATAACTTCTGTGTTTATTATCCGATTGTTACCAAATTTTCAGAGATCATCTGGCTAGCTATAGTTATCATATAAACAAATGAACAATATGGCATCAAAATTGCGCTTGTAATCAATGCTTTTCGATTTACGGGGGCGGAAGGGGGCGTGGCCAAAATCCAAAATAAACTTGATCAGCGTGCAATAATAACACATTTTGTCACCAAATTTGGTAGTTCTAGCTCCTATAATAGCTAAGATCTAGGTTTTCACATGGACAGACAGACGGACAGACAGACAGACGGACATGGCTACATCGACTCGGCTGTTGATCCTGACCCAGAATATATATACTTTATGGGGTCGGAGGTGTCTCCTTCTGCCTGTTACATACATTTTCGGTTTGAACAAAGTTATAATACCCTTCTACTCTATGAGTAGCGGGTATAAAAAAGAAAAAGCTTAAGCGGCATGAACTGGGAATCGACCCACGGGCCTGTCGGTTCAGGAGTTCATCGCTTTTCCACTAAGCTACTGACGCTGTTATCCAACAACTGCAAAAATTTGCATTGTAAGGCATTCTTTTTATCTCCTGTACAAATAAAGAATTTGCGCTGCTTGCAAAGCTATGGAAAACGTTAAGCTGAATAACTTCTGTGTTTATTATCCGATTGTTACCAAATTTTCAGAGATCATCTGGCTAGCTATAGCTATCATGTAAACCGAAAATGAACAATATGGCATCAAAATTGCGCTTGTAATCAATGTTTTTTCGATTTACGGGGGCGGAAGGGAGCGTGGCCAAAATCCAAAATAAACTTGATTAGCGTGCAATAATAACACATACTGTCACCAAATTTGGTAGTTCTAGCTCTTATAATCTTTCCTGTACAAATAAAGAATTTGCGCTGCCGGCAGCGCTGCTTACAGCTATGGAAAACGTTAAGCTGAATACCTTCTGTGTTTATTATCCGATTGTTACCAAATTTTCAGAGATCATCTGGCTAGCTATAGTTATCATATAAACAAATGAACAATATGGCATCAAAATTGCGCTTGTAATCAATGCTTTTCGATTTACGGGGGCGGAAGGGGGCGTGGCCAAAATCCAAAATAAACTTGATCAGCGTGCAATAATAACACATTTTGTCACCAAATTTGGTAGTTCTAGCTCCTATATTAGCTAAGATCTAGGTTTTCACATGGACAGACAGACGGACAGACAGACAGACGGACATGGCTATATCGACTCGGCTGTTGATCCTGACCCAGAATATATATACTTTATGGGGTCGGAGGTGTCTCCTTCTGCCTGTTACATACATTTTCGGTTTGAACAAAGTTATAATACCCTTCTACTCTATGAGTAGCGGGTATAAAAAAGAAAAAGCTTAAGCGGCATGAACTGGGAATCGAACCACGGGCCTGTCGGTTCAGGAGTTCATCGCTTTTCCACTAAGCTACTGACGCTGTTATCCAACAACTGCAAAAATTTGCATTGTAAGGCATTCTTTTATCTCCTGTACAAATAAAGAATTTGGGCTGCCGGCAGCGCTGCTTACAGCTATGGAAAACGTTAAGCTGAATAAATTCTGT
Organism: Zaprionus ghesquierei; assembly: GCA_018904095.1. NCBI lineage: Eukaryota > Metazoa > Arthropoda > Insecta > Diptera > Drosophilidae > Zaprionus > Zaprionus ghesquierei. Next base: position 4,013 of record JAEIGP010000164.1, on the reverse strand, counting down.
GTTTATTATCCGATTGTTACCAAATTTTCAGAGATCATCTGGCTAGCTATAGTTATCATATAAACAAATGAAGAATATTGCATCAAAATTGCACTTGTTATCAATGTTTTTTGATTTGCGGGGGCGGAAGGGGGCGTGGCCAAAATCCAAAATAAACTTGATGAGCGTGCAATAATAACACATATTGTCACCAAATTTGGTTGTCCTAGCTCTTATAATAGCTGAGATCTAGATTTTCACACGGACAGACAGACGGACAGACGGACAGACGGACAAGGCTATATCGACTCGGCTGTTGATCCTGAGCTAAAATATATAGATACTTTATGGGGTCGGAGGTGTCTCCATCTGCCTGTTACATACATTTTCGGTTTGAACAAAGTTATAATACCCTTCTACTCTATGAGTAGCGGGTATAAAAAAAACCGATAGGTTCTATGGCATCTATACGATGTATCGGTCCGTACCGGCTCGTTTACAGCGGGCAGCAATAAGAAACATGTATACAAAGTTTCATGAAGGTAGCTCAAAAAGGGAGGCAAAAACTTTTATTTGCAAAAAATAAGAAAAGTTCGATCTCCCCCACCATGAAACGCATGCATGCGGAATTGAACCTTGGAGCCATTACCTAAGAGGTCCACCACTTCTCCATTCGCTCATTAAGCCATTAAGCAAATTTTGACAAAGTTACATTATGAGACCCTTCGGAAATTCTTGCACGACAAAAACAAAGTCTGAATGCATGATGCGTGTTTTTGTTGATATTTATTCTCATAACTTAACAAGTAAGAAAGCTACATTCGAGTTTGCTCGACTGTAATATACCCTGTGTCTCCTTCTTCCTGTTACATACATTTTCAGTTTGAACAAAGTTATAATACCCTTCTACTCTAGGAGTAGCGGGTATAAAAACGATCGATAGGTTATATGCCATCTATACGATGTATAGGTCCGTAACGGCTCGTTCCGACTTATTTACAGCGGGCAGCAATAAGAAATATGTATACAAAGTTTCATGAAGGTAGCTTAAAAAGGGAGGCAAAAAATTTTTATTTGCAAAAAATAAGAAAAGTTCGATCTCCCCACCATGACACGCATGCATGCGGAATCGAACCTTGGACCCATTACCTAAGAGGTCCACCACTTCTCCATTCGGTCATTAAGCCATTACGCAAATTTTGACAAAGTTACATTATGAGACCATTCGGAAATTCTTGCACGACAAAAACAAAGTCTGAATGCATGATGCATGTTTTTGTTGATATTTATTCTCATAACTTAAACATATAATTAAATAAAAAATAAAAATAAAAAAATATAAGAAAAAGCTGCGCTCTAACAATCGCACACAGCTGATTTAAGAGACTGTCACTTCTCCACTTGTTAACTAAGTTCATTATGAGCCATTAAAAAATTTTTAAATAAAATGCACGACCACCAATTAATGCATATTCAAAAATTAAAGTATTAGTTCAAAAAAAAAAAAAAAGGCTTAAGCGGCATGAACTGGGAATCGAACTTCGGGCCTGTCGGTTCAGGAGTTCATCGCTTTTCCACTAAGCTACTGACGCTGTTATCCAACAACTGCAAAAATTTGCATTGTAAGGCATTCTAATTATTTTATGTACAAATAAAGAATTTCTTATTATATCCTGTACAAATAAAGAATTTGCGCTGCCGGCAGCGCTGCTTACAGCTATGGAAAACGTTAAGCTGAATAACTTCTGTATTTATTATCCGATTGTTACCAAATATTCAGAGATCATCTAGCTAGCTTTAGTTATCATATAAACCGAAAATGAACAATATGGCATCAAAATTGCGCTTGTAATTAATTTTTTTCGATTTACGGGGGCGGAAGGGGCGTGGCCAAAATCCAAAATAAACTTGATCAGCGTGCAATAATAACACATACTGTCACCAAATTTGGTAGTTATAGCTCTTATAATAGCTGAGATGTAGATTTTCACACGGACAGACAGACGGACATGGCTATATCGACTCGGCTGTTGATCCTGAGCCAGAATATATATACTTTATGGGGTCGGAGGTGTCTCCTTCTGCCTGTTACATACATTTTCGGTTTGAACAAAGTTATAATACCCTTCTACTCTATGAGTAGCGGGTATAAAAACGACCGATAGGTTCTATGGCATCTATACGATGTATCGGTCCGTACCGGCACGTTTACAGCGGGCAGCAATAAGAAACATGTATACAAAGTTTCATGAAAGTAGCTCAAAAGGGAGGCAAAAACTTTTATTTGCAAAAAATAAGAAAAGTTCGATCTCCCCCACCATGACACGCATGCATGCGGAATCGAACCTTGGACCTATTACCTAAGAGGTCCACCACTTCTCCATTCGGTCATTAAGCCATTAAGCAAATTTTGACAAAGTTACATTATGAGACCATTCGGAAATTCTTGCACGACAAAAACAAAGTCTGAATGCATGATGCGTGTTTTTATTGATATTTATTCTCATAACTTAAACATACACATAAATAAAAAATAAAAATAAAAAAACATAAGATAAAGCTGCGCTCTAACAATCGCACACAGCTGATTTAAAAGACTGTCACTTCTCCACTTGTTAACAAAGTTCATTGTGAGCCATTAAAAGAATTTTAAATAAAATGCACGACCACCAAATAATGCATATTCAAAAAATAATGTATTAGTTCTTAAAAAAAAAAAGAAAAAGCTTAAGCGGCATGAACTGGGAATCGAACCACGGGCCTGTCGGTTATCTAACAACTGCAAAAATTTGCATTGTAAGGCATTCTTATTATTTCCTGTACAAATAAAGAATTTACGCTGCCGGCAGCGCTGCTTACAGCTATGGAAAACGTTAAGCTGAATATCTTCTGTGCTTATTATCCGATTGTTACCAAATTTTTAGAGATCATCTGGCTAGCTATAGTTATCATATAAACCAAAAATGAACAATATGGCATCAAAATTGCGCTTGTAATCAATGTTTTTTTTTATTTACAGGGGCGGAAGGGGGCGTGTCCAAAATCCACAATAAACTTGATCAGCGTGCAATAATAACACATTTTGTCACCAAATTTGGTAGTTCTAGCTCCTATAATAGCTGAGATCTAGATTTTCACACGGACAGACGGACGGACAGACGGACATGGCTATATCGACTCGGCTGTTGATCCTGAGCCAGAATATATATACTTCATGGGGTCGGAGGTGTCTCTTTCTACCTGTTACATAAATTTTCGGTGTGAACAAAGTTATAATACCCTTCTACTCTATGAGTAGCGGGTATAAAATTTTTAAGCGGGATGAACTGGTAATCGAACCACGGGCCTGTCGGTTCAGGAGTTCATCGCTTTTCCACTAAGCTACTGACGCTGTTATCCAACAACTGCAAAAATTTGTATTGTAAGGCATTCTTATTATTTCCTGTACAAATAAAGAATTTACGCTGTTGGCCTCCGTTTATGGAAAACGTTAAGCTGAATAACTTCTGTGCTTATTATCCGATTGTTACCAAATTTTTAGAGATCATCTGCCTAGCCATAGTTATCATATAAACCAAAAATGAACAATATGGCATCAAAATTGCGCTTGTAATCAATTTTTTTTTATTTACATTCTTTGCACCAATTTAATTTTTGATGCGGGTGGGACTGAACCCATAAATGCATAATAGTTCTCTTCGTTATGCAGCCCACAACTTAACCCATTTCACCACCGTACATGCACACACTATAAGGCACAATGCTGCAATGCTGCCGGCAGCGCTGCTTACAGCTATGGAAAACGTTAAGCTGAATAACTTCTGTGTTTATTATCCGATTGTTACCAAATTTTCAGAGATCATCTGGCTAGCTATAGTTATCATGTAAACCGAAAATGAACAATATGGCATCAAAATGCGCTTGTAATCAATTTTTTTTTATTTACAGGGGCGGAAGGGGCGTGGCCAAAATTCAAAATAAACTTGATCAGCGTGCAATACATTTGTCACCAAATTTGGTAGTTCTAGCTCCTA